>CM038678.1:572916289-572943235 GCA_021605205.1 Aegilops longissima | reverse complement strand
CCATCGTGACGGGTTAACCTAGAGGGGTTAATGCGACACAAGACACGGGAATTATATCGGTTCGCCCTTCGATGAAGGTAAAACCTACGCCCAGCTTGTGGTATGATTGATATGATTCGCCACTAGGAGCAATAGCTTTGCCTTGGCCTCAATCTCCTGTCCCTAACTCGCCGCTGGTCGCCCCTTATATACACGGGTTAACGCCTCGCCAAGCTTATAGAGTCCCAATCCGCTCATACAAGAGTCCGCTTGGGTTCTCCTTTCTTGTCTTACAATACAAGTTACAATACTAGGGCGGTTTACGGTATGGATCTTAATTCCTTTCGGGCTCCTGTGCTCCATATGGGCTCGATCATGCATTTAGGGTAAACCGCCCCTCGGGCGTGTTCACACTCCGTAGTTGTATCCTCAACAATTAGGGTATTGACGTGGCTCTTACGGCTCAATGCGTCTGCTACGACATTAGCCTTTCCGGGGTGATAATGCAATCTCATGTCATAATCCTTGATTAGCTCTAACCATCTCCTCTCGTCTCGAGATTCAATTCTTTACGTGTGAAGATGTACTTCAAACTCTTGTGATCCGTATATACTTCACAATGATTTCCAATGAGAAAATGTCTCCACGTCTTCAAGGCATGCACAACGGTTGCTAACTCCAAATCATGAGTGGCATAATTCAACTCATGGGGCTTAAGTTGTCGTGAAGCATACTGAAACAACTCTTCCTTCCTGCATAAGCACTGCTCCAAGTCCTCGACGTGAAGCGCCGCAATACACCTCATAATCCTTAGTTTGATCCGCAATATCAAACTGGTGAGGTAACCAATCTTTTCTTCAACTCCTGAAAACTTGCCTCACAGTCCTCAGTCCATATGAATTTGTTTTCCTTCTTCAACAATTCAGTCATAGGCTTTGCAATCCTTGAGAAATTCTCAATGAATCTTCGTAGTATCCTCGCGAGTCCAAGGAAACTCGAATCTCTCCAACTGTCGCTGGTGCTTCCCACTTGGTTACGGTCTCAACTTTTGTGGGGTCAACTGCTATTCCTTCTCCCGATATAACATGTCCGAGAAATCCAACTTCCTTTAGCCAAAACTCACATTTGCTGAACTTGGCATACAACTGGTGTTCCTCGGTTTCCAAAACCAATCATAAATGTTCCTTGTGTTCCTCTTCATTCTTCGAGAAAATCAAAATGTCATCAATGAACACCACGATTTAACTTATCCAAAACTCCATAAACACTTTGTTCATCAGTTCATGAAATAGGCTGGTGCGTTAGTCATCCAAATGACATAACGGTATACTCATACATCCATATCTCGTGGTAAATGCTGTCTTGGGTATGTCTTGCTCCTAATCTTCAATCGATGGTACCTCGATCGCAAGTCGATCTTAGAAAACACTTTGGCTCCTTGCAAGTTTATCAAACAGATCATTTATCATAGGTAGTGGGTACTTGTTCTTGATTGTTACTTCATTCAATCCACTATAATCAACAACCATTCTCAACGATCCATCCTTCTTCTCCACCAATAAACGGGTGATCCCCAAGGTGAAGAACTTGGGCGAATAAAACCTTTATACAATAGTTCCTTAATCTGCTTCTTGATTTCCGCCAAATCTTTTGCGGGCATTCTGTACGGTCGCTTCGATATCGGGCCTGTTCCTCGCAACAGCTCGATCAAAACTCAATGTCTCTATCCGCGGCATTCCCGCAACTCTTCCGAAATACATCAGATAATCCTTTACCATCGGTACTTCTTCCTGCACCACCTCGATAAGCAATTAACTTGTGCTCTCCTCGGCTCGTGCCGTGATACATACTTAATCCTTCTTCCTTCCGTGTGGTGAGCAAAATTGACTTTGTGGTGCAATCTATGTTTCCTCCATACTTTGATAACCAATCCATTCCTAATATCACATCCAATCCTTGGGATTCCGTAACTATTAGGTCTGAGGGGAAAACATAGTGTCCAATCCTTAATGGCGGTCGATCACACCATTTACTAGCCATGTACTCTGCTCCGGTGAGGTTACTAGCATGGGTGACCTAAGGGCTTGGGTTGGTAACTTGTACTTATCCACAAATCCCTTGATATGTATGAATGCGATGCACCAAGATCGAAAAGAACAACCGCAGTAAATGACTTAACCAAAACTTACCGATTCGTGATCGGGCTGATCTTCAACCTCCTCCACATCAATGTGGTTCACTTGTCCCCTGTTGAAAGGGTTGGGCTTCTTTCCGAGCTTCCATTGCCATTTCCATTCGCCTTCTCGACAGTCATTTGCATAGTGCCCAGCCTTGCGGCACTTAAAGCAAGTAATGTGACTCAAGTCTACCTTGGATGGTGTAGACGGTTGGTGCGATTCTGTCCATTGCTTCCTCCATTCCTGCTCCCATTCTTGGTGCCATTATGGTTATGCTAATTACCTCCTCCATGGGTATGCTGAAACTGAATTCTGATTTAGGGTATAACGAGGCTTCTGCCTGGGATCCAGAGTTATACTTCCTTGTCCATACTTCCGCTATGTTCTCAATTTGCTGCTTCCCTCAATCATGAGAGCTCGGTCTACTAACTCCTGGTAGTTGTTGAAACTTGCTACCATCAACGCATGTGAACTCATCATTCAGTCCTTCTAGAAACTTCTCCGCTTAGCTGCATCCAGTAGTAACGCTATCCGGGGCATAACGTGCTAATTTGCTAAAGTCATCCACGATCGCCAACAGTCCTTCCTCCTTGGCGAAGTTGCTAAACTCACGCTTCTTCATGGCCATGGCTCCCGCCAAACATGAGCAAGGCGAAAAGCTTGCTGAAACCGATCCCATGTGATGTGTCACGGGTAAGTGGTGTGAAATTCTCCCACCATGTCAAGGGTCCTTCAAGCTGATGTGCTGCAAACTTCACTCTTTCACCATCTGTGCATCCTGCAGTGGTCAGCTCCCTTCCTATCTTGCGGAGCCACCATCTGCTACAATCGCTCGGTGTTATCGAATACACCGCGGTTCATCTAAGGAAATGAGTCGATGATCCGCAGTGGTGGTGGTGGCGGTGGGTTGTTGTTGTTGTTGTTGTTGTTGTTCGCACCAATGTTTGAATCAGGTATTCTTCTGCTGGATCAATTGGGTGATCTCTCAAGGGAAAACGAATCCGGGTCGCGCCTCGGAGGCATCGATGGGTTTAGAAGAGAAGAGAAATGTAGAATAGAATAAGGTCTAAGGGGAATCACTACCCAAATGCACATGAGCAAAAGCACACAAAATCACTCCATTCAATCAAACAAGGGCTTACAACGATCTAACTATCACAAAAGTGCGTGTACTATAATGTTTACATGGAGGAATACTACTAATATGTGGGGACTTCTACTAATTTGAACCGTGGAAGACTCCATGATGTCTGCTCCGCTTCGCCTTCAAAGTCGGGTTCACTTGGATCTGAATCGTGTCGCCGATGTTGATGTAGTCGCTTGGGTATTCGACATACTGGTCTTCATTCCCGAGCGCCAACTTCTTCTTGAGTTCTTCGATCTCGCACTTAAGATCGTTATTGTGTCTTGCCGTGAGCTACGATCTCGCCCATGTAGTCCTTGCGTGTAGTCTTTAGTTCTTCTTCCAGTTTGATGATCCTTCCTTTGTCTTCTCGCAACTCCAACATATCATTGCACATTTGGTTTTCCCGCGCCGAATGTGCTGATTTAACTCCGGATGAAAGCTGCAATGGATCTATCCTTCTTGGTGCCGACGACGCCCCAGCTTGTCATCTCGGCGTCCGCAAATCTGGTAGATGGTATCCTTGAGGTCTTCTTGATAAACTTCTCCAATGCGCCCCATGGTGATGTGAGCTGCCATGCTCTTTCCTGCACTCCAAGTTGGTGCATCAAAACACTATCTATAGGCTTGGTGATTGGGGTGAATGTCCTTCCGAACGTGAGCATGAATCTTCCAGCCCTCTTCAGCAGAGTGGCGTTGAAAGTCCCGTGAAGCTTGGTAATCCAATGTTCGTGTACTTAGTGACTTCCTTCAAGTGAAATCCAAAAGGTGTGCCTTCATCTGGTTGGGTGTACTTGATCTTCGCGTCCGTCATCCTAGAGAGTAGAAAAGATGAGGAGTTAGAAAATGGGAAGAGAGTAGTGATCTATGGCTTTATCTTAGTGGTCGTGGTGTCCTACAACAGCGTGTGCTCGATACCATTCTCTCAGAGCGACCAGACCCAAATGGATCAAGTCTCGTGCTCGATGTCATCCCTGGATCAAGAATCGACACCACACAAGATTTCAAGGATTTATAGCAGAGTAGCAATCACACACTTATTACATCGTTGTCCACAAGGGAACTTATTACAATAATATGGCTTAAGGCCATCTAATAATAACAATGAAGGCTTGGAAGATAAGCGAGTCCATCAACTCCAACGGCATCACCGAGTATAGAACCACGACCTAACACCTTACTGTCGTTCAAAAGTCTGCAACGTGAAAAGTTGCAGCCCAAAACGGTCAAGACATGGAATATGCTGGCAATGTAACACATAGAGAGTAATGAATGAATAGGCCTACACTACATGCATATATGGCTGGTGGTAAGGCTCTACGGTTACATTTGCATAAAGCTGATTTTTCCCTACATCAAAGGAATAATTTTATTTAACTATCATGGTGGTTGTTAAACATTGAGAATGGTTGACAGCATCCTCAATCCCAATTAAAAGTACTCATCAAACCCAATAACTTTTATTTAGAAGTAACATGTTGAGATACACATGATATTCAATTACCGGATACTCAAATTGTCCATAACCGGGGACACGGCTAATCATGATTAGTTTATACACTCTGCAGAGGTTTATGACTTTTCCCCATTAAGACTCGATCGCCTCCGCTTGGTTCTCGTGACTACATGGTGTTTGAGAAACGGATGACCGAGACATAGTCTTCGAAGCGCTTAGCACCTTACATGTGGGTAGACCGTATCAACCTACATCCCCTACATCAGCTAGCCTACCCGTAAGAGTTCAGACGACTTAGTCAACTACGCCAGAGCCCATAATTGGCTTGTGGCTGCACACGGAAGTTTCCAGCTTGAATAATCTTATGATCCCTTAGAGCCCGGGTGGCGGTCCAAGAAATACAGCAAGTCTCGATAGAAACCGGTGCCTCAATCCACCCAGATGTGTGTTTAGGTTGCCACCTTAGATAAACCATTAATTAACAATCTCACATCTGTCATGGATATACACTCACCCAATCCACGTCTACTAGCATAGCATGGCATAATAGCAAACGTAGAAGTAACTCCCAAGGTTTCATAAGTAAAACAGGTAATAGGTACTACCTCAATCTACTTCCCATCCCACAATTTAATTAGATCCTAACCATGCAAGTGTTTGAGGAATAGATCTAATGCATAAAACTGGGTAGTAGAAAAGATATGATCAAAGTGTTACTTGCCTTGCTGATGATCCGCGAGACCTAGAGATTCAAGTAACAAGCGGCGACCGGGTGATCTAACGCAGACAAACAACAAGCATATAATAAGTACTCATCTAATGCACGGGAAATCTCGAATAAAAGATCTAACCAGAAAGTTCAACTTAAGAACCCTGGTTGCAAAAGAATCGAATCAAAATAAACTCCAAAGTCGAAACTCGAGAGAGAACGACTCGGTTTTGCAAATCTGAAACTAGGTCAAAATTTCACAGTGGCAAAACTCTGTGAAAGTAGGGTAGTCGAACGGCGGTTTCATATTTAAACTCCAGCGCTTGAATCACCCGATTCGATAAACGAAGCGAGAAATAAAACCGATTTGAAAATCGGATCTCAAATCGAATCGTAAAAATAACGGGTTAAATCCGATTAAAAGAAACGACGAACGGTTTAAATAACGGACGTTCGCTAACGTAATCTAATCCAACGAACGCGTTTATTAAAACGAACGGTTCGTGAACGTCATAAATAAGAAAACCAAAAAAATAAACCAATCTAGGTTTTTAAAACCCAACATCTTTTTTATAAAAAACCAGATCGGTTATTAGGGAAACCGGATCGGGCGGGCGCGGCGGCTACCTCCGTGGCTCTCGCCGGCGAGGTCCGGCGGGTCGGCGGGGCTCGGGGCGAGGCGGCGGGGTCCGGGGTCCGGGCGGCAAGGGAAAACGGCGGCGGCGGGCGGCCCTTGGGCGGCGGCGGGTTCGGTCGGGCGCTGGTGGCGGGCGGCTCAAGGGGTGAGGTGAGAGAGAGGGGGGGCGGCGGGTTATAAGGGGGAGGGGCCGGGTGGCTTGGGAGGGGCAAGGAGGCCGGGTCGGGTGGGACTCGGGCGGCGGCGGGAGTCAGGCGGCGCGGCGGGCACTGCAAGGAGCGGGAGGGAGAGGGAGGTGGGCCGGGGGGCGCTGGGCCTGGGGCCTGGCTGGCTGGCCGGCTGGGCCTCGGCCCAGGAGGGGGGGCGCGCGAAATTTTTTTTTAATATAAAATTAAACCAAAACGAATTAAAAAAATACCAAACGAATTCGGATTTAAATAAAACAAATTTTCCCCGACTCCTAAAAATGAGTCGAACAAAATGAACTTTAAAAACAGCAAACATGCATAATTTTTTAAAAATGCTCATTTTTTTGCCTAAGCAAAATAAATCTTCCAAAACCAAATTTGATTTATTTATAAAACCTTCATTTTTCCTAAATGTTGGGAAAGTCATATTATTCCCTCTCAAAATATTTTTATAGGAAAAACTTTATGAAGATAATTTAAATAAATCCAAATGATCCTATTTTCAATTTTTGAGAAATCCCAAATATGAAAATAATGAAACTTCCAACTCTCTCCGAGGGTCCTTGAGTTGCGTGAAATTTCTAGGATCGGAAAAATGCGAGAAAATATGATATGCATGATGACCTAATGTATAACATTCCAAATTGAAAATTTGGGATGTTACAGGTCAACGTGGTCAACAACCGAGAGTCATCGGAAGATGACTGTATGTGAGAGGCTGACAGTGGGGACGCACCACGCCCATGGACGCATGCATGCAACGGAACGCGGCGAGGTCAACGTGGTCAAGGAACGACTTCCATTGGAAGTATAATGTACGTGGAGAGTCTCAGCTGGGTCCGTGGCCGCAACAAGTAAGTGCCTCCTTATTACGCGGAAAATAATGATTCCTCCAATCGACAAGAGGGACCCATCGACGGGCCACCGATTTTGCACAAAAACGCTTGCCCTCGACCGCTGGGACCCACTGACGGGCCACCGATTTCACGAAAAAAATGTTCCTCATTGTCGACTCAGACTCCACCGAAAGTGCCTCCTTATTACGCACAAAAATGAATACTCCTCGCTAGCTGGGACCCACCTTGGTGGAGGCTGACTTAGGGCCTACTAAGTTGACGGGGACGAAGGGCTTTGTCAACTTAGTCAATATGAACGATTCTACCTCCAAAGGACTGTGACGATGTCCATCCAACGGTCAGAGTGCTTCTTCAACCTCTGGTCTTCTTGCTCCAAATTACCAAACCAGCGCTGGTCGTGCCTCATGCTCCCGCCTCCCGTGGACGGCTGTGCTGCCGTGGAGGCCTCACCGCCTCTACTATTCCCATCACTGGCCAGTTCTCATGGCGACGGCAGCCTCACACCGCAGTCAACCAATGAACCTCAGATTCTCTCCGCTGGCTTCCATCGCTGCGCCTTCCCTGCTCCATGTCGCCCCTACCTAGGCTCGTCATCCACCGCATTGGTGGTGCTTCTCCACAGGCGTGGTCAACGTGGTCAAGGAACCACTTCCATCGAAGAGTATCAGACGTGGAGAGGCCGATACCGGGTCCACGGCCACAGCCCCATTTTTGTGATTTGCCAAGTGGCTTTGTCAGCCTGTTGGGCTGCAAATCTTTCAAGACGAGGAGAGCTTTCATCTGTCTGGCCGAGAAAATGGCCCATCAGTAATGAGAAATGGGCTGTACATTTTTAAAACACATCAAACCGGCAATTAGTTTCAAATATCTTTTTTTTATTTCGAGATTTTAAATTATATTAATTTTTATGCGTGGAGAATTTGTTGGATTTTATATTGATATACATTTGTTTTTAAATCAGTTTGAATGTGAATCGAAATTTCGGGATTAAAAACAGTTCGGGCCGCACCGAAATATGCAAAATTTCGTATATTTTTTTAACCGTGGCCACAATATGGGCTGTAATGCTAACAAAAAGAATATGGGATCCAAAAAAAACCTTAAGAATTAGTAAATGGGCTGTAAATTATTAGAAATAATGGCAGATGGGCTGTATGCTATTTTCCACAGATTTGAGGCTTTCCTAAAAAGGGTTCACGACAAGCAAAGGATCGTTGGATGGCCATCCAACGGCCGTCAGGCTTATTCAATCTCGCTCTTCCTGCTCCACCGCTCAAACAAGCGCCCGTGGACTGCTCGCTTCCTCCTCCTCATGGGCCGCTGCTGCCACGCAGGCCACACTGCCCCACCGTACTCCCATCGTTGGCCTAGGCACCCCTCTACTCACCCACACCTGCTGTTATTCTCCGGCGACGGTAGACAAACCAGTAAACACAGTCTTACTCCCCTCCGCGTGGGAAACAACTGCCCAGTCTTCCATGCATCCAGACGTTCCTTCCTAGGCCTCGCCGCCGCCCACCGCCTGGTGCTCTCGGCGCTGGCCTGGTCAACGTGGTCAACGACGGACATGCATCCGGTGAATCAGACGTGGAGAGGCCGATAGCTGGGTCCACGGCCGCACGCAAGGAAATGCCTCCTTATTACGGGCAAAATAATGATTCCTCCACCGACATCAGGACCCACCGAAGGGCCTCTCAGATTTCGTGAAAAATGTTACCGCCACGACAGCTCGGACCCACCAGCTATATCTTCGCACGCAAGGAAGTGCCTCCTTATTACGCACAAAAAATGAATACTCCGCCGTTAGCTGGGACCCAAAGATAGTGCCAGTTAACTTGTGGGCCTACTAAGTCGACGGGATGGAGGATTTGTCAACTTAGTCAATATGCATGATTCTAGCTCCAAAGGACTGCACGATGTCTATCCAACGGCCGTAGTGCTTCTTCAACCTCTAGTCTTCTTGCTCCATCCGCCCAATCCAGCGCAGGTCGTGCCTCGTGCTCCTGCCTCCCGTGGCTGGCTGTGATGCGGCGGAGGCCTCACCACCCCCTACTACTCCCACCGCTGGCCAGGCCATCCCTCTACTCACCCACACCCCCGTTATTCTCGCAATGACGGCAGCCTCACCCTCGTACTCTTCTTCGCGGGAATCCACTGCTGCGCCTTCCCCGCCCGTCGCCCCTTCCTAGGCCTCACCATCGCCCACCGCCGTGGTGCTCTCGGCGCCGCGTGGTCAATGTGTTCAACGACCGACTTCCATCGGAAGAGCATGTGCGCGGAGAGGCCGACACTGGGTCCACGGCGCCGCAAGGAAGTGCCTCCTTATTACGCGCAAAATAATTATTCCTCCACCGACAGCAGGGACCCACCGGACGGGCCACCGATTTCACTTAAAAAATGTTTCCCGACCGCTGGGATCCACCAGCTACATCTTCGCACGCAAGGAAGTGCGTCCCGCAAAAAACAAACGATTCGCCGACCATCGGGACCCACCACTACATCTTCGTGAGGCAAGGAAGTGCCCGGCGGTCGGGACCCACCTGGTCAAGCGCACGAAGCGTTGTCATTCTGGTCGCGAACGGTACGCATATATATACTGGTTGATGTAGAGCGCCGCACGCGTCGAGTAGAGGCGCGCACATAGAATGTACACGCACGCACAGCCGCCGTGGTGCAAGAAAGAAAATACGCCACGTATGTGTACATACGGCGGGTCTCAACGCTTACCGCGATACGCACATGGCTGGGTCGGAACGGAGAAACAGCGCCGTCGTCGTGTTCATGGGGAGCCAACCGCTGGGTCGGAACAGAATGCGTGGTCGGTTCATCGGGAGGGCTTGGATGGAACAGCGATGGAAACAAGGCTGGCGACGACAATGAGGAAACGGACCTTCTATGTTCGGAATGGGGTCCTGTTGATCGGGAGGGTGTGGCGCATCGCAAAACGGAGGAAACGGACCTCCCACGGTCAAACGGGGTCCCGTTGATCGGGAGGGTGTGGCGCATCGCAAAACGGATGAAACGGACCTCCCACGGTCAAACGGGGTCCTGTTGATCGGGAGGGTGTGGCGATCGCAAAACGGACGAAACGGACTTGTGTCGGAGCGCCACGGTCAAACGGGGTCCTGTTCATCGGGAGGGGTGTGGCGATCGCAAAACGGACTCCACGGATACCGTTCATCTCCACCGTCGACCTCCTCCAGCCTCCACGGGCTCCTCGCTCATCCAGCCTCCACCACGCCGCTTACTCCACCGCCCTGCTCAACCACCCTCCACCGCTCATCGCTCATCCAGCCCTCCACACCACGGGTCCTGCTCAACCACCCTCCACGGCCACCCTCGCACCGCTTCATCGCTCATCTAGCCGCCCACACCACGAGGTCCTGTTCATCCCAGAGGCAGATCGATCGGCTTGATTAGCAGCGAAGAGCGGCGAATCGCCGATCGGATTCAGTTAACACCATCGATCGATCGCTCGGGTTCAAGAACGCGTAGCTTGCAAAGGCAATCGCTCGTGTTCGTTAGAGCCCAACGCCGCCGGGTTCGATTAGAGCTAACGCCGCACACACGCCACAGACGTGTATGAGAGAACGCCATCGCTCGGCCCCGACCTCCCGCCAGAATCGAACTCCCAAATTGTCCTCCCTCGCTTCTACCACGGTTTTGCCGCCATGGACGGCCCAAAGAATGTCATGCAGCTGCGTCTCCAGCTCGCTCGGGATGAAAAGCCCATTTTCTGTCATGATTTTTTGTCATAGAAGTAGGAGCCCACCACATCTATGATGATACCGGGTTTTGTCACAATTATCATCATTGAAGTGTCATATGTACGATAGAAAAAAATTCGTTCGGCCCAAAATGTCACGGATGTGTCTTTTTTTTGTAGTGTTAGTGGAATAAGGATATGTTTCTCGATTATGGAGGTGACAAAAGGTTTGTCGTAAAGGGTTACGTCGATGCATGTTTTGACACTAATCCAGATGACTCTAAGTCTCAATCTGGATACATATTGAAAGTGGGAGAAATTAGCTAAAGTAGCTCCGTGCAGAGCATTGAAGACATAGGAAATTTGCAAAATACATACGGCTCTGAATGTGACAGACCCGTTGACTAAACATCTCTCACAAGCAAAACATGATCACACCTTAGTACTCTTTGGGTGTTAATCACATAGCGACGTGAACTAGATTATTGACTCTAGTAAACCCTTTGGGTCTTGGTCACATGACGATGTGAACTATGGGTGTTAAACACATACGGATGTGAACTATTGGTGTTAAATCACATGATGATGTGAACTAGATTCTTGACTCTAGTGCAAGTGGGAGACTGAAGGAAATATGCCCTAGAGGCAATAATAAAGTTATTATTTATTTCCTTATATCATGATAAATGTTTATTATTCATGCTAGAATTGTATTAACCGGAAACATGATACATGTGTGAATACATAGACAAACAGAGTGTCACTAGTATGCCTCTACTTGACTAGCTCATTAATCAAAGATGGTTATGTTTCCTAGCCATAGACAAATAGTTGTCATTTGATTAACGGGATCACATCATTAGGAGAATGATGTGATTGACTTGACCCATCCCGTTAGCTTAGCACTTCATCGATTAGTATGTTGCTATTGCTTTCTTCATGACTTATACATGTTTCTATGACTATGAGATTATGCAACTACCGTTTATCAGAGGAACACTTTGTGTGCTACCAAACGCTACAACGAATCGGGTGATTATAAAGGTGCTCTACAGGTGTCTCCGAAGGTACTTGTTGGGTTGGCGATTTCGAGATTAGGATTTGTCATCCGATTGTCGAGAGGTATCTCGGGCCCACTCGGTAATGCACATCACTTAAGCCTTGCAAGAATTGCAACTAATGAGTTAGTTATGGATGATGTATTACTGAACGAGTAAAGAGACTTGCCGGTGACGAGATTGAACTAGGTATTGAGATACCGACGATCGAATCTCGGACAAGTAACATACCGATGACAAAGGGAACAACGCATGTTGTTATGCGGTTTGATCGATAAAGATCTTCGTAGAATATGTGGAAGCCAATATGAGCATCCAGGTTCCGCTATTGGTTATTGACCGGAGACGTGTCTCGGTCATGTCTACATAGTTCTCGAACCCGTAGGGTCCGCATGCTTAAAGTTCGATGACGGTTATATTATGAGTTATGTGTTTTGATGTACCGAAGGTAGTTCGGAGTCCCGGATGAGAATGGGGACATGACGAGGAGTCTCGAAATGGTCGAGACATAAATATCGATATATTGGACGACTATATTCAGACATCGGAAAGGTTCCGAGTGATTCGGGTATTTATCGAAGTACCGGAGAGTTACGGGAATTCGCCGGGGAGTATATGGGCCTTATTGGGCCATACGGGAATAGAGCAGAGAGGCCAAAAGGAAGGAGGCGTGCGCCCCCCCCCCCTCTGGTCCGAATTGGACAAGGGGTGCAGTCCCCTTTTTCCTTCTTCCTCTCCCCCTCTTTCCTTCTCTCCTACTCCAACAAGGGAAGGAGGAGTCCTACTCCTGCTGGTGGGAGTAGGACTCCCCCCTTGGCGCGCCCTCCTCCTAGGTCGGCAGCCTCCCCCTTCCTCCTTTATATACGGGGGCAGGGGGGCACCTCTAGACACAACAATTGATCCCTTGGATCTCTTAGCCGTGTGCGGTGCCCCCCTCCACCATAGTCCACCTCGATAATATCGTAGCGGTGCTTAGGCGAAGCCCTGCGTCGGTAGAACATCATCATCGTCACCACACCGTCATGCTGACGGAACTCTCCCTCAAAGCTCGGCTGGATCGGAGTTCGAGGGACGTCATCAAGCTGAACGTGTGCTGAACTCGGAGGTGCCGTGCGTTCGGTACTTGACCGGTCGGACCGTGAAGACGTAGGACTACATCAACCGTGTTGTGCTAACGCTTCCGCTTACGCTCTACGAGGATACGTGGACACACTCTCCCCTCTTGTTGTTATGCATCACCATGATCTTGCGTGTGCGTCGGAATTTTTTTGAAATTACTACGTTCCCCAACAAGAACTTCTGGTGAAATTCCAACTTCAATCGTCTATAATACCAAGATCCCCTATCATCACATA
This sequence comes from Aegilops longissima, assembly GCA_021605205.1. NCBI lineage: Eukaryota > Viridiplantae > Streptophyta > Magnoliopsida > Poales > Poaceae > Aegilops > Aegilops longissima. The sequence goes on along the minus strand of CM038678.1, from coordinate 572,929,990 downwards.
GCCTATACCATGTAAATGCATCCCCCTTCAAAGATAAATGGAAGACCTTCCTTTTGACAACATCATCTAGAATACCTGCAAGCTTAAATAATCCACAAACTTCATCCACAAAGATAAGGTGTAAATCAGGATGCAATGTTCCATCTCCTGCAAAGGGATTAGCTAGCAGTTTCTCTATCATACCGAAGGAATCTCAAAGTAAATATTTTCAGTAGGTTCAATAGGTTGAGGAGCAACTCTTTGCTCTTCTGGTCGGGGTGAAGATACCCCGAACAAGCCCCTCAAAGGATTAGTTTCCATAGTAACAAGTGACAGAAAATTTCAGCACACTATATAAATGTTTCCTTACCAAGTTCCACTCGCCAAAGGCACCTCACTCCCCGGCAATGGCGCCAGAAAAGAGCCTTGATGACCCACAAGTATAGGGGATCTATCATAGTCCTCTCGATAAGTAAGAGTGTCGAACCCAACGAGGAGCGTATGAAATGGCAAAGGTTTTCAGAAGGTTTTCTCTGCAATCACTGAAATTGTAGGTAACAGATAGTTTTGTGATAAGATAAATTGTAACGAGTAACAAGCAGTGAAAGTAAATAAAGTGCAGCAAGGTGGCCCAATCCTTTTTGTAGAAAAGGACAAGCCTGGACAATTTCTTATAATGAGAAAAGAGCTCCCGAGGACACATGGGAATTATTCGTCAAGCTAGTTTTCATCACGCTCTTATGATTCGCGTTTGGTACTTTGATAATTTGATATGTGGGTGGACCGGTGCTTGGGTACTACCCTTACTTGGACAAGCATCCCACTTATGATTAACCCCTATTGCAAGCATCCGCAACTACAAAAGAAGTATTAAGGTAAACCTAACCACAACATTAACATATGGATCCAAATCAGCCCCTTACGAAGCAACACATAAACTAGGGTCTAAGCTTCTGTCACTCTAGCAACCCATCATCTACTTATTACTTCCCAATCACTACTAGAAACAGGGAATTTGCCATCAGCCAGCTCTTTGCCATCAGCCTGCTAATGGCAAAGAACGTCTTTGCCATCTGCTTATAAAAAACAGATGGCAAAGAACTGACAGACGGCAAAGAACATGGTTGCCATCACCATTCTTTGCCATCCGCTAGTGGATGGTAATAATCTTGCCATCCGCCACCGATGGCAAAGAGGTTGGCAAATCTTGTGCCCGCCAAAATGTAACGGCAAACCAGTTTCACCTCTTTGCCATCTGGCCGCGGATGGCAAAGAGATGGGACTATCTCTCTCCTTGCTAAAAAAAGCAAAGAGTGAAAATTAAAGAAAAGAAAACCCCAGCCTCCTAAAAAACCCCAGCCACCACGAATCAGTCCCACTCCCTGCGGCTTTGGATAGCTAGGGTTCCCGCCACCCTCACCGGTCGCCGCCGCCCTCACCGGTCGCCGCCGCCGTCGGTTTGCCCTACATGGCCGGAGGATAGGCCATCCCGCCGGTCCATTCCCGCCCCACCGCGAGGGAGGAGACCGACCAGTTGCGCCTCCCTGCCGGTCGCCGCCCGCCACCCCAAGGATCAAGGCCGGCCGCGCCGGTCCCCGTCGATCGCTGCTACGGATCCAGGCCGCCCACCGCCCCGCCCCTGTCAGCTATGGTGAGCCCTTGCGCCACCGCCCTCTCTCCTCTCCTCCCCTACTCCCTCACCCATCTCTCTCCCCCGCAGACGTACCCCGCCGCCAGAAGGCCAGGAGGCCTCCATGGAGGCCCGTCCCGAGCTCGCCTTGCTTCTCCTCCCGTGACCCTCGTTGCGCCTGGATCCATATTTACTTTGGAATTGATTTTTTACTTTGGATGTTTGTTCTATTTTCACTATTAGAGAATGGGGATGCCATATGTACACTTGTTTGGTCTTCATGACTGCACCTTTCTAATTTAATTCTGCTTGCCATAGTTTAGGAACAACAACAACAACAAATTATAAGAGAGATTCTGGAGTTTAGTAGAACACGGCGTGCATAATTATGAGTTTCCTGTTTTTTAGTACTATTTATTTTGATTTTACTGTACATGAGAGTATTTTAGCAGCCGCACGAGGGGTCGGCAATGGCGGAGCCGGCCGTGAAGAACGGGCTGGCCGGTGCTGTACTGAAGGCCGGCAGATACTCTCTCCGGAAGGAGTTTAGATAGCTACCGATTATATATGGATTATACTTTTCATTTCATTGTCCAATGATTCATTGGACTAGATTGGTTGGTTAGTTAGTTGGGTTTTTTTCAGTTCCTTATTATTCCGGTGATAGAAAGTGAGTCACCGAAAGAAAAGAAAGAGAAACCTCAAATAGAATTCAGATATCGATTAAAGGTGTAGCATACTGAATTGGAATCTGGAACTTTGCAGTAACCTATTTTCAGAAATTATTCTATTTGGAGCTGAGATCTGCTTCTCCAGTTCTCTAGGACTGTGTGGCACTCTGAATTATAGGACAGCTTTCAAGCCACTCCCTTTGCAGGCATATAGCATCTGAGCCATTGCTAGGCGATCTCCTGATTGATCGTCAATCCAGACGGGCATGGAAAGATGTTGAAACTGCTGCGGTACAACAAGTACCGTGGCTACGGTAGAGGGAGCAGGAGGGTATGATTTGCATGGCATTCAGCACATTATACCAGTACAGTTTCGTTGTAGTCTCAGTGATTTCAGGTGTACTTGAGTCTAGCAAAAATTTCTTGTGCTGTTTGGGTAGCATGTTTATTCACCAACTCAAACGGTTTTATTTTTTGCCGACAATTTAAAGGGCATTAGGAAGATTTCAAAGTTGAGGGGATACATCCGACTATCCTGAATGGCAGCACTGAGATAGCTTTGTTCATTTAACATGATCTGCTTTGTTTCAAACAAATGCTATAAACTAAGAAAACATGTTTTAACAGATCCGTCTTGACTATGCTCCTTAATGAGACATATAGTGTTTTTGCTCTTGATGAGGAACACGAAAAGAATAGATCTGATGCTGATTGTGTGAGGCTTCAGGAGGAAGGAAAGACATAACAGTTGGGAAAGACTTTGGTTAGGGTGTACGACTGTTTTTTTCTACTGTTCTCTGGACTCCCTTTCTGTAGTTTGTTCTGTACTTGTACTTTGCAATCATGATGATATTTTCCATCATATTTTGTCAATACACCATGTCAATATCATAACTAGCTAGAAGAAACGGCCTAACATGCTCCCATTTGATTCTTGTGTGCAAGCCCATAATATGAAATGATACAATCTTGTTAGATTCAAGGAAGTTGCTGGTCCGATTCGTATTACAGATTTCATATTATACTATCTGTCGTTCCTCAAGTACTAAAAAATAGAAAATGGTGCATTTTCCTCTAATTCATCATTCTATTTTTTATTGTACCTCAAAGATTTATGAGGTTATCATATACTCCCTCCGTAAAAAAATATAAGAGTGTTTAGATCACTAAAGTAGTGATCTAAACGCTCTTATATTTCTTTACAGAGGGAGTATTTCATAGATTGGTTTTCACCATGGTTGCTGTTTTGTATCCTTGTTTAATATTGGACCATAGTTGCCTGATTAACAAAGTAAGGAAGTTGCAGAGAAGCATGAAGAGGAAAAAATATCTCTGCATTTTTCCTCAGGTAATTCCGTGATCTTATCATGTTTGCTTTCTTATATGATGCCAACCCCTTTTGTTGATAAGTATTCTGCTGCAGGTATCAAGGAAATTAAGCAGAACTAGCTTTCTTCAATATCAGATCGATATAAAGGATGAGTTGCTCCACATATTTGGAAGTTTAATGGTTAGTTCCTAGCGGAGTTTGTGACTGAATCGAAAACCGTTTTACCCGAGGTCACAGATATATTTTATGTTGCCACATTCTTAGAGGTTGTGATAAGAACCAAAATGTCAAGGTTTAAAAAATACATGATTTAAATATGATATCTCCAATGTTTCTGTGTTAATCCCTTTACAATACCGCCATCATTTTCCTTTCAGTAGTTAGATATTTTTTACCGACAATATGCAATGTCATCTAGCTTTCTTTAACATGTTTTGGAGTAGAGTAGTTTGCTTTCAAAACCATGAAACAATAAAAACTGACCTTGGTTCAGATGTTCTTTCTGTCACTATCCTATAGCTAGGTATGCATGCATGTTGACATTTTCCAAAAAAAAGTATGCTGACTTTGTACTCTTTGAAATTGGGAGGAGTTGAATATATACTAACATATACAGTGGCATCTGTGGCGGAAAAGGGAAAGCTTGCCTGATTGTACATCTGAGCATTGTTGTACAGGAATGCAGCTTCTTTCAATTTCCTTATTGGATGGCATTGAATTAGAGAATACAGTTACGAATGTTACAACCTGAACTTAAATCATACTCCGTAATGTATAACAATGGTCTTCCCCCTAGAGTAAGTGGTATGGAATTGGAAGGTTTATTACTACAAGGCAAGATTCAGGCCTACTGAGTCAGCCCTAATTATTTGATTTGGCACGCTCTAAAGATATTATCTATGGCAGCATATGATTTTGATTAGCACATGCATCCTATGTAGTAGGAAATCTCTGCTCACATCAGAATTTAGCTCCTGCGTAGTAAATTATTACAATCTTTACTCTGCTCCGAAGTTGCCTGAGATAGCAAAAATGACCATTAGTTCAAAATCTCACCTACATTATTACTTTTTTTAACCACAAGAATCTGATGCATTCTGATTTAAGTATGATGTACCCACCATATTCTTGGGATCGTTAACTTCATTTTTATTTTTGCGCATGTTTTGTTTCAGACAATTGCTCAAGGACTCGTGATAAAAACTAAAGGTTTCTCCACCCGTCGTCGTGTTAGTACGGGCATCCGGTGGTTATGATGAGGTCTGGTTCGTCTTAGACGTCGTGGAGGTTGCCCATGTCCGGGCAGTACGTCGCTCACATCGCCTAGCAAGCTGCTCCCACCGGTGAGCCAGAGCCCCCCTTTTACTCCGTCGAAATTGTTCTTTAATTGATATGTGGAGAGTTGATTGGAATGATCATGCTCAGGTGCAGATATTTGCTTCAGTCTTCGATCTAGACATATTTTCCTAGGATGGATGCATGGATGCATAGTTCGCGATGTGTTAAATTGGTTAAACTTTGTGTTTTTTATTTTTATTTCTTTTCATATAAAATTCCAAGGTTTTACTGTCTGGTTTCAATGATTTTTTTTTTGATTCATGACAAGTTTGATCAATCTAATGATTTGTTGTTTCTCATGTCAGTATGAAATATTGATCTCATGTTGTTTATTTTGCAGCATAGGGAAGTTCTTTCTACAGGACAGAAATTTATGGTGGATAAAGAGGCGAGAGCCAACAAGTAATTGATCTCTTTTCCTAATGGTCGAACAACTGCAACTTCAGTTTAAGCAATAAGAGCCATATTCAGGTTAGAGATATGATTAAACACTAATGCCATTCGCGATATAACCTGTTTTAAGCCCAGGGCTCTTAAGTTTTGTTTTCTGGATTTCACAGAAATTCAATCATTTTGAGGAATTTTGACAAAAAAAATCAAACGCATTTTGCTTTTGGCTCAATTTGTCATGTCACTACCTTTTTACTAATTGTAAACATAACTGTACTCACAGAAATCACCATAAATTTGGATTATTTTGAATAAAGTTTCTGGGGAAAAGAGCACTCTGGTTCAGTATCCATAAAAATAGTGTAATGTTCAGGGTTCAGTGTACGAGCATAGCTATTTGAGCTCAATACCAGTTTAGCACTAGGATCTCCGATCGGTACCGCGCATGGTAACAATATACAGAATTAGAGTATATATGCGCTTACATTGCAAATGATCTTTAATTTGGTGCAACATAACTTAGCATTTTTACACCAAAATGACTTAGTATGCTTAGTTAGCTCAAAATGACTAACCATACTTAGCTCCAAAATGACCTATTTTACGATATAAGTTGCGCCATAATAATCTTCACATTTTAGTTGCATCATAATAATCTTCTTCTTCTAGTCTTCTTCTTCTAACTTTCTTCTTTCCCATTTTGTAGATTTGCTTCAAATCACGGAAGCTTGGGTTGATGGAGTGCTTGTCTTTAGTTTTTGTTTTGACTTTGTGAAACTTGCTACCCATGATGAAACTGTGTAATATTGATGAAACTATGTATATGGATGGATGAAACTTGCTACTATTGGTAACATGTGTTGGATATGTGTTCGATATATATGTGTTCATGACTATTGGTAATATGTGTTGAATATGCTATATTGGTCATATAAATATATTTGTGTTTGATTTTCTGTGAAAATGAATTGATATAAGAAAAAACAAAATTAAATGGGGCAATATAGGCACTTTGCCATCCGCTGGCAGATGGCAAAGAGCTTTGCCATCGGTGACGTGATGGCAAAGAGGCCACGTGTCATCTACATGTAAAACTTGGGCTGGCCTATTTGGGCCCTTTGCCATCTGCTGGCAGATGGCAAAGCTCTTTGCCATCTGCTGGCAGACGGCAAAGCATGCAACCTTTGCCATCTGCTGGCAGACGGCAAAGAGCCTGAAGCCTTTGCCATCTGCTGGCAGACGGCAAAGTATGCCGTTAGCCTTCTAACGGGGCTAACCCCGTTAAGAGGCTTTGCCATCTGCCAGCAGATGGCAAAGCCACAGGCTCTTTGCCATCAGCCAACAGACGGCAAAGAAGCCTTTACCGGCAGGGTTTCGCATAAACTGTTGTTATCTGGCTGGCAGATGGCAAAGCCTTTGCCATCCGCCGACCATGCCTTTGCCATCTGCCATGGCAGATGGCAAAGTGCCAGATTCCAGTAGTGAATGCCTTCCTCTAGGCCCAAATAATGGTTAAGTGTCATGTAGTCGACGTTCACATAACACCACTAGAGGAAAGACAACATACATCTCATCAAAATATCAAACGAATACCAAATTCACATGACTACTAATAGCAAGACTTCACCCATGTCCTCAGGAACAAACGTAACTACTCACAAAGCATATTCATGTTCATAATCAGAGGAGTAATAATATGCATTAAGGATCTGAACATATGATCTTCCACCAAGTAAACCAATTAGCATCAACTACAAGGAGTAATCAACACTACTAGCAACCCATGTGTACCAATTTGTGGTTTTGATACAAGATTGGATACAAGAGATGAACTAGGGTTTTGAGAGGCGATGGTGCTGGTGAAGATGTTGATGGAGATTGAACCCCTCCCGATGAGAGGATCGTTGGTGATGACGATGGTGATGATTTCCCCCTCCCGGAGGGAAGTTTCCCCGGCGGAACAGCTCTGCCGGAGCTCTAGATTGGTTCCGCCAAGGTTCCGCCTCGTGGCGGCGGAGTTTCGTCCCGTAAGCTTGCCTCTGATTTTTCCAGGTGAAAGCCTTCATATAGCAGAAGATGGGCACCGGAGGGCCACCAGAGGCCAGGAGATGGGGGGCGCCAGTGAGGGGGCGCGCCCCACCCTTCCCGCCAGGTGTGGGCCCCTCTGGTGTTTTCTTCGCTCAATAATTCCAAAACTGACTTCGTGGAGTTTAAGGATTTTTGAGCTGTGAGAATAGGTTTCAATATTTGCTCCTTTTCCACCAGAATTCCAGTGCCAAGCATTCCCCTCTTCATGGTAAACCTTGTAAAATAAGAGAGAATAGCCATAAGTATTAAGATATAATGTGTAATAACAGCCCGTAATGCAATAAATATTGATATAAAAGCATGATGCAAAATGGACGTATCAGCCGCCTGTCTTTGGATCCCGCCCGCCGCCACCGGGTCCCTGAGTGAAGACGAGCAAGCCGTGGATCCTGGGTGCCATCACGGGCCGTGGATCTCGGGACGCCACCGCCTAGCTCTGATCCCGCCGTCGGCCGCCGAGGTTCCCGATTGAAGATGCCCTGGCTGCGGCACTCAGGCCGTTCGCCACGGCCACCTCTGGCAGTTCACCACCACCATCCAGCGCGCCCCCGGTCGCCCCCGATTCTTTCCTGAGCGACGGCAGGAACCACTTGACTCCCCTAGTTCGCCTCCATGGTGGGATCAGTTCACACCGGTTTGCGAGGCCACAACCCCTGCCCTCCAATTTCATCACTTTTTTGTGTTTGTCCTCTGAAAAATTTGGCCATCATTGCAGCCCGCTTCACCAGATTATTCAGTTCAACTCTAAACAAATGAACATTATACTTTGTACAGTTGCAGCCGTTCACCTCTACCGCGCGAGGTAAGCTGGATCCCAACATGTTGCTCATCCATGTCGCAACCAGAGTGGTGGCAGCTGTGGCTCCTTGCAGGCCCCGACTGTAGCTCAACCTGCCTTGTGACGTGGCCGTAGGCCTCCTGGCGAGATGTGTGCGTGGTACATGCAGTTTTTTACATTGATCGAGGTTCATCTAGTAGTTTCTCTGAGACGTCCAAGTCTCACTGGCCAAAATGTTCAGTTAAGATCTCAGCTGTGGGTTCAAATGTACTCACGTTTGCCGGCCGGGTTTGCAACAGTAAAATTCCTAGTGTGAATGTGTGAGTCCTTGCATTGCATGTCCCTCCATTTGGTGCGTTTTTTCTATATAGTACCTGAAACTTTGATCGCTCCCATTAGTTAGTTGCTGGTCTATGAAGTCTGAGGTGTGTGTTTACAACTAGAGTCAAAGTTTTAGATGGCAGCACACTAGAAAAATTGCCGGTGAAAAATTACTGAATATGTACATTGAAAAAATTGAAAAGGCTTGAATCTTTATTGCTTAACCACTGTTGTTCTGTATTATAATTTTTGTTATGCATTCTTCAGTGGGAGCTACCACTGAACATAATCCACAGGGTCCATGCTATCTTGCACATTTGTGAAATTACGTTGTACTCAATATTATTTCATTGAGGGTATTGGATGCAAGACTTCATGTATCCACAGTTTATTTTTTCGCTTGATTTGCGAACAAAATGTTTTAATACTATTCTGATTCATGTGCATTGTGCATGCATGTCCTCCGTAGCACACAAGGTGCTTGTCTTAATACGTTAGTACCTCCACCACAAGAAAAATGTTAGTATGCAGAATATCTTATAAAACAAATGTAGTATGCAAAAATCACATGCGAAAAACGTGCTTTGTGTGTGGCCCTGTGCCAACACCACAAGTTCGGATGAGGAAAAGTAATAAAATGAAACCTAACAATGTTCATTGCAACACATTCGAATAAAAAAGAGGAACATACCATCAAACATATCTCACAATGGAAGGTCAAATTAAATAACAAAAATAGTTCAAAAAAGTTTAATTAGAAAACAAATTTCCCTCATTTCTAAAAAACTAGAAGTCCATATAAGATAAACGGACCAGATCGATGTTTTACTATAAAACTCAAAGATTTCCCGCTACTAAAGAATAAAACCAAGAAGTCCAAATAAAAAAAGTAGCTCGATGTTAATGGAAACCCAGGTTTTCCCCGTTTCTAAAGAAACCCGGAAGTTCAAAATAAAAAAACGAAGATGTTCGATGTTTAGAGCAAAACTAGATTTCTTCCATTACTAAAAAATAAATCAAATAGTTCAATTTAAAATAACAAAAGTAGTTTGATGTTTATACACCTAGAACAAAACAAGCTTCGCCAATTCTTTCTATTCCTAGGAATAATAAAAGTATGAAGTTCAATTAATTTTTTTTGTTTGATGCTTATTTAAAAACCATATTTTCTCCTAAGCATAAAAATAAGAAGTTCAAATTAAAATAACAGAGAAGTTCAACGCTTATAAAAACTCAGATTGTTTCTCGTTACTAAAGCATAAAATGAAGAAGTTCAACTTAAAATAAAATAAACACCTAAGAAAATTTTAAAAGAATCTTCCATGCTTTCAAAAACTAGAAGTTCAAACTAAAATAATGAAGTGGATTGATGTTTATCGAAAATATAGGATTTTACCATTTTTATAAAACACACATATCCGTCATTATTGAAGAATCAACCATCAAGTTCAAATTGAAAAATAGTAAAATTTAATGTTTATTTAAAATAAAAAACAATTCTTTACTCAAAAATTAAAAAAATGTGAAGTCCAAATTAAAATAACATATAAGTTCAAAGCTTATTAAGACCTAGGATTTACAAGTTCGAAAAACAAAAAAAAAGTCATTTTTTGCCCTTTTGAAGACAACTCATAAAGGGCGATGCATTTTGAAAAAAACTCTCCACATGCTCAACAAGTAAAGTTGCGCCTCTTCGGTGGCTTTCTAATGGTGTATCTTTTACTCAATTTCAATGAGTGTTTTAGGAGTTATTAGGAAAAAAACACAGAGAAGTTCAAGGTGAAAGCAACCAGTGGTTCAATTACAACATGGAGTGTGTTTTGTATAAAAATAAAATAAGAAGGAAAAATCAAGAAAAGACTTTTGCTAGAAGTTCACGTGGTCAGTTCACGAAAGTTCAAAAATTCTTGTAAAGGAGATTCACCGTGTACTTGTGCAAAAAACACACATTTTTTGCATTTATTGTTTGAAAATAATTCTCTCAATCCATTACAAATTTGAAACAAAAATGATGTACATGAAAATATTTTCTTCTATTCAACAACTTTCCAAGGTGTATATCGTATGCTCTGTTTCAAAATAAACGGTTAAAACAAATTTGTATATGTTGTTCGAAAAGAAAAGTTTAACCCTATTAGAAAAACTTGTGTCTTTTCAACAGGTTTCAAAAAGGTATATCATTTGTGCAACTCCAATGAACGGGCGAGGAATTACGAACAAAAATATATGACATAAGTTCAAAGTAAAAACAGCAGGAAGTTCAACTACTAAACAGATGCATTTTTAGATGAGTATAAAAAAGTTAGAGCGGTTCGATGTCTATAAAAAACTCAAAATTTTCCATTACTAAAGCAAAACAAAGAGAAGTTCAAATTGATAACAGCCGGAAGTTCATGTACTACATGGTGTGTGTGTTTGTATGAGAAAAAATGGATAAAAAAGCGAAGTCTAAAAATTTAGTTGCTAGAAGTTCAAGTGCTCAACCCGAGAAAGTTCAAAAAGTTCCTCCTATACAAAAACTTTCCAAGGGTATATAATATTATTATTTCAAATAAACAGGTAATACAAATTGGTGTATCTTGTTCGAAACAAAAGTAAAACGATGTTAGAAAAAGTTGCGTCTTTTCAACAGGTTTCTAATGGTATATCATTTGTGCAACGCCGACGAAACGGATGAGTAATCACGAACAAAATTACGTGACAGAAGTCCAAGGTGAAAACAACGAGCAATTCAATTACTACATGGTGTGTTTCAGAAGAGAATAAAAGAATACAAAACTAAAAGCCTAAAAGGTTTGTTGCAAGAACTTCACGTGCTCCACCCTGCACGGTTCGGAAATTATATTACTAGACTCCGACCTTCAATTACATGTTAAAAAAGAGATGCAAAAACAACATCGTGTTTGCCATGTTTAAAACTGCTCTTAAACGACAACGAATTTGTAACACCTAACTACATGAATAAGTTGCTCCTGTTCATAAGCTTTCCAAGGGTATATTATATGTTACATTCCAATGTATGGTTTAAAAGTTTCATGTATACCAATTAAGACACATTTTTATGTATTGAAAAAAATTCTTTTGAACCGTCACGAGTATGAAAAAATGATCAACACGAGAAAGTTGCGTGTTTTCAATAGCTTTCCATCGGTATATCATTTGCTCAATTGCGGTAAGTGTTTGGGGAGTTACAGGCAAAAAACAGCATGTGAAAACCAAGTGAAGTTCAAACAGAACTGCTCCAGAAGTTCAACCTCTTCACGTAGTACATTTTCGGTGACTGTTTTCATTATGAAGGTAGAACACATGATCTTAGAAGTTCAGATTGACAACTGCCAGAAGTTCAGGTACTACACGGTGTTCATTTTGTATTAAAAAAAGAATGAAAAACAAAGGCTAAAAGTTTCGTTGCTAGAAGTTCAAGTGCTCGGCCCGAGAAAGTTCAAATTTCTTGTGAGAGAGGTAACGAATTTCTTGTTGAAAAAAAACAATGTTATTTTGCCATTTTCAAAACTGCTCTCAAACGGCAACGAATTGGTAACACCTGTCTACCTGAAAAACTTGCTTCTATTCATAAGCTTTCCAACTGTATATTATGTGTTACATTTCGATGAATGGTTTGAAATTTTCATGTATAGCGTTTAAAACAGGTTTTTATGTATGCAAAAAATTCTTAACTTTTGAAAGAAGTTCATAGTGAAAACAAGGAGAAGTTCAAGTACTGCAAGGAATGCATTTCAGGTGAGAATAAAAGTATAGAAAAATAAAAGCTTAAAAGGTTTGTTGCAAGAAGTTGAAGTGCTCTATCCGGGGAAGTTAAAAAAAATTGCGAGAGGTGTTCACCTTGTATTTCCATGTTCGAAAACACAAAAAAGAAATTATTTTTTTGCATTTGAAAATAATTGTCTCAATCCACAAAGAAGTTCAGTTATTGTTTGGGAGCAATTTGATTTCAAAAAGAAAATAAAAAAATAAAATTTTAAAAATGGAAAAAGTTCATGTACTACATGGTGTGTGTTTAATATGAGAAAAATGAATTAAAAAGGCAAGGTCCAATTTTGTTGTTGTTATAAGTTCAAGCCATCGGTTGGAGAAAGTTAAAAAAATTATTGTGAGAAGGGTCCGTACAAAAGAAATATCATTTGTGTAACACTAACGAATGGATTAGAAAAATTACAAACAAAAATACATCACAGAAGTTCAACGTGTAAACAGCAGGAAGTTTATCTACTACACTGAATGAATTTTTGATGAAAAACTTTTAAAACCATCGCGAGTATGAAAAAATGATCAACACGGGAAAGTTGCGTGTTTACAGCACCTTTCCATCTGGATATCACTTGCTCGATTCTGGTGAGTGGATGGAGAGCTACAATAAAAAAAGTACGTGAAAAACAGAGTGAATTTCAGGTAGACATGCCGAGAAGTTGAAGTTCTTCACGCGGTGCATTTTTGGAGAATCTGTTTCGCGACAAAGGCAGAACGCATGATCTTGCCGTTTTCAAAATTACTTGAAAACGGTTAGAAATTAGAGAAAACCATCAACATGAAAAAGTTTCGCATTTTCCGTAGCTTTTCAAGGTATATTATTTGCCTCATTCCGATAAAGTTTGTAGAAATTATGGCGAAAATACATTTTTAGTCATTTTCAAAATTGACTTAAAACCGTAAAGAATTGGGAGAAATAACATATATACAAAAAACGTTTCGCATTTGTTCAAGCTTTCCAACGCCATATCACTTGCTACATTCGGACGTACAATTAAAAAATTAGCTCAAAAATATGAATTCGATGGAACTTGTACCATTTTGTAAATTACTTTTGAACCATTCAAAATTTTAAAAAACTTTCAACACGAAAAAGTACCGTATTTTCATAATATTTACAATGCCATATCATCTGCCTCAATTGGATCTGACGTTTAGAAATGGCATAAAAAATACGAAGTCGGTTGTTCGGTTTGCGAAATTTTACGATTTTCCAAATTACTCTTGAACCATAGGGAATTAGAGAAAACTATGAACATGTGGAAGGAGCGCTTTTGCAGCAGCTTTCCATCGCCATATTATTTGCCTTATTCTGATAAACGGTTTAGAAATGCGATTGAAAATATAATTCATGTTTTTTGTATGAAGAAAAAACAATTTTCAAAACTGCTCTTAAACCGCATACATT
>CM038678.1:572596289-572898789 GCA_021605205.1 Aegilops longissima | reverse complement strand
CAATGCCAAGCCTGCCGCCCTGTCGCGCCGGTCAGCGCCCATTGATGCTTCACGGGCTGCGCTTTGAAGACGCGGCGACGCGCGTCCCGCCCGAGCCCGCCACGCGTACACACGTCGGACGCCCTCCCACCGCCCAAGCCGGCTATAAAAGCCGCCCCTCCCTCGTCGGAGAGCGCACACTCCATTCGCCACAGCTTCTCCTCTAGCCGCCGATGCCCCTCTCGACCGAGCTCGCCTCTCCTCTCCCTTTCTCCCTGCCGACGAGCATGGACGAGCGCTACCCAGGCGACGGCGTGGCGGCGAATGGTTTCGGCCGTCGTCACCTGCACGAGGACGAGGCACGGCTCCTCTACGAGGCCGGCTACCCGGCACCGCCGGACATGCGGGTGCCGGGCACGTGGAAGCTGAGCGCCGACGGAGTCCCGGTGCCACCAGCGCCCACCGGCGCTGCCCGCGCACCGAGATCACGCGCATCCGGTCCTCGCTGATAGAGGAGGTGCGTAACCAGCTGAGGTATGCCCCTGACAGCAACATGTTGTGGACTATATACTTCGAATGCCGCCACACCGACCAGCTCGCCTCCTCGAACGTCGTCGAGCCCCGCGGCCGCCACAACTCCGAGGGGCGATGCCGATGGTGGGGCATCCCTGGCCGCACCCTCGAAGCCGTCCTCGAGCACACCGAGGCCGGAAACACACCACACCTAGAATACCCGGCGCCCCCCAGCTTCTCGCGCCAGCTCCTGGACGCCGCGGTGGATGGAGACGGTGACCTCCTCATCGTCGGGTTCTGGCTCCCTCTCCTCCGGTTCGCCGATGCTCCACCCCGTCAAGCCGGAGCCACAGGAGATGCCGCTTGGGCGCCGTACCCTCGGCGGCGCCCTCGTCATCCACGAGGGCGGCCGCCCCTCTCCTTCTTTTTCCCGGCTCGTCCGGTCGAAGACCGAGCCGGGGTTGCTCACCGTGAAGAAGGAGCACGCCGAAATGGCCACCGACGATGAGACCGCCCTCAAATGGACGAGGACGGAGTACGTCCGCGAGCAGCTGCAGCGCCAGCGCCGCGCCTTCGAGGAGGTCGCCGCTCGTCGCCTCGAACGCGAGGAAGGCGACATCGTTGACCTCGACAGCAACGACGCAGACGCGCCCGGGCCGTCCAACCCCCCACTCATCGGTGATGCTAGCCAGGGGTGTAGCAAGGACAGCGGCGGCACACAGGACGGCGGGGACGGCGGTGACGACGACGACGACGGCGGTGACTACACCCGGTTCTACAGGCTCCTCGGCATGTGGAAGGCGGGCGGCGACAGACGGCGGTAGCGGCGTAGTAGTGCTAGGCCTGATTGTAGTTTTTAGTTTATGTTTTTAAGTTTTTGTACAAATTTCAATGAAATCTCCTAGTCTGGACGAATTTGTGGCGTGTTTGGCCAAATTTTGGACGATTTCCTGTTTCAAAAAACGGCGTGTCGGGGGGGGGGGGGGAGGAGCCTTGGGGCGATGGCTGAAAACCAAACCGCCCCCACGCCGAAATTATCGCCGGCGCACCACCAGGCAGAGGTATTTCAAGCCCGTGGGGGTCGAATGGCTGGAGATGCTCTAATTAACCAAGTGACTATGTTGTTGGTAGTGGTTCCATTCAGTTTCTTGTTTCGTGGTTGGTGTTTTGTCTGACAGGGCTCGACCGCAGTACCAAGTGTGGTGAAACCGCTATAGCTTCCTTTAGGTTTGGTATCTAAATATCAATGATCAATAGCATTTTGTCTTGTCTCCAATTTTACAATGGATCTCATTAGCATTAACCTTTTTTATGGAAAAAAGACTATAATTTTGTTAATTTTTCCATGTCTCAACATTATTTTTTTGCATGTATCAACTTTTGCCATGTCAGATTCCTTTTGTGATTGCTACTAAATAGCTTTGTTCTCACGACCAATTATGAGAATATTGATGCCATAGCTTGATAATTTGATCTACTAAATCTGAGTGTTGTAGTAGAGGATTTTAATCCTACTTAAGGGGCCACTCCTCGTCCTATGTGGAATGTCACATCATCAGTACAGTAAAAGCAAGTCAAAGGAAGAAGGCCATAAGGAACCGAAGCCAAAGCAAAAAGGCATCTCCTAGTGTATGGATTTTTCCTCCTAATGGGCCACAACCCACCTCCTAGTCCAGTAAAGAGCACAAGGGCCAAAGGACGAAAAAATACCAAGTTTTACACTCTCACCACCTTTTTTTTTCAAACCCCACCCATATATTAATTAAATTAGAATGTTAATACAATCATTCGTTATAGTATCTGCCACACAGGCTGGAACACTATTAATAAGAACACCCTCAGACCTATTTTTAAAACTAAACTTAGTTATCTTGTGCGCCACCATATTAGCTTTCCTGCTAATCTTGGAGATCTTCACATTCGCCAGCATCTTAGAAATACTTAATGCTTCCTTCTTTAGGTCAATAAGGGGAGAACTATCAAAATTGTCCTTTCCTTGAACACCAGCCACAGAAGAACAATCAATTTCTATAATAATGGGTTTGTGAAGGGTGAAACCGATATACAATCGGGGGATTGTCACTCTAAGTTCCGTTTCTTCAACGCTATAGCAGGCTCCAATATAATCCCAAGAAGAAATGACTACTTCTCCAACATGATTTCTGACAACCACCCCCACACTCGTGGCGTTGATTGCCTCCACAAAACTTGCATTGACGTTAATCTTGAAAAACTCCGTGTTGGGAGGTTGCCAAAAAACAGACTTCCTCTCCACATTATTCGAACCCTGAATGCCCTCCCCCAATTCCTTGCCTCTGTTACTTATCACTCCCTGCGCTTTTGTGTGACAAGACGAAAAGGAAGTCCAGTACTTATGTACAAAATTCATAGAGGCTGAGATGGATTCTTTACCTTTAGCAAAAATCAAATAATTCCTCAAATGCCAGGCTCTCCATAACGTGAATATATTTTGCTCACGCGCTGCCGAACTTAATTGATCTAGTAAAATAAGAAACAAATCTAGCTTTGTATTTTTTAAAGCACTTTGACAGGCAAATTCCACACCTTTCCCAAAGCCAAACGAAGTGCACGTGCCTTAGGCAACTCATCATATAATTACTACTCCACAATGCATTCCCTTAGGCCCAAATATGGTGAACTGTCATGTAGTCGACGTTCACATGATACCACTAAGGGAGTCACAACATACATACTATCAAAATATCGAACACATATCAATTTCACATGATTACATGGTTCTCAGCTCATTTTCTATCAGTGATATGCAAATCAAATTCGTGTAGCAAGAGAACCCATCGAATAAGTCTAGGTTTAGCATCTTTCTTTTCCATAAGATATTTAATGCCATCATGATCGGTGTGAACAATTACTTTTGAGTCAACAATATAAGATCTAGCTTTATCACAAGCAAACACCATTGCTAAGAATTCTTTTTCAGTAGTAGCATAATTCTTTTGAGCACTGTCTAGAGTTTTACTAGCATAATGGATAACATTCAGTTTCTTATCAACTCTTTGTCCTAGAACAGCACCAACAGCATAATCACTAGCATCACACATAATTTCAAAATGCAACTTCAATCAAGTGGTTGAACAATAGGTGCAAAAAATTAAGGCTTTCTTGAGTGTTTCAAAGGCTTCAAAACAATCATCATCCAAAACAAAAGGAACATCCTTTTGCAAAAGATTTGTAAGAGGCCTAGAATTTTTTGAGAAGTCTTTAATGAACCTCCTATAAAAACGGCATGGCCAAGGAAACTTCTTATACCTTTGATGTCCTTAGGACACGACATATTTTAAATAGCATCAACTTTAGCTTTGTCAACTTATGGGAAGTCTTTGATAAATCTCCTATAGAAACCAACATGACCTAGGAAACTACGAATACCTTTGATATCTTTAGGACATGACATTTTCTCAATTGCATCAACCTTAGCTTTGTCCACTTCAATACCTCTTTCAGAAATTTTATGTCCCAAGACAATACCTTCATTAACCATAAAGTGGAACTTCTCCCAATTCAATACAAGATTTGTTTGTTCACATCTCTGCAAAACTCGATCAAGATTGCTTACAATCATCAAAAGACTTCCCATAGACAGAGAAGCCATCCATGGAAACCTCAACAATCTTTTCAAAAAAGTCAGAGAATATAGCAGTCATGCATCTTTGAAAGGTATCAGGTGCATTGCATAAACCAAAAGGCATACGTCTATAAGCATAAGTTCCAAAGGGACAAGTGAAAGTGGTCTTTTCTTGATGAGGTTGAGAAATAGGTATTTGTGAAAACCAGAGTGTCCATCAAGGAAGCAAAAGTGTGTGTGTTTAGATAATCTTTCTAGCATTTGATCAATAAAAGGCAGAGGGTAATGATCTTTTCTAGTTGCTTTATTTAATTTTCTAAAATCAATTACCGTTCTATATCCTGAAACAATTCTTTGTGGAATAAGTTCATTCTTATCATTCGGAACAACAGTGATACCTCCTTTCTTCGGAACACAATGAACAGGGCTTACCCATCTACTATCAGCTATAGGATAGATTATAACTGCTTCCAGAAGTTTTAATATTTCCATTCTTACCACTTCTTTCATCTTCGGATTTAACCGACGTTGGTGATCAACAACGGGTATAGCATCAGGTTCCATATTAATCTTGTGCTGACATAGAGTGGGACTAATGCCCTTCAAATCATCAAGAGTATATCCAATAGCAGCTCGGTGCTTCTTGAGAACTTTCAGTAATCCTTCTTCTTCATGTTCTGAAAGGTTAGCACTAATAATAACAGGATATATCTTCTTTTCATCAAGATAAGCATATTTCAAAGTGTCTGGCAATTGTTTTAATTCAAACACAGGATCACCTTTAGGTGGAGGAGGGCCTCCTAGAGTTTCAATAAGCAAATTGTGTTTAAGCAAAGGACGTTGTTCAAGGAAAATATCATCTATTTCATTTCTTTCATGCATTTGTAAATCATTTTCATGGTCTAGCAGATATTGTTCTAGTGGATCAGTGGGAGGCACAACAATAGAAGCAAGACCAACTATTTCATCCTTACTAGGCAATTCTTTTTCATGAAGCTTTCTACTAAACTTGGAAAAATTAAACTCATGAGACTCATCACCAAAGCTAACACCGACAGTTTGTTTCTCACGGTCTATTCGAGCATTAACGGTGTTCAAGAAAGGTCTACCAAAGATAATTGGACAAAATTCATCTTGTGGGGAACCAAGAACAAGAAAATCAGTAGGGTATTTTATTTTCCCACACAAGACTTCAACATCTCTAACAATTCCAATTGGTGATATAGTATCTCTATTAGCAAGTTTAATAGTAACATCTATGTCTTCTAGCTCTACGGGTGCTATGTCATTCATAATTTCTTGATATAAGAAGTAGGGAATGGCACTCACGCTAGCACCTATGTCACATAAACCATGATAACAGTGATCCCCTATTTTAACTGAGACAACGGGCATGCCAACAACAGGTCTGTGTTTATCCTTTTTATCAGGTTTGGCAATTCTAGCAGCTTCTTTACAGAAGTAAATAACATGCCCGTCTACATTTTATTCCAAGAAATTCTTAACCATAGCAATGCTAGGTTCTACTTTAATTTGTTCAATTGGTTTAGGTGTTCTAATATAACTTTTGTTGACCACAGTTGAAACTTTAGCATGTTCCTTTATCCTAACAAGGAAAGGTGGTTTCTCAATATAAGCAGTAGGAACAACTGGATCAACATTATAATGTATAGTTTCTTCTTTAGCTAGTACCAGTTCTTTAATTTCTTCTTTAATAGGTGGGTGATATTTAAACCACTTCTCTTTAGGGAGATCAACATGAGCAGCAAATGATTCACAAATGGAGGCTACTATCTCAGAGTCAAGTCCATATTTACTCCTAAACTTTTGGAAAGCATCGATATTCATAAAAGCACAATCATACTTAAGCTTAATACCTGACTCTTTACCTTCGTTGAGTTCCCAATCTTCAGAGTTGCATTTAATTCTTTCCAAAAGGTCCCCCCGTAATTCAATAGTCTTCTTCATGAAGGAACCAGTACAAGAAGTATCGAGCATGGATTGATCATCACGAGAAAGCCGAGCATAAAAATTCTGAATAATAGTTTCTCTTGAGAGCTCATGATTGGGGCATGAATATAACATTGACTTAAGCCTCCCCCAAGCTAGAGAGATACTTTCTCCTTCACGAGGCCAAAAATTATATATGTAATTCCGATCAAGATGAACTAGATGCATAGGATAATTTTTTTTGGTGAAACTCCAAATTCAATCGATTCCAGTTCCAAGCTCTAATATCATCGCATAGCCTATACCATGCCAATGATTTTACCTTCAAAGATAAAGGAAAAACCTTCTTCATAACTTCATCTCCAGGTAAACCTGCAAGCTTAAACAATCCACAAATTTGTTCCACATATATCAAGTGCATATCGGGATGTTCGGTTCCGTCTCCTGCATAATGATTAGCTAGCAGTTGCTCTATCATACCCGAAGGAATTTCATATCAACATTTTCAGTAGGTGCAGTAGGTTGAGGGGTAGCTAATTGTGGTTCCGGTCGAGGCGAAGATACCCCGAACAAACCCCTCTAAGGATTGTTCTCCATGGTAACAAGTGATAGTAAATTTCAGCACACTGTATAAATGTTTCCTTACCAAATGCCACTTACCAAAAGCGCTTCACTCCCCTGCAACGGCGCCAGAAAATAGCCTTGATGACCCACAAGTATAGGGGATCAATTCTAGCTCTTTTCGATAAATAAGAGTGTCAAACCCAACGAGGAGCAGAAGGAAATGACAAGTGGTTTTCAGCAAGGTAATGTCTGCAAGTGCTGAAATTGTAAGTAACAGAGTAGTTTGATAGCAAGATATTTTGTAATGAGCAAGTAATGATAGTAGTAGAAAAAGTGCAGCAAGGTAGCCCAATCCCTTTGAGGCAAAGGACAGTCCAAAACGGTCTCTTATAGTGAGCAAAGCGTTCTTGAGGGTACACGGGAATTTCATCTAGTCACTTTCATCATGTTGATTCGATTTGTGTTCGGTACTTTGATAATTTGATATGTGGGTGGACCGGTGCTTAGGTGATGTTCTTACTTGAACAAACCTCCTAGTTATGATTAACCCTCCCGCAAGCATCCGCAACTATGGGAAGAGTGTTAAGAATAAATTCTAACCATAGCATTAAACTTTTGGATCCAATCGGTCCCTTACAGAATAGCGCATAAACTGGGGTTTAAGCTTTTGTAACTCTCAGAACCCATCATCTAATTACTACTCCACAATGCACTCCCTTAGGCCCAAATATGGTGAAGTGTCATGTAGTCGACGTTCACATGCCACCACTAAGGGAATCACAACATACATACTATCAAAATATTGAACACATATCAGTTTCACATGATTACTTGCAACATGATTTCTCTCGTGACCTCAAGAACAAAAGTAACTACTCACAAATGATAATCATGCTCAAGACCAGAGGGGTATTAAATAGCATAATGGATCTGAACATATAATCTTCCACCAAATAAACCATATAGTAACAAGATGTAATCAACACTACTAGTCACCCACAAGCACCAACCTATAGTTCCGGTAACAAGATCGAACACAAGAGATGAACTAGGGTTTGAGATGAGATGGTGATTTTGAAGATGTTGATGGAGATAGCCCTCCCCAAGATGGAAGAGTTGTTGGTGATGATGATGACGATGATTTCCCCCTCCGGGAGGGAAGTTCCCCCACCGGAATCGCTCGCCGGAGGGCAAAAGTGCTCCTGCCAGAGTTCCACCTCGAGACGGTGGTGCTCCATCCCGAAAGTCCTCTGCTTATTTTTTCTAGGTCAAAATGACTTATAAACCAGAAGATGGGCACCGGAGGTGGGCCTGGGTGAGCACAACACACCAGGGCGTGCCTGGGCTCCCTGGCACGCCCAGGTGGGTTGTGCCAACCTAGTGGGCCTCCTCTGGTACTTATTTGCTCCATTATTCATCAAACATTCCATAAACATTCTTCGTGAAGTTTCAGCTTGTTTGGAGTTGTGCAGAATAGGTAGCCTGATGTAGCTTTTTCTGGTCCAGATTTCCAGCTGCCGGAATTCTCCCTCTTGGTGTGTACCTTGCATATTATAAGAGCAAAGGCATTAGAATTACTCCAAAAAGCATTATTATGCATAAAAACATCATAAATAACAGTAGGAAAACATGATGCAAAATGGACGTATCACCCCGCTGGAAGCATATTTTTCAACCCAGTCTGCCCCCCTTAATAGCTTTATCTTTGGTAGATTGAAATTTTCCCGTCTTCATACGATATTCTGGCACTGGTAAACCCAGATATTTATCATCAAATCCTTCACTCGAGATCTGAAGGACAACCAATATGGACACCTGATCTTCCAAAGAACATATTTCCCAAATAAAATGGAACATTTTTCTGGGCTTAACAATTGACCTGTACCCTCCTGATAAGCTGTCAAAATACCTTTGACGACCAAAACTTGCTCCACAGAACCCTTAAAAATAGAAGGCTACTGTCATCAAATAATAAATGAGAGATACATGGAGCATATTTGTTCAACCGGAAATCTTGGATCACCCCTCTTCCCGAAGCATCATTGCCGGTGTCAAAACCGGCGGATCTCGGGTAGGGGGTCCCGAACTGTGCGTCTAAGGCGAATGGTTGCAGGAGGTGGGGGACACAATGTTTACCCAGGTTCGGGCCCTCTCTATGGAGGTAATACCCTACTTCCTACTTGATTGATCTTGATGATATGAGTATTACAAGAGTTGATCTACCACGAGATCATAGAGGCTAAACCCTAGAAGCTAGCCTATGATTATGATTGATCCTGTCCTACGGACTAAACCCTCCGGTTTATATAGACACCGGAGGGCTAGGGTTACAGAGTCGTTCTGAGAGAAGGAAATCTACATATTCGAATTGCCAAGCTTGCCTTCCACGCAAAGGAGAGTCCCACCGGACACAGGACAAAGTCTTCAATCTTGTATCTTCATAGTCCAACAGTCCGGCATAAGCATATAGTCCAGCTGTCCGAGGACCCCCTAATCCAGGACTCCCTCAGTAGCCCCTGAACTAGGCTTCAATGACGATGAGTCCGGCGCGCAGATTGTCTTCGGCATTGCAAGGCGGGTTCCTTCTCCAAATACTCCAAGGAAGATCTTGAACACAAGAATCGTGTCCGGCTCTGCAAAACAAATTCCACATACCACCGTAGAGAGAACAATATTCCACGAGTCTAATCTGCTGACAACTTTTCCATAGCGTGACATCACGCCGTGGCTCGGTTATTATTCGAACCGTTTTCTCGACCCGTTACCCCACATTTTGTGAGGTGGTTTTACTGGCACGTCTTGTCGAAGCAGAGATTGTGTCCCCTTATCACGGGATTCTCATCAATGCGGGTGTGGGTAACACAACCGCGCCATCAACACGGCGCTTGGGGAATAAGTGAGTTTATAGGGCAAGTGGGGAGGCGCATAGTTTCTACCGCCTTTATAAAGGGATAAGGATTCCCCCCTTTTCACCCACGCCTTCTTCTTACTCTGCTCATCCATTCTCTCGCTCGAGCTCCAGCGCCCAAGCTTTCATCTTCTCCGCAAAATCATTCCGAACATGTCCGGAGCGGGAGGCAAGTGGACGGCCTCCTCCGTCACGGAGGAGGACATCATGAAGCTTCGGGAGGCCGGATACCTGTCCGCAAACATCGCGCACCGGCTTCCGGCCGAAGGGCAGATCATCCTTACCCCGAAACCCCAGGAGAGGGTAGTATTCCTATCTCATTTCGTCCGTGGACTGGGATTCCCCCTCCACCCATTCGTCTGCTGACTTATGTTTTACTACGGGCTGGACTTCCATGATCTGGCCCCCAACTTCATCCTCAATATATTGGCGTTCATCGTCGTGTGCGAGGCCTTCCTCTGCATTATGCCCCACTTCGGCCTATGGCTGAAGACCTTCAACGTGAGGCCAAAGGTTGTGGGCAGCCAGCAAGCAGAGCGGGGGCGCCATGGTGGGCAAGATGCCAAATGTCACCTGGCCCAAGGGCTCCTTTGTGGAGACCGTGAAGGGGTGGTAATCGGGGTGGTTCTACATCACCGAGCTGCGCGACGCCAACTGGGCGACGACCCCCAAATTTCGATTCGGCGTCCCCATGCGGCTCACCTCCTGGAAAGAGAAGGGCTTAGCCCGGGGCTCAGCGGTGGAGCTGACCGGACTTCAGACCTGCGTCCGGAATATGATAAGCAAGAAAATCAAGCTTGTCAACGTAGTCCAGGTTATGCTCCTCCGCCGGATTCTTCCGTGTCAGATACGGGTTTGCAATCTGTGGGAGTTCGACCCGGCCGAACACCAGACGCTGCAAGAGCTCTTCGACACGACGCACGAAGACGTTTGGAAGGTGCTCTTCAAGGCCACTGAGGTACCACCGCCCATAACCGAAGATAGCGGACTCAGCGCAAAACGCCCCGCCAATCCGGTAAGTTTTTATATTTTGCAAGATGTGCCTTTTACCAGCACATTCGCGGGAGGAATCTAAGCCTCCATGCCAATTTAACAGGACTGGGTAGCGATAGCGGAGCGGATTGACTGTTCGGCTCCGCTACCTGAAGATCCAGAATCGTCTCTCCTAATGAAGATGCCGTTTATGGCGCCTTATGAGGTGCCGGAGAAGAAGACCAAGAAGAAGACCGCGGGGACCAAAGAAGGTCTCCGCCACAAGGTCACGTCGGACGTGACGTCCGACGACGTCGAGACGCCCTCCTCCTCTGAAGACGAGGAGGAGGAAGAGGAAATCCCTCCCCCCCCCCCCCACCGGGGGGAGGAAGAAGAGGAAGGCCGACCCGCCTGGGGAAGCCGAGGTGTCCAAGAGGGGAAAAACCCTCCTCCCGGACCATTCCACCACCGCCACCTACAGCGGCGAGGAGTGGGAGCCCAGGGACAAACCCCTGGCTAAATCTTAAGTATCCGGACACAATAGCATTTCCGGTATGTTTGTTTTACTGCTTCTTATCATGCCAGACATGTACTTGCAGTCCGGCCAAATCTAGCATCGATGTATCCTCCTCTTCGGAGGGGTCTCTGGCAGCCTCCTCCCCCAGGCCCGCGAACGACACCGAGGTGCTGTCTCAAAGGATACCGGGCCAAGGGAGGACAGTTCCGGAGACGCCCCCAGGAAAAATCCCAGTCGCCGGGCACATGGGGGGGGGGAAGACCCCCATGGACTCCAATAATTGGGGCCGCCGCAAGATTGGCCCCCAGCCAAATACAGCTCCGAAAATCCACGTGGTTCCGGATTCAGGCCGGCAGCCTCTCTCTAAGGGGGGCGAGCCGCCTGTACCGATGACCTCTGTCCATCCAGAGGCATCGGACAACTTGCTGGAAGCGCTTTGCGGCGCTTCCATTGATGGAGAACACCGTACTCTTATGAGTACGGTGATTGAGAAGGTCCGGTCTGCCAAGAGCGGATTGACCGAAGCCTGCGCTAGCCTTCTAACAGGCTTTGAGGTAATCAATTGAATTTGTAAGAGAATATCACAGTATAGACAGTAGCCCCTGATGCTTTGTTTGGTGTTCGAAAAGAAAAACCGAACAGAGGATCAAAAATCAATTCGGAGGAGACTAACAAAAGATGTCTATGTGAATAAGCAGGCGTCGCTGCTCGCCACTGCCGCTCGTCCTGCGGAGGTCTTCGGACTGAAGCGGGACCTGGAGCAGACCGAGGGAGAGCTCGGCCTCGTGAAGAGGCAGCTCGAGGAAAGTCAAGGTACGCAATACCCCGTCTATATATTTAAAAAGAAAAAATGGTATCCGCAGATAGAAGCGTCATGAATTTTGGTAGGGGCCACAACCGAAGTGGCGGCCCTCAAAAAGGCGTTGACCGAGGCCGGAGGCAAAGCGGCCAAGGAGCGCGTCGAGCGCGAGAAGCAAGAGGCCCGGGTCAACGAGGTCCAGCAAGAGCTCCACGATTTCGTCCAGAAATACGAGTCCTTGGAGCGCGACTCGAAGACTCGAGAGTCCAAGCTTGTTAAGGCCCTCCAGAGCACGCAAGACGCCAAAGCCAAAGCCCAAAAGGCCCTCCAGGAGATTCAGTCGGCCAAGAAGATTGCGGCGGGTAAGGCATTCATTATGCAAAGCAAGCATGTGAAGGAGACTTTCCTTTTACTTACCCGAATTTGGAGTTCTTCAGGAGCGTTCGCGGATCTGCCGAGCAACATATCAGATGCCGCGGAATTCTACCGAGCCGAAGAAGGGAGCTCAACGGAGAAGTTGTTCTGGTCCCAATATTTGGGGACAGAACATCCGATGCCCTTGAGCGACCAGCTAAAGCAATTGGTCAAGCTGCACAAGGCGGCCGAACTGGCCATGAAGGACCTCATAGTCCAGCTGTGGCCTGCCGAGCCTATCCCCAGCAGCTATTTCGGTCTTGTGAAGCGGCTTGTGAGTGCCTGCTCGCGACTTGAAGTCATAAAGCCGTCGGTTTGCATTCAAGGTGTGTGAATGGCCTTCGCCCGTGCAGAAGTGCACTGGGCGAAGATGGATGCCGAGAAGCTGATGACGGAGGGGCCACCGGAGGGCAAGGAGCACCACCGGCCCGAAAAGTATTATGACAGTGTCCTAAAGGGCTCCCGCCTTGTGGCGGAGCAATGAGCTAAGGATGTAATATTTGAGTGAATGCACTCATTTTATCCTGTAATATGAAACAAGTTCATTTGCGCAATATAACGTTTGTTGATTTAAAATGTTACCTCCTGTGCAGCCGCTTACAAAATCTGAGAGTTGGCCAGTCGTCAGCTTCTGCCCCCATCTAACTAGTACAGGGGTGTTCGGGATAAATCTAAACAATCTTTATCCAAATTTTTTGTCCTTTAAGCAGGTGTTTAGCGCAACAAACAAGGCAATCGGACTATATAGCTTTATCACCCTCACTTAGCCATAGAAGTTCTATAATTTTAAATTTTGGCGTAGCCCCTGGTATTCGAAAGGCCGAACTTGGGGCGCTATACACGCCTAAATCGGACAAAGACCGATTCCTCGCCTGAAGCGGAAAAAATCTTTAAGGATTTGAGACATCTCGAACAGCGACCAGCTCTTGCCGCATCATGACAGTCAGTTTTTGGCTTTCTCTACTGAGGTGCTCGTCCGGAAGAACTAGGACACGATCGCATTAGTTCTCCCTTTACTACCCTAGCCGATATAGCGGAACGTAGGGTAGCAAGCACAGGAGCCGGGAAACCCAACTATTGACCCAAGACATGATTCAGAGCTGATGTATATAATGCTATAAGTTCGGGTGGCGCACTGTCGAAAGTGTTCGGACTTTCTTGCCGTGTTATGGGGTACACTGAAGCCCCTGGCGAACTGAACATACCAGAATGTACGGGTGCGATTTGTAATAAATAAACAGTCAAGGAAAAAGGAAAAATAAATGTAGTAATAAGCTGACGCTGTTCAGTATTTTCCATTGTTATTTGAATGATACGTCAAGGCGTATGTATATAAGTAGTGCGATAAGCAAAATAGGACTATTTGACATGTCCTAACCAAGAGCGAGCTGCGTGTGGGTATTTAAAACAGGTATAGCGATCGTTATCAGAGACTACCCGGGGATTCCCTTGTACGTCAAAGCTCCTTGCCTCCTTGGTGTTTCCGTCCCACGGTGGGTCCGATAAGTAGGTTATGGAAGAGCCTCAAGAAGATAGGGTCCTGAAAGAAATAAAAGGGTAAAGGTATACGAACCCTGGGGCGGTTGAGCCGCATTGTGGACCGCATTTCTAGATGTGCCTCTGTCTATGCCCATGGTATTTTAAGTGCGTAATTATGTACGCACGACACAAATTTCACCGCCTAACTGGGACTGGGACGGAGGCCGAATTGCTAGGCGAGCTCTGGATGGGTCGGATGATCTTGTTGCAGAGTACTTCGGACTCGCTTGACGGTGTCCGGAGGCCTTATTGCCGAATTGGAAGTCTGCCTAAGAAGGCTGCTCTGTACTTCTGCTGCGAGGGCTGCAGTGTGCTCCTCCGTACAGAGGGAGCGCTATGTGTTTCCATTGACTGTTATAACCCCGCGAGGTCCGGGCGTCTTGAGCTTGAGGTAGGCATAGTGCGGCACCGCATTGAATCTGGCGAATGCGGTTCGTCCGAGCAGTGCATGAGAGCCACTGCAGAAGGGGACGATATCGAACATTAACTCCTCGCTTCGAAAGTTGTCCGGAGATCCAAATACTACTTCCAGTGTGATTGAGCCCGTGCAACAGGCCTCTACACCTGGTATGACACCTTTGAAGGTGGTTTTGGTGGGTTTGATCCTTGAGGGATCGATGCCCATTTTGCGCACTGTATCCTGATAAAGCAGGTTCAGGCTGCTGCCACCGTCCATGAGGACTCGTGTGAGGTGGAATCCATCAATGATAGGGTCAAGGACCAGTGCGGCCGAACCGCCATGACGGATACTGGTCGGATGGTCCCTACGATCAAAGGTGATCGGACAAGAAGACCATGGGTTGAACTTTGGGGCGACTAACTCCATCGCGTAGACGTCCCTTAGAGCACGCTTCCGCTCCCACTTGGGGATATGGGTGGCGTATATCATATTTACCGTTTTTACTTGGGGAGGAAATTTCTTCTGTCCTCCTGTGTTCGGCGGCCGGGGCTCCTCGTCGTCATCACTATGCGGCCCCTTTTCGTTGTTTTCGGCATTCAACTTGCCAGCCTATTTGAATATCCAACATTCTCTGTTGGTGTGGTTGGCTGGTTTATCGAGGGTGCCGTGGATTTGACATGAGCGATCAAGTATGCGGTCCAGACTGGACGGGCCTGAATTGTTTCTTTTAAATGGCTTTTTCCGCTGACCGGACTTGGAGCCACTGAATCCGGCATTGACGGTCGTGTCTTCGGCGTTATCGCCATTATTGCGACGCTTGTGTCTGTTGCGCCGGGGCTTCCCATTGCTGTCTCTGGCGTCTGGAGTGCCAGGATATCTTGATGTGCTGTTGTTGCGAGCCAACCAGCTGTCCTCGCCCGCACAAAAGCGGGTCATAAGTGTCGTAAGGGCTGCCATGGATTTCGGCTTCTCCTGGCCGAGGTGTCGGGCAAGCCACTCATCACGGATGTTATGCTTAAAGGCCGCTAGGACTTCAGCGTCCGTACAGTCGACAATTTGGTTCTTTTTAGTTAGGAACCGAGTCCAGAATTTCCTGGCTGACTCTCCGGGCTGTTGGGTTATGTGACATAAATCATCAGCATTCGGTGGTCGCACATAAGTGCCCTGGAAGTTGTCCAGGAATGCGTCTTCCAGGTTCTCCCAACTGCCAATGGAGTTTGTCGGCAGACTATTCAGCCAATGCCGAGCCGGTCCCTTGAGTTTTAGTGGGATGTACTTGATGTCATGCAGGTCATCTCCGCGGGCTATGTGGATATGGAGAAGGAAATCTTCTATCCATACCATGGGGTCTGTAGTCCCATCGTATGGCTCGATATTCACGGGCATAAACCCTTCTGGGAATTCATGCTCCATTACTTCATCAGTGAAGCATAGGGGGTGTGCGGCGCCTCTATGTCGGGCTACATCACGACGCAGTTCAAATGAGTATGGTATGTTGTATTCGGCCCGGCCGGATTTGTATTTAGTATATTCGGCGTGGCGGTCATCGTCACACGTGGGGCGCGCCCCCGCATAGATCGATCTTGACTGTACTGCTTTGTTTTCCAAATCATCTCACAGGTTGATACGTCTCCAACGTATCTATAATTTTTTATTGTTCCATGCTATTATGTTACCCGTTTTGGATGTTTATGGGCTTTACTTTACACTTTTATATCATTTTTGGGACTAACCTACTAACCGGAGGCCCAACCCGTATTGCTGTTTTTTGCCTATTTGGTGTTTGAAGAAAATGAATATCAAGCGGAATCAAGCGGAATGAAACCTCCGGGGCGCGATTTTGGAACAAATGTGATCCAGAGGACTTGAGTGCAAGTCAAGAAGTCAAAGCGGCCACGAGGTGGAGCCCCCCTCACTGGCGCCCCTATCTCGTGGGCCCCTCGGGCGTCCACCGACCTACTTCTTCCTCCTATATATACCCACGTACCCCGAGAACATCATAAGTGACCACGAAAAACTATTTCCACCACCATAACCTTCTGTATCCGTGAGATCCCATCTTGGAGCCTTCGCCAGCGCTCCGCCGGAGGGGGAATCGATCACGAAGGACCTCCACATCATCTCCCAGGCCTCTCTTATGAGTTGTGAGTAGTTTACCACAGACCTTCGGGTCCATAGTTATTAGCTAGATGGCTTCTTCTCTCTCTTTGGATCTCAATACCATGTTCTCCTTGATCTTCTTGGAGATCTATTCGATGTAACTCTTTTTGCGGTGTGTTGTCGAGATCTGATAAATTGTGGATTTATGATCAAGTTTATCTATGAGAAATATTTGAATATCCTCTGAATTCTTTTATGTGTGATTAAGTTATCTTTGCAAGTCTCTTCGAATTATCAGTTTGTTTTGGCCTACTAGATTGATCTTTCTTGCCATGGGAGAAGTGCTTAGCTTTGGGTTCAATCTTGTGGTGTCCTTTCCCAGTGACAGCAGGGGCAGCAAGGCACATATTGTATTGTTGCCATCGAGGATAAAAAGATGGGGTTTATATCATATTGCATGAGTTTATCCTCTCTGACATGTCATCTTTCTTAATCGTTACTCTGTTCTTTATGAACTTAATACTCTAGATGCATCTTTGGATAGCGGTCGATGTGTGGAGTAATAGTAGTAGATGCAGGCAGGAGTCGGTCTACTTGTCATGGACGTGATGCCTATATACATGATCATGCCTAGATAATCTCATAATTATTCTCTTTTCCATCAATTGCTCGACAGTAATTTGTTCACCCACCGTAATACTTATGCTATCTTGAGAGAAGCCACTAGTGAAACCTATGGCCCCGGGGTCTATCTTTTATCTTATAAGCTTTCAATCTACTTTTATTTGCATCTTTACTTGTCCAATCTATATCATAAAAATACCAAAAATATATTTATCTTATCATATTATCTCTATCAGATCTCATTTTCGCAAGTGGCCATGAAGGGATTGACAACCCCTTTATTGCGTTGGTTGCGAGTTCTTGTTTGTTTGTGTAGGTGTGTGGGACTTTTGAGGAGCCTCCTACTGGATTGATACCTTGGTTCTCAAAAACTAAGGGAAATACTTACACTACTATTGCTGCATCACCCTTTCCTCTTCAAGGAAACAACAACGCAAGCTCAAGACGTAGCACAGGTCCTGCGTGTAGCCCCGGGATTTCGTGTTTTTATTTGTTTGGCGACGGGGTGCGGGCTGGTGTTCGGGCTGATACGCCGCTTTGTCTCAGCTACGAGGTGGCCGATCAGCCGCATCCTGCGCTGGTAGTATAGGCTCTAGTGCCTCATCCTCGAATTGAGGTAACAACCTGCGCCTCGGGTAACTTTTGGTTGGGCGCTCGAGTCCGTATTCCTCGGCTGCCAGGACCTCAGTCCATCTATCAGTTAGCAGATCTTGATCAGCTTGAAGCTGCTGCTGTTTTTTCTTCAGGCTCTTTGCAGTGGCAATAAGCCGGCACTTGAAGCGCTCCTGCTCGACGGGATCCTCGGGCACGATAAATTCTTCGTCGGCGAGCCTCACCTCGTCTTCAGAGAGGGGCATGTAATTTTCATCCTCCGAGTCTCCATCCATTGCCTCTTCATCAGGGCTAGCTTGCCCATCCTCCCATCCGGCTTGCTTGAAGCTTGGCTAGGCGGGATTGTTTTTGTCTTCGGCATTATCC
The DNA here is from genome assembly GCA_021605205.1 of Aegilops longissima. Classification (NCBI taxonomy): domain Eukaryota; kingdom Viridiplantae; phylum Streptophyta; class Magnoliopsida; order Poales; family Poaceae; genus Aegilops; species Aegilops longissima. The sequence continues at coordinate 572,880,928 of CM038678.1, read as the reverse complement.
AGAGTGCTATTGTCTCTTGTGCCGGTATCGCTATTTTTGCTATGGCGGGGTTTAGAGCGGTGCCGCTGACGTTGGCGCTTAGATTGCTTCTCGAGAGGGTCACCCTCCGTTGCATCCTTTTGATCCTCGCCATCGTTTTCTTTGGGTGTGTCCACCATATATATATCATATGATGAGGTGGATGTCCAGCGCCCTGTGGGCGGTGGTTCCTATTATTCTCCGACATCGTCGTCCATACCGTTGATGTCCTCGGAGTCGAAATCAAGCATGTCGGTTAAGTCGTCGACAGTGGCTATTAGTGGGTGGTGGGTGGGTAACAAATTCCTTCGTCGTCCGCTTCCCACTCAAGCCGGACAAAGTTCGGCCAAGAGTCTCCTGACAGGGAGAGAAATTTTAATGAATTTAGCACATCACCCAAGGGCGAGTGCTGAAAGATATCCGTGGAGCTAAACTCCATGATCGGTGCCCATTCAGATTCGATGGGAATGGATGCACGCGGTTTGGAGCCGGTGGCTGGAGACGAGTCCGAGGGTCCGAAGACACAGACCTCCTTGGAAGTGAGATCTGTGTTCGGCTCTATCGCCCGCTGAGTGTGCGGCCTCCATGGCGGGGCTCATACACCCATCCTCGGATGGCACGATCTGCTCTAGATTTAATGTCGGGGCAGCTGTAGGTGTGATCTCCTGAACAGCGACCGATGGCAGATCTAAGTCATGCTCATCGCAACTGTAGGGTGCACCTGTAATGGGCTCGAATCCATCAAAGATCAAGTCTCCGCGGATGTCGGCAGTGTAGTTCAGGCTTCCAAACCTGACCTGATGGCCAGGGGCGTAGCTATCGATCTCCTCCAGATGGCCAAGCGAGTTGGCCCGTAGTGTGAAGCCGCCGAATACAAAGATCTGTCCGGGGAGGAAAACCTCACCCTGGACCGCATTGTTGTAAATGATTGAAGGAGCCATCAAGTCTTATGGGGACGACACAGTGGAACTCTCAATGAAAGCACCAATGTCGGTGTCAAAACCGGCGGATCTCGGGTAGGGGGTCCCGAACTGTGCGTCTAAGGCTAATGGTAACAGGAGGCGGGGGACACAATGTTTACCCAGGTTCGGGCCCTCTCTATGGAGGTAATACCCTACTTCTTACTTGATTGATCTTGATGATATGAGTATTACAAGAGTTGATCTACCACGAGATCGTAGAGGCTAAACCCTAGAAGCTAACCTATGATTATGATTGATCCTGTCCTACGGACTAAACCCTCCGGTTTATATAGACACGGAGGGCTAGGGTTACAGAGTCGATTCTGAGAGAAGGAAATCTACATATCCGCATTGCCAAGCTTGCCTTCCACGCAAAGGAGAGACCCACCCGGACACGGGACGAAGTCTTCAATCTTGTATCTTCATAGTCCAACAGTCCGGCATAAGCATATAGTCCGCCTGTCCGAGGAACCCTAATCCAGGACTCCCTCAATCATTAAGAAGCAAAGAAGCGCTTCAGCCACAAAGAGAAATAAGTACAGCGATAATGGATCTCCTTGCCTAAGCCCACGCGACGGATGAAAAGACTCCAGTAACTGCCCATGAAATTGCTCTGAAAATTTTACTGATGTAACACACACCATAATCCACTTTATCCAAGTTGGCGCAAATCCATATGCTCCAAGCATACTTTCCAAAAACTTCCAGTCCACACGATCATAAGCTTTAGCAGGTCCAACTTCTATGCACAATATTTGCCACGACTATCTTTCAATGTATTCAACGAATGCATACATTCAAAGGCGATGAGAGCATTATCTGAGATTAATCTTCCAGGAATAAAGGCACTTTGGGTAGGAGAAATCATAACATCCAAGAGGGTTCTAATTCTGTTTACGTGGCACTTGGAAATACTTTTATATATGACCTTGCATAGGCTAATTGGCCGAAAATCCTTGTTCGATTGGGGATTCTTCACTTTAGGTATAAGAAAAATTGTAGTATCATCAATCCCTTCGGGCATACTTCCTGAAAGAAAAAATTGCTGGATGGCACGAACAATATCTTCCTTTAACACAAACCTCAGTTCCTATGGAAGAATCTCACTGGAAACCCATCAGGTCCTGGCGCCTTCAAAGGCCCAATTTGGAAGAGTGCGTCACTAATTTCTATTCTTGCTCAGAAAATTGTTTGCATAGCTCCTCATTCATTTCGTCATTCACCAATGGTTTCACAAGTGGAATAATATGAGATGGGTTAACCATATGATCACAACAGTAAAGGTTCTTGAAAAATGAGTTAGCAATACCTTTGTTTTCAACCATATCATGAGATAGAGATCCGTCGCTTCTTCTGATAGCAGAAATATTATTCTTGTTCGCTCGCCAAGTGGCTTTCCTATGAAAAAAAATTGTATTCCTATCCCCACATCTCATTTTGCCCAAACATGATCTGTGCTTCCACATAACTTCCTTAATTAGGAGCTCATTCATCTCTGTTAGAATTTTCTTCCTTTCCTGTATTGCATTATGATCATTTCTCTTAAATAGCACATTTAACCTGTACGAGCAGTTTCAAGCTTTTTTGGCAGATAGCCTATGTGAACCTTACTCCAACCATGAAGAGATTTCATCAACTTGTCCAAAATATTTGCCACGTCTCCCAGATCATTGACATGCATACTTTTGTTCCAACACGATTCAATCTGCTCTTTCAAATCCGCTTCCTCTCTCTCTAAGTACGCTTCATATTTCAACTATTTAACAAATGGACCATAGCGAGAGGCACCCATCAATTCAATAAGAATAGGGCAATGATCAGATCTGGAACTGATAATATGAGAAACCTTGCGGTTAGGAAACATAGAAGACCATTGAGGGCAAGCGGCCGCACGATCAAGTCAAACTTTCACATTTTTATTACCTTCCTGTTTATTATTGTAGGTCCAAGGAACTCCATCAAAACCCAAAAATAAGTTGCAATGAGAGAGAACTTCACGAAAATAAGCCATAAGTTTGTGAGCTCGCTTAATCCGAGAAAAGTGCCCATTCTGCCACATTGCCTCATTAAAGTCACCAACCATAAACCACGGCCCAGCCCTAAGTGGTTTAATTCGTCTTAACAGCTCTCACATCACATACCTTTGGCTCGCCTTTGGTTCCCCATAGAAAAATGTGCTTCTCCATTTACTTCCAGCACCATTGCAAATGTACATGTCAATTAAGTGTTCACCATATTTGTTCAACTCCAAAGTGTACAGATCATCCCAAAAGACTACCAGTCCACCACCTTTGCCTGACAAAGAAATAGTGAAAAAAAATCATACTCAAGCGATAACGTAAACTCTCAACATATTCTTTATTTTGTCTTGTTTCATAAAGAAAGATAACATTGGGTTGACATTCCTTGTTTAGAAAGAAATATAACACTGTCACCACCTTAGTTCAAGGTAGCCTTGGTCATTTGTTAAGGACCGCTAGGCTGGACATGTAAACAACTTACTCTACACTCAAGGGGATGGTCACTCCCTCCTTCCAAGCCCTCTCAGGAGGGCAAATGAAGGGCGAGGGCTCGCAGTCCAAGGGACCTTGTGCGGCTCAAACTAGTCGGGGGTCGTGGGGCTCCGGAAACGGCTGCATTCCAAGTGAAGATGCCTCGGGTGCCACTCTCGTCAACCCTCCCATAGGATGTAAGTGACACTCCCACATGGTGGCTGAACCTATTTAAAAAATATTGTTTTGCCACCTTGTCAAGTGTACGACGACCTTCAATATAAGGTCGTCGTACGCGCCCTTGCTAATTCTGACCATGCTACTAAGGATACCCCCTAGTCAAAAGTTAATTCCCGATCGTCAACACCGAGAATATTGATGTATGCAATAGCACAATGGTAGCTTTACATGTGTTCCCATGGCTAACTTAAATTCTTGTAGCCATGACATCTTTAATTTGTTGTCTTTGCTACTAATACAAATTCATTTTATTCACCTGGAAACTAATGCCAATGTTGCCATGGAATATTAGCAAAATGTGTTAAATCTTTTGCTATGGCAAAAATGTTAAAACTTTTTTTATGTCACTAATACAAATTTTTTCCATGTCACCTAATATAAAGTTGCCCTGTCAAAAAAATAAAAAAATACCATGGCAAAAATCTTAAAACTTTCGCCATGTCACAAACACGGAGTTTCTCAATTTTGCCATGATTTTTTAGGAAAATTAAATTGTCGTGATTTTCACTCTTTTTTCCGTGGAAGTTTTCATGGTGACTTAAGAATCATTGCCATGTCAACTTAAATCATGTTGCCATGGCATTTTCAGTTTTCATGTCTACTAATACAAATTCTTTATGCTTCACATGGAAACTAATATAATTTATGTCATGTAAAAATTAATTTTTTTGCCATGGACAAAGTTAAAACTTTTTTCCATGTCACAAATACAATTTTTGCCATGTCAATTTTTTTTAAAACTTTTTCCATGGAAATATCTAAAACTTTTTCCATATCACCAACACAAAATTTTCTCATTTTTTCCATGATTTTTTAGGGAAATTAAATTGCCATGATTTTAACCTTTTTGATTAATTTTAAACATGATTTTTTGACTGGGCAACGTTGTGAGCATAGTTAGTTGACATGCTACATCATTGGACAATTGCCATGTGTCCAACAATTGTCGTCCTTCTTCATAGAGATTTTTGCCATGCTATTTTTGATATTTTTGTTTGAGTTGGCATGTTTTTATATGGCCCATGCAGAATATATGTATTGTTCTTAAGGCATTTTCATTGTCCATACCATGGCAATTTTTCTGTATGTCATATATATTTTTTGTCACCAGGATGAATATTGTAGTTTTAACGTGGCATTGTTTACATTAAGTATGGAAAATACTTGCATTATATCATGGTAAATCTAAAGTCATAACATGGAAATTTTTGTGTTTCTCCTTGCTGAACATGATGAGGAGTGCATACCCTCACGCCTTCAAGAGGAACACAAAGCAAGGAGTATGTTCATCACAAGCTGAGAATGGAAACTTGGAAAACCTGAATAATTTAAGTTGGGATGGCTTGTGCGATGGCCGTGGTCATTGTTTCCTTGCCAACTTGTGAAAGCGTATTGCCCCAGATGATAACTCTTTTGGTGAAACTTTCCTATAGCATCTGAATTTGCCTTTGTGCATGCGTCCATCCGGAGTTGGGAGCCCCAAATATTTACCTTGAAAATTGGCACGTTGCACTTCCAAAATTTGTTTCACCTCCTATTGAACTTCCTCTTGATAATTTTCACCAAATCGGATAGAACACTTTTGAGGGTTTACAAGTTGTCATGTGGCTCTTGCATAATTATTAATAGCCTCCTTTGATGTACCTTGCCTATCTCTGATCAGCTTTGAAGAATACAATGTATCATCAGCAAAAAAACAGGTGTGACATGCCATGGAACCCGAGCACGCACTTCCACGTGGTCAACTATGTTTGATTGCACAGGCTATCTCAACTAGACAGATAATCCATCAGCCACATACAAGAATAGGAATCGAGATATGGGATCACCTTGCCAAAGACAATGAATGGTTTGAATGAATCCAAGCATGCTCTATTTAATTTCATAAATTATCTAACTGAGGTAACACACGTTGATACGTCTCCAACAAATCTATAATTTTTTATTTTTCCATGCTATTATATTATCTGTTTTGGATGTTTTATATGCATTAATATGCTATTTTATATGATTTTTGGGACTAACCTATTAACCTAGAGCCCAGTGCCAGTTTCTGTTTTTCCTTATTTTAGAGTTTCACAGAAAAGGAATACCAAACGGAGTCCAAACGGAATGAAACTTTCGCGATGATTTTTCTTGGACTAGAAGACATCCAGAGGTCTTGGAGTGCACGTTAGAAAAGCCACGAGGCGTCCACAAAGTCGGAGGGCGCGCCCAGGGGGGTAGGGCACGCCCCCCATCCTTGTGGGCCCCTCGTGACTCCGCCGACCTATTTCTTCTGCCTATATATTCTCAAATATCCCAAAACCTTCCAGGGGAGCCACGAAACCACTTTTCCACCGTCGCAACCTTCTGTGCCTGTGAGATCCCATCTAGGGGCCTTTTCCGGCATCCTGACGAAGGGGGATTCAATCATGGAGGGCTTCTACATCAACACCATTGCCTCTCCGATGAAGCGTGAGTAGTTTACCACAGACCTACGGGTCCATAGCTAGTAGCTAGATGGCTTTTTCTCTCTCTCTTTGATTCTCAATACCATGTTCTCCTCGATGTTCTTGGAGATCTATTCGATGTAATACTCTTTTGCGGTGTGTTTGCCGAGATCCGATGATTTCCAATGATCATGATTGGGGTGATTCTTCTTATGATCTTGAAAATTTATTTAAGCTCCATGATGAATATAAGATTGATAACAGTGTTTGCAATAATATTGAAGTGGGTTTGGAAGAGTGTCAACTTTAGATCCCAAATATTTGGAGAATGTTCAATCTTAATTTTTTTGATAAAAGTGGGTTTGGAGAGGTCATGACTTTATTTAATGTTAATCCCACTATTTTGGAAGAGTGTCAAATTCGCATGCAAGTGGATCATGTTGAGAATATGTTATGTGATAGCTATTTTGTTGAATGTGCTTATGATCCTACATGTAATTATTATGAGATAGGAAAGTACGGTTGTAGAAATTTTCATGTTACTAAATTACCTCTCTTCATGTTGAGATTGCTATCGTCTCTTCCTTCTTCCTTGCATATGCTAGTTTTTGCTTGCCTTGATAATTTGTTTGCTTATAAAATACCTATGCATAGGAAGTATGTTAGACTTAAGAGTGTTTGTCACATGTTTTATGATGCTCTCTTTGTGCTTCAATTCTCGTCTTTCATGTGAGCATCATTGAAATCTCAATGCCTAGCTAAAAAGACTTTAAAGAAAAGCGCTTGTTGGGAGACAACCCAATATTTTTCTTTCCTGTTTAGCAATAAATAATTCCATCTAGCCTCTGGTTAGATGTGGTTTTATGTTTTAATTGGTGTTTGTGCCAAGTAAGAACTTTGGGATAGCTTACGGTGATAGTTGATTTGATCTTGCTGAAAAAACAGAAATTTTTGCGCTCACAAAATTAATTTTCATAATTCACAAAAGCGTGCTTTTGAGTTGATTATTTTTGAAGAAGATAAATAAAAACATTCTTAGGACTTCCTAATTTCTCAGGATTTTTGGAGTTACAGAAGTATTCTAAATACCCAGATTGCTATAGACTGTTCTGTTTTTGACAGATTCTGTTTTTCGCGTGTTGTTTGCTTATTTTGATGAATCTATGGCTAGTATCGGGGGTACGAACCATGGAAAAGTTGGAATACAGTAGATATTACACCAATATAAATAAAGAATGAGTTCACAATAGTACCAAAAGTGGTGATTTATTTTCTTATACTAACGGAGCTTACGAGATTTTCTGTTGAGTTTTGTGTTGTGAAGTTTTCAAGTTTTGGATAAGGATTTGATGGACTATGGAATAAGGAGTGGCAAGAACCTAAGCTTGGGGATGCCCAAGGCACCCCAAGGTAATATTCAAGGACACTAAGAGCCTAAGCTTAGGGATGCCCCGGGAAGGCATCCCCTCTTTCGTCTTCGTCTATTCGTAACTTTACTTGAGGCTATATTTTTATTCACCACATGATATGTATTTTGCTTGGAGCGTCTTGTATGATTTGAGTCTTTGCTTTTTAGTTTGCCACAATCATCCTTGCTGTTCACACCTTTTGAGAGAGACACGCATGAATCATGATTTATTAGAATACTCTATGTGCTTCACTTATATCTTTTGAGCTAGGCACAATTTGCTCATGTGCTTCACTTATATCTTTTAGAGCACGGCGGTGGTTTTATTTTATAGAAATTGATGAACTTTCGTGCTTCACTTATACTCCCTCCGTCCGGAATTACTTGTCTTAAAAATGGATGTATCTAAAACTAAAATACATCTAGATACATCCATTCTTCTGACAAGTATTTCCAGACGGAGGGAGTATTATTTTGAGAGTCTCTAAACAGCATGGTAATTTGCTTTGGTTAAAAATTTAGTCCTAATATGATAGGCATCCAAGAGGATATAATTAAACTTTCATATAAAGTGCATTGAATACTATGAGAAGTTTGATTCCTTATGATTGTTTTGAGATATGAAGATGGTGATATTAAAGTCATGCTAGTGAGTAGTTGTGAATTTGAGAAATACCTGTGTTAAAGTTTGTGAGTCCCGTAGCATGCACGTATGGTAAACCGTTATGTGATGAAGTCGGAGCATGATTTATTTATTGATTGTCTTCCTTATGAGTGGCGGTCGGGGGCGAGCGATGGTCTTTTCCTACCAATCTATCCCCCTAGGAGCATGCGCGTAGTACTTTGTTTCAATAACTAATAGATTTTTGCAATAAGTATGTGAGTTCTTTATGACTAATGTTGAGTCCATGGATTATACGCACTCTCACCTTTCTGCCATTGCTAGCCTCTCTTGTACCGCGCAACTTTCGCGGTACCATAAACCCACCATATACCTTCCTCAAAACAGTCACCATAACTACCTATTATGGCATTTCCATAGCCATTCCGAGATATATTGCCATGCAACTTTCCATCGTTTCGTTTATATGACATGCTCCATTATTGTCATATTGCTTTGCATGATCATGTAGTTGACATCATATTTGTGGCAAAGCCAATGTTCATCATTTTTTACATGTCCCTCTTGATTCATTGCGCATCCCGGTACACCACCGGAGGCATTCACATAGAGTCATATTTTTTTCTAAGTATCAAGTTGTAATTCTTGAGTGGTAAGTAAATAAAAGTGTGATGATTTTCATTATTAGAGCATTGTCCCAGGTGAGGAAAGGACGATGCAGACTATGATTCCCCCACAAGTTGGGATGAGACTCTGGACGGAAAAAAAGTAGCCAAAAAAATGAGAGAAGGCCCAAACAAAAAAATTTGAGAAAAGAGAGAAGGGGCAATGTTACTATCCTTTTACCACACTTGTGCTTCAAAGTAGCACCATGATCTTCATGATAGAGAGTCTCCTGTGATATCACTTTCATATACTAGTGGGAATTTTCATTATAGAACTTGGCTTGTACATTCCAATGATGGGCTTCCTCAAATTGCCTTAGGTCTTCGTGAGCAAGCAAGTTGGATGCACACCCATTTAGTTTCTTTTTGATCTTTCATAAACTTTTAGCTCTAGTGCATCCGCTAAATGGCAATCCCTACTCACTCACATTAATATCTAGTGATGGGCATCTCCATAGCCCGTTGATACGCCTAGTTGATGTGAGAATATCTCCTTCTATTTGTCTTCTCCACAACCACCGTCTATTCCACCTATAGTGCTATGTCCATGGCTCACGCTCATGTATTGCGTGAAAGTTGAAAAAGTTTGAGAACGTCAAAAGTATGAAACAATTGCTTGGCTTGTCATTGGGGTTGTGCATGGTTTGAATATTTTGTGTGATGAAGATGGAGCATAGCCAGACTATATGATTTTGTAGGGATAAGCTTTCTTTGGCCATGTTATTTTGAGCAGACATAATTATTTTGTTAGTATGCTTGAAGTATTATTGTTTCTATGTCAATATTAAACTTTTGTTTCTAAATCTTATGGATCTGAACATTCATGCCACAATAAAGAGAATTACATGGATAAATATGTTAGGTAGCATTCCACATCAAAAATTCTGTTTTTATCATTTACCTACTCAAGGACGAGCATGAATTAAGCTTGGGGATGCCTGATACGTCTCCAACGTATCTATAATTTTTTATTGTTCCATGCTATTATATTATCTGTTTAGGATGTTTTATATGCATTAATATGCTATTTTATATGATTTTTGGGACTAACCTATTAACCTAGAGCCCAGTGCCAGTTTTTGTTTTTCCTTGTTTTAGAGTTTCGCACAAAAGGAATACCAAACGGAGTCCAAACGGAATGAAACTTTTGTGATGATTTTTCTTGGACCAAAAGACATCCAGAGGGCTTGGAGTGCACGTCAGAAAAGCCACAGGGCGGTCACAAGGTCGGAGGGCGCGCCCAAGGGGGTAGGGCGCACCCCCACCCTTGTGGGCCCCTCGTGACTCCACCGACCTATTTCTTCCACCTATATATTCTCAAATATCCCAAAACCTTCCAGGGGAGCCACGAAACCACTTTTCCACCGCCGCTGCCTTCTATACCCATGAGATCCCATCTAGGGGCCTTTTCCGGGATCTTCCCGGAGGGGGATTCGATCACGGAGGGCTTCTACATCAACACCATTCCTCTCCGATGAAGCGTGATTATTTACCACAGACCTACGGGTCCGTAGCTAGTAGCTAGATGGCTTGTTCTCTCTCTTTGATTCTCAATACCATGTTCTCCTCGTTGTCTTGGAGATCTATTCGATGTAATACTCTTTTGAAGTGTGTTTGCCGAGATCCGATGAATTGTGGATTTAGGATCAGCTTATCTATGAATATTATTTGAATATCCTCTGAATTCTTTTATGCATGATTTGATATCTTTGCAAGTCTCTTCGAACTATCGATTTGGTTTGGCCAACTAGCTTGGTTTTTCTTGCAATGGGAGAAGTGCTTAGCTTTGGGTTCAATCTTGCGGTGCTCGATCCTAGTGACAGAAGGGGAACCGACACGTATTGTATTGTTGCCATCGAGGATAACAAGATGGGGTTTTCATCATATTGCTTGAGTTTATCCTGCTACATCATGTCATCTTACTTAATGCATTACTCTGTTCTTATGAACTTAATACTCTAGATGCAGGCAGGAATCGGTCGACATGTGGAGTAATAGTAGTAGATGCAGGCAGGAGTCGATCTACTTGACATGGACCTGATGTCTATATTCCTGATCATTGCCTTAGATATTGTCAAAACTTCGCGCTTTTCTATCAACTGCTCGGCAGTAATTTGTTCACCCACCGTAATATTTTCTATCTTGTGAGAAGCCTCTAGTGAAACCTATGGCCCCCGGGTCTACTTTCCATCATACAAGTTTCCAATCTACAATTTAAGTTTCCTATTTACTTTCTTTGCAATCTTTTACTTTACGTTCCATAAACCAAAAATACCAAAAATATTACTTTGCCGTTTATCCATCTCTATCAGATCTCACTTTGCAAATAACTGTGAAGGGATTGACAACCCCTTTATCGCGTTGGGTGCAAGTTGGTGTTTGTTTGTGTAGGTATTCGGTGGCTTGTTGCGTTGTCTCCTACTGGATTGATACCTTGGTTCTCCAAAGCTGAGGGAAATACTTACTCTACTTTGCTGCATCACCCTTTCCTCTTCAAGGGAAAAACCAACACAAGCTCAAGAGGTAGCACATGTCATTATACAACTTACCCTTCGGTCAGACAAGCCAAGGTGAAGTATTGTAAGTAGCTCTAGAGGAGGAGGAGGGTGATTAGACTACTTGCCAAAAAACTTAACATTTTCCCAATTTTAGTTCTTGGGAGATTCTAGCAATTCTCGCAACTCTACAAACACACCCTACACATGCAAGTCTAGTAGTGGGTCAACAGAAACTAAAGGCTTTGCCAGCCATAGTAAGTAGAAGAAGGGTTTGGAGATATGCAGACGCTATGGTGACATGAAGATTTTTCCTGTGCTTCCGATAGGTGGTGCTATCATGCGTCCGTGTTGATGGAGACTTCAATCCACGATAGATAATGATTGTGCGTGCCCACAGAGGGCTCCACCCATAAAGGGTCCACGAAGAAGGAACCTTGCCTATTCTACCATGGCTTACGTCCACGAAGGACTAGCCTCACGAAATAGGCAATCTCCTTCCCTTACAAACTCAGTGGTTCACTCCACATGATTTGCTGTCTCTCAAGCGTGACACATAACCAATCTAGAAGACACCACTCTCGAAAAGGTAATAGAGGTTGTTGTTGATGGTGAACTCCTTGCTCTTGTGCTTCAAAAGATAGTCTCCTCAACACTCGAACACTCTCTCACAGATTTGGCTATGTGGTAGGAGAGGGATTTGGGTGGAAAGCAATTGAGGTACCCTCTCTGACTGCAGGTGGCGCATGTGTGTTTGCATGGGGTGTGTCAACGAACTCTTTAGCAATGATGGAGAACAAAAAGAAAATGAAACTAGAGGGGACTGGTATCTGTATCATTTGTGGGGTGGAACATGAGGATAATCTCTACGCGCTTTGCAGGTGCCCACTAATGTAAGCTTTATGGCAGGCGATGTCGAAAGAGTGGAACATGCCCAAGTTGGAAGACATCTCCAACATGGGGCCGAACTGGTTCCTAGATCACCTTAACCAGTGTGACGAGCATGTCCGGCTGCCCATAATCATGACCATGTGACGTAACTGGCATGTCCGGCGCTACCAATGGAAGTGTCAAAAAGGTTTATCTCCAATTACATCAACTTCCTGCTATGCATTCAACAGCACCGAAATGGTGATTGCTAAATGGCAAGATGGTTATATCTCCGGACTAGCTGCGCATGGAGAAGCTTCGGCTAGCAGTAAGATCTTACCCTAGACTGCCAAAAGTGTGGACGAAATCTCTGTCGGGATGGACAAAGCTGAACATGGATGGAGCCTTCATCCACGAGGACGACACATGTGGAGCTGGCATGGTGCTCCGCGATCAGAGCAGGGCAATCATATTTGCATCATGTAGGTTCCTTCGCTCGTCTGCAAGTGCGCTGTTGGTGGAGCTCACGACAAGGAGGGCATCGAACTCACCCGTGTTGTGGGATATAGGCTAGGGCAGGTGGGTAGAGCAGCCCCAGAACTATTGTGTAGCTTACTATAGGCTGTGCTCCATAGAATTACCTGTTTAATTAATGGAAGTTTACCCAGCCGCAAAAAAGGAAGAAAAGAAAGAAAGAAGAGTAATGAGAAGCGAAAGCCACCACTATTAGTGCACTCATTGTTCAGCTCAGGTGCAGGGGTCACCTCACCTATTATGTTGCAGGCCCATGATACGTCTCCAATGTATCTATAATTTTTTATTGTTCCATGCTATTATATTATCTGTTTTGGATGTTTTATATGCATTAATATGCTATTTTATATTATTTTTGGGACTAACTTATTAGCCTAGAGCCCAGTGCCAGTTTCTGTTTTTTTCCTTGTTTTTGAGTTTTACAAAAAAGAAATACCAAACGGAGTCCAAAAGGAACAGAACTCCCGCGATGATTTTTCTTGGACCAGAAGACACACGTAGGACTTGGAGATGAAGTTAGAGGAGTCCCGAGGCGGCCACAAGCCTCAGGGGTGCGCCCTAGGGGGCGCGCCCTGAGGGCTTGTGCGCCCCTCGGAGCTCCTCTAACCCTAATTCTTGGCCTATAAATCCAGAAATATTCCCAAATGACCAGAAGCGTCCACCAAAATACCTTTCCGCCGCCACAACCTTCTGTAACCGTGAGATCCCATCTTGGGGCCTTTTCCGGCACCCTGCCGGAGGGGGATTCGGTCATGGAAGGCTTCTACATCAACTCTATTGCCCTTCCGATGAAGCGTGAGTAGTTTACCACAGACCTACGGGTCCATAGCTAGTAGCTAGATGACTTCTTCTCTCTCTTCGATCTTCAATACAATGTTCTCCTTGATGTTCTAAGAGATCTATCCGATGTAATATTCTTTTGCGGTGTGTTTGTCAAGATCCGGTGAATTGTGGATTTATGATCAGATTATCTATGAATATTATTTGAATCTTCTCTGAATTCTTATATGCATAATTTGATATCTTTGTATTTATCTTCGAATTACCGGTTTGGTTTGGCCAACTAGATTGGTTCTTCTTGCAATGGGAGAGGTGCTTAGTTCTGGGTTCAATCTTGCGGTGTCCTCACCCAGTGACAAAGTAGGGGTAGCGAGGCACGTATTGTATTATTGCCATCAAGGGTAAAAAGATGGGGTTTTCATCATATTGCTTGAGTTTATCCCTCTACATCAGGTCATCTTACTTAAGGCATTACTCCGTTCTTTTGAACTTAATACTCTAGATGCATGCTGGATAGCGGTCAATGTGTGGAGTAATAGTACTAGATGAAGGCAGGAGTCGGTCTAGTTGACACGGACGTGATGCCTATATTCATAATCATTGCCTTGGATATCGTCATAACTTTGCGCTTTTCTATCTATTGCTCGACAGTAATTTGTTCACCCACCGTATTATTTTCTTTGAAGAGAGAAGCCTCTAGTGAAACCTATGGCCCCCGGGTCTATTTTCCATCATATATTTTCAGATCTATAAACCAAATAACCCAAAAATACCTTGCTACAATTTATTTACTTTTACTTTGTTTTATGTTTTAGTAATCTTTTATATCTATCTCTATTAGATCTCATCCTTGCAAATGACCATGAAGGGATTGACAACCCCTTTATCGCGTTGGGTGCAAGTGTTTGATTGTTTGTGCAGGTGCATAGATTGGAGACTTGCGTGTACCTCCTACTGGATTGATACCTTGGTTCTCTAACTAAGGGAAATACTTATCTCTACTTTGCTGCATCACCCTTTCCTCTTCAGGGAAAAACCAACACAAGCTCAAGAAGTAGTAGGAAGAATTTTTTGCGCCGTTGCTAGGGAGGTTCTACATCAAGCCTACCAAGTACCCACCATAGACTCTCATCTCTTGCATTACATTATTTTTCATTTGCCTCTCGTTTTCCTCTCCCCCACTTCTAAAACGATTTGAGAAGAACACAAAAAGATTTGCATTTTTATTCGCCATTCTTCCATTCATCTTTTCGTTTGTTTTTTGGTTGCTTGTGTGCTAGATTGCTTGCTTTGTCACGATGAGTCAAGAGAATACCAAGTTATGTGATTTTCCCAATAATAATAATAATAATAATAATAATAATAATAATAATAATAATAATAATAATAATAATAATAATAATAATAATAATAATAATAATAGAATTATTTTCTTAGTACTCCGATTGCTCCCGCCACTAGTGCGGAATCTTATGAAATTAATGCCGCCTTGCTGAATCTTGTTATGAAAGATCAATTATCTGGCCTTCCTAGTAAAGATGATGCATCCCATCTAAATACTTTCCTTGAGTTGTGTGATAAGCAAAATAAAAAATATGTGGATAATGATATTGTTAAATTGAAGCTATTTCTGTTATCACTACGAGATCGTGCTAAAACTTGGTTTTCATCTTTGCCTAAAAATAGTATTGATTCATGGTATAAGTGTAAAGATGCTTTTATTTCCAAGTATTTTCCTCCCGCTAAGATCATCTTCCTTAGGAACGATATAATTAATTTTAAGCAACTTGATCATGAACATGTTGCACAATCTTGGGAGAGGATGAAATGCATGATAAGAAATTGCCCTACTCATGGTTTAAATTTATGGATGATCATACAAAAAAATTATGCCGGAGTGAATTTTGCATCTAGAAATCTTTTAGATTCCACTGCAGGAGGTACTTTTATGGAAATTACATTAGGAGAAGCTACTAAACTCCTAGATAATATTATGGCTAATTACTCTCAATGGCATACCGAAAGATCTTCCACTAGTAAAAAAGTGTAGGCGATTGAAGAAATTAATACTTTGAGTGGAAAGATGGATGAACTTATGAAATTGATTGCTAGTAAGAGTGATCCTATTGATCCTAATGATATTCCTTTGTCTACTTTGATTGAGAACAATAATGAATCTATGTATGTGAATTTTGTTGGTAGGAACAATTTTGGTAATAACGCGTATAGAGGTAATTTCAACACTAGGCTGTTGTTGGAAATATGCCCTAGAGGCAATAATAAAGTGGTTATTACTATATTTCCTTGTTCATGGTAATTGTCTGTTGTTCATGCTATAATTGTATTGACTGGAAACCGTAATACATGTGTGAATACATAGACCACAACAAGTCCCTAGTGAGCCTCTAGTTGACTAGCTCGTTGATAAACAAATGGTCATGGTTTCCTGACTATGGACATTGGATGTCATTGATAACGGGATCACATCATTAGGAGAATGATGTGATGGACAAGACCCAATCCTAAGCATAGTACAAGATCGTGTAGTTCGTTTGCTAAAGCTTTTCTAATGTCAAGTATCATTTCTTTAGACCATGAGATCGTGCAACTCCCGGATATCGTAGGAATGCTTTGGGTGTACCAAACGTCACAACGTCAATGGGTGGCTATAAAGGAGCACTACAGGTATCTTCGAAAGTGTCTGTTGGGTTGGGACGAATCGAGACTAGGATTTGTCACTCCATATGACGGAGAGGTATCTCTGGGCCCACTCGGTAATGCATCATCATAATGAGCTCAATGTGACTAAGTAGTTGGTCACGGGATCATGCATTGCGGAACGAGTAAAGTGACTTGCCGGTAACGAGATTGAACTAGGTATTGCGATACCGACGATCGAATCTCGGGCAAGTAACGTACCGATTGACAAAGGGAATTGTATACGGGATTGCTTGAATCCTTGACATCGTGGTTCATCCGATGAGATCATCATGGAACATGTGGGAGCCAACATGGGTATCCAGATCCGCTGTTGGTTATTAGCCGAGAGCTGTCTCGGTCATGTCTGCATGATTCCCGAACCCGTAGGGTCTACACACTTAAGGTTCGGTGACGCTAGAGTTGTTATGGGAATTAGTGTGCAGTTACCGAATGTTGTTCGGAGTCCCGGATGAGATCAAGGCGCGGGAGACGTCACCGGGCTGCACGTGTGTTGAACGCGGAGGTGCCGTTCTTCGGCGCTAAGATCGGAATCCACCGCGATCTGAATCGCTACGAGTACGACTCCTTCATCCGCGTTCTTCTAATGCTTCCGTCTCGCGATTTTCAAGGGTATGAAGATACACTCCCCTCTCTCTTGTTGCTAGTTACTCCATAGATTGATCTTGGTGATGCGTAGAATTTTTTTAATTTCTGCAACGATCCCCAACAGCGGCATCATGAGCTAGGTCTATGCGTAGTTTCTGTGCACGAGTAGAACATAGTTGTTGTGGGCGTCGATTTTGTCAATTTACTTGCCACTACTAGTCTTATCTTGATTCGGCGGCATCGTGGGATGAAGCGGCCCGGACCGACCTTACACGTACGCTTACATGAGATAGGTTCCACCAACTGACATGCACTAGTTGCATAAGGTGGCTAGCGGGTGTTTGTCTCTCCTACTTTAGTCGGATAGGATTCGATGAAAAGGGTCCTTATGAAGGGTAAATAGCAATTGGCATATCACGTTGTGGTTTTGGCATAGGTAAGAAACATTCTTGCTAGAAACCTATAGCAGCCATGTAAAAAAAACTTGCAACAACAATTAGAGGACATCTAACTTGTTTTTGCAGCATATGCCGTGTGATGTGATATGGCCAAAAGGATGTGATGAATGATATATATGTGATGTATGAGATTGATCATGTTCTTGTAATAGGAATCACGACTTGCATGTCGATGAGTATGACAACCGGCAGGAGCCATAGGAGTTGTCTTAATTTATTGTATGACCTGCGTGTCATTGAATAACGCCATGTAATTACGTTACTTTATTTCTAAACCATTAGCCATAGTAGTAGAAGTAATAGTTGGCGAGACAACTTCATGAAGACACGATGATGGAGATCATGATGACGGAGATCATGGTGTCATGCCGGTGACGATGATGATCATGGCGCCCCGAAGATGGAGATCAAAAGGAGCAAACTGATATTGGCCATATCATGTCACTATTTGATTGCATGAGATGTTTATCATGTTTTGCATCTTATTTTCTTAGAACGATGGTAGCACAAATAAGATGATCCCTCATAAAATTTCAAGAAAGTGTTCCCCCTAACTGTGCACCGTTGCAAAGGTTCGTTGTTTCGAAGCACCACGTGATGATCGGGTGTGATAGATTCTAACGTTCGAATACAACGGGTGTAAGCCAGATTTACACATGCAAAACACTTAGGTTGACTTGACGAGCCTAGCATGTACAGACATGGCCTCGGAACACAAGAGACCGAAAGGTCGAACATGAGTCGTATAGAAGATACAATAACCATGAAGATGTTCACCGATGATGACTAGTCCGTCTCACGTGATGATCGGACGCGGCCTAGTTGACTCGGATCATGTATCACTTAGATGACTAGAGGGATGTCTATCTGAGTGGGAGTTCATTAAATAATTTGATTAGATGAACTTAATTATCATGAACTTAGTCTAAAATCTTTGCAATATGTCTTGTAGATCAAATGGCCCACGCTAATGTTGCCCTCAACTTCAATGCGTTCCTAGAGAAAACGAAGCTGAAAGACGATGGCAGCAACTATACGGACTTGGTCCGGAACTTGAGGATCATCCTCATAGCTGCCAAGAAAGCATATGTCCTAGATGCACCGCTAGGTGAAGCACCCGTTTTCACAGCAACTCAAGATGTTATGAACGCCTGACAGTCGTGTAGTGATGATTACTCCCTGGTTCAGTGCGGCATGCTTTACAGCTTAGAACCGGGGCTCCAAAAGCGTTTTGAGCAGCACGGAGCACATGAGATGTTCCAGGAGCTGAAAATGGTTTTCCAAGCTCATGCTCGGGCCGAGAGATATGAAGTCTCCGACAAGTTCTACAGTTGTAAGATGGAGGAGAATGGTTCTGCCAGCGAGCACATACTCAAAATGTCTGGGTTGCGCAACCGCTTATCTCAGCTGGGAATTAATCTCCCGGATGATGCGGTACTCGAAAGAATCCTCCAGTCGCTCCCACCTAGCTATAAGAGCTTTGTGATGAGTTTCAATATGCAGGGGATGGTGAAAACCATTCCTGAGGTATATTCAATGCTGAAATCAGCGGAGGTGGAGATCAAAAAGGAAAATCAAGTGTTGATGGTCAATAAAACCACTAGTTTCAAGAAAGGCAAGGGTAAGAAGAACTTCAAGAAGGACGGCAAGGGAGTTGCCGCGCCCGGTTAGCTAGTTGTCGGGAAGAAGCCAAAGCATGGACCCAAACCTGAGACTGAGTGCTTTTATTGCAAGGGAAACGGACACTGGAAGCGGAACTGCCCCAAGTACTTAGCGGACAAGAAGGCCGGCGACACCAAAGGTATATGTGATATACATGTTATTGATGTGTACCTTACCAGTACTCGTAGTAGCTCCTGGGTATTTGATACCGGTGCCGTTGCTCATATTTGTAACTCAAAACAGGAGCTGCGGAATAAGCGGAGACTGGCGAAGGACGAGGTGACGATGCGCATCGGGAATGGTTCCAAGGTCGATGTAATCGCCGTCGTCACGCTACCTATACATTTACCTACGGGATTAGTTTTAAACCACAATAATTGTTATTTAGTGCCAGCTTTGAGCATGAACATTGTATCTGGATCTCGTTTAATGCGAGATGGCTACTCATTTAAATCCAAGAATAATGGTTGTTCTATTTATATGAGAGATATGTTTTATGGTCATGCCCCACTGGTCCATGGTTTATTCTTAATGAATCTCGAACGTGATGTTAGACATATTCATAGTGTCAATACCAAAAGATGTAAGGTTGATAATGATAGTCCCACATACTTGTGGCACTGCCGCCTTGGTCATATTGGTGTCAAACGCATGAAGAAGCTCCATGCAGATAGACTTTTGGAGTCTCTTGATTACGAATCATTTGACACATGCGAACCATGCCTCATGGGCAAAATGACCAAGACTCCGTTCTCCGGAACAATGCAGCGAGCAACCAACTTATTAGAAATCATACATACTGATGTGTGCGGTCCAATGAGCATTGAGGCTCGCGGAGGCTATCGTTGTGTTCTCACCCTCACTGATGACTTAAGTACATATGGGTATGTCTACTTGATGAAACACAAGTCTGAGACCTTTGAAAAGTTCAAGGAATTTCAGAATGAGGTAGAGAATCAACGTGACTGAAAAATAAAGTTCTTAAGATCAGATCATGGGGGAGAATATTTGAGTCACGAATTTGGTACGCACTTAAGGAAATGTGGAATTGTTTCACAACTCACACCACCTGGAACACCTCAGCGTAACGGTGTGTCCGAACGTCGTAATCGCACTCTATTGGATATGGTGTGATCTATGATGTCTCTTACCGATTTATCGCTATCATTTTGGGGATACGTTCTAGAGACAGCTACATTCACTTTAAATAGGGCATCGTCTAAATCCGTTGAGACAACACCGTATGAATTATGGTTTGGGAAGAAACCTAAGCTGTCGTTTCTAAAAGTTTGGGGATGTGATGCTTATGTCAAGAAACTTCAACGTGAAAAGCTCGAACCCAAGTCGGAAAAATGCGTCTTCATAGGATACCCTAAGGAAACCATTGGGTATACCTTCTACCTCAGATCCGAAGGCAAGATCTTTTTTGCCAAGAACGGGTCCTTTCTGGAGAAAGAGTTTCTCTCGAAAGAAGTAAGTGGGAGGAAAGTAGAACTTGATGAAGTACTGCCTCTTGAAGCGGAAAGTAGCGCAGCTCAGGAAGATGTTTCTGTGGTGCCTGCACCGACTAGAGAGGAAATTAATGATGATGATCAAGGTACTTCGGATCAAGTTGCTACTGAACTTCGTAGGTCCACAAGGACACGTTCCACACGAGAATGGTATGGCAACCCTGTCCTGGAAATCATGTTGTTAGACAACGGTGAACCTTCGAACTATGAAGAAGCGATGGCGGGCCCAGATTCCAACAAATGGCTTGAAGCCATGCAATCCGAGATAGGATCCATGTATGAAAAAAAGTATGGACTTTGACAGACTTGCCGATGATCGTGAGCGATAGAAAATAAATGGATCTTTAAGAAGAAGGCGGACGCGGATGGTAATGTTACCATCTATAAGGCTCGGCTTGTCGCTAAGGGTTATCGACAAGTTCAAGGGGTTGACTACGATCAGACCTTCTCACCCGTAGCGAAGCTAAAGTCCGTCTTAATCATGTTAGCAATTGCCGCATTCTATGATTATGAGATATGGCAAATGGACGTCAAAACGGCATTCCTTAACGGCTTCCTTAAGGAAGAATTGTATATGATCCAGCCGAAAGGTTTTGTCGAACCTAAGAATGCTAACAAGGTATGCAAGCTCCTGCGCTCAATCTATGGGCTGGTGCAAGCATCTCGGAGTTGGAACATTCGCATTGATGAAATGATCAAAGCGTTTGGGTTTATGCAGACTTATGGAGAAGCCTGCGTTTACAAGAAAGTGAGTGGGAGCTCTGTAGCATTTCTCATATTATATGTGGATGACATACTATTGATGGGAAATGATATAGAACTTTTGGAAAGCATAAAGGCCTACCTGAATAAGTGTTTTTCAATGAAGGACCTTGGAGAAGCTGCTTACATATTAGGCATCAAGATCTATAGAGATAGATCGAGACGCCTTATAGGTCTTTCAAAAAGCACATACCTTGATAAGATATTGAAGAAGTTAAATATGGATCAGTCGAAGAAGGGGTTCTTGCCTGTGTTGCAAGGTGTGAAATTGAGCTCGGCTCAAAGCCCGACCACAGCAGAAGATAGAGAAAGGATGAGTGTCATCCCCTATGCCTTAGCCATATGGTCTATTATGTATGCCATGCTGTGTACCACACCTGATGTAAACCTTGCCATAAGTTTGGTAGGAAGGTACCAATGTAATCCAGGCATGGAACACTGGACAGCGGTCAAGAATATCCTGAAGTACCTGAAAAGGACTAAGGATATGTTTCTCGTTTATGGAGGTGACGAAGAGCTCGTCGTAAAGGGTTACGTCGATGCTAGCTTCGACACAGATCTGGATGACTCTAAGTAACAAACCGGATACGTGTATATTTTGAATTGTGGGGCAGTAAGCTGGTGCTGTTGCAAGCAAAGCGTCCTGGCGGGACCTACATGTGAAGCGGAGTACATGGAAGCCTCGGAGGCAGCACATGAAGCAATCTGGATGAAGGAGTTCATTACCGACCTATGAGTTATTCCCAATGCGTCGGGCCCGATGACTCTCTACTGTGACAACACTGGAGCTATTGCCCTTGCCAAGGAGCCAAGGTTTCACAAGAAGACCAGGCACATCAAGTGTCACTTCAACTCCAATCGTGAAAATGTTCAAGATGGAGACATAGAGATTTGTAAAGTGCATACGGATCTAAATGTCGCAGATCCATTGACTAAACCTCTTCCACGAGCGAAACATGATCAACACCAGAACTCTATGGGTGTTCGATTCATCACAATGTAACTAGATTATTGACTCCATTGCAAGTGGGAGACTGTTGGAAATATGCCCTACAGGCAATGTTATTATTATATTTCGTTGTTTATGATAATTGTCTGTTGTTCATGCCATAATTGTATTGACCGGAAACCATAATACATGTGTGAATACATAGACCACAACAAGTCCCTAGTGAGGCTCTAGTTGACTAGCTCGTTGATCAACAGATGGTCATGGTTTCCTGACTATGGACATTGGATGTCATTGATAACGGGATCACATCATTAGGAGAATGATGTGATGGACAAGACCCAATCCTAAGCATAGCACAAGATCGTGTAGTTCGTTTGCTAAAGCTTTTCTAATGTCAAGTATCATTTCCTTAGACCATGAGATCGTGCAACTCCCGGATACCGTAGGAATGCGTTGGGTGTACCAAACGTCACAACGTAACTGGGTGGCTATAAAGGTGCACTACAGGTATCTCCGAAAGTGTCTGTTGGGTTGGCGCAAATCGAGACTGGGATTTGTCACTCCGTATGACGGAGAGGTATCTCTAGGCCCACTGGTAATGCATCATCATAATGAGCTCAATGTGACTAAGTAGTTGGTCATGAGATCGTGCATTGCGGAATGAGTAAAGTGACTTGCCGGTAACAAGATTGAACGAGGTATTGGGATACCGACGATCGAATCTCGGGCAAGTAACGTACTGATTGACGAAGGGAATTGTATACGGGATTACTTGAATCCTCGACATCGTGGTTCGGCCGATGAGATAATCGTGGAACATGTGGGAGCCAACATGGGTATCCAGATCCCGCTGTTGGTTATTGGCCAGAGAGATGTCTCGGTCATGTCTACATGATTCCCGAACCCGTAGGGTCTACACACTTAAGGTTCGATGGCGCTAGGGTTATAAGGAAGATTTGTATGTGATTACTGAATGTTGTTCGGAGTCCCGGATGAGATCCCAGACGTCACGAGGAGTTCCGGAATGGTCCAGAGGTGAAGATTTATATATGGGAAGTCATCATACGGTCACCGGAAATATTCGGGGGTATACCGGTATTGTACCGGGACCACCGGAGGGGTTCGGGGGTCCACCGGGAGGGTCCACCTGCCCCGAAGGGCCTTACGGGCTGTAGGTGGAAGGGAACCAGCCCCTAAGTGGGCTGGGCGCCATCCCCCCTAGGGCCCATGCGCCTAGGGTTGGGGGGAATCCTAAAGGGGGCACCCCCTTGCTTGGGGGGTAAGCCCCCTCCCCCTTGGCCGCCGCCCCCCCTCTAGATCTTATCTAGAGGGGCCGGCCCCCTTCCCCTTCTCCCTATAAATAGAGGGGTGGAGGGAGGGTTGCAGCACCACATCCAAGGCGCAACCCCTCCCCTCCCCAACACCTCTCCTCCTCCGCGTGAGCTTGGCGAAGCCCTGCCGGAGAACTGCCACTCCATCACCACCATGCCGTCGCGCTGCTGCTGGAGCCTTCTTCCTCAACCTCTCCCTCCTCCTTGCTGGATCAAGGCGCGGGAGACGTCACCGGGCTGCACGTGTGTTGAACGCGGAGGTGCCGTTGTTCGGCGCTTAGATCGGAATCCACCGCGATCTGAATCGCTACGAGTACGACTCCTTCATCCGTGTTCTTGTAACGCTTCCATCTTGCGATCTTCAAGGGTATGAAGATACACTCCCCTCTCTCTCGTTGCTAGTTACTCCATAGATTGATCTTGGTGATGCGTAGAAAATTTTTAATTTCTGCAACGATCCCCAACAGCTGTTTCCTAGTAATTCCTCTAATAAGTATGGTAATTCCTACAGCAGTTCTTATCGAAATTATAATAAGATGTCCTCTGATCTTGAGAACAATATTAAAGATTTTATTAATTCCCAAAAAACATTCAATGCTATGGTTGATGAAAAATTGCTCAAGATTGATGATTTGGCTAGGAACGTTGATAGAATTTCTCTTCAGATTGATTCTTTGAAAATTAGATCTATGCCACCCAAGCATGATATTAGTGAATCTCTAAAATCTATTAAAATTTCTATTGATGAGTGCAAAGAAAGAACTGCTAGGATGCATGCTAAGCGATATTAGTTTGTAAAAGCGTGTTCTTCGATTTCTTGTGATAATAATGATGAGGGTCTTGAAGTTATTGGTGTGACTCCTACTGAATCTTTGTTTTCTAATATAAATCTTGATAAAGATGGGACTAGAGATGAGTCAACTTTAGCTAGAAGGTGTCCCAGTGATTCGGAATTTTTAGATCTTAATGCAAAAAATGATAAAAGTGGGATTGGAGAGGTCAAAATTTTAAGTAGCAATGAACCCACTCTTTTGGATTTCATGGACTTTAAATATGATAATTTTTCTTTGATAGGTTGTATTTCCTTCTTGCAATCCATGTTGAATTCTCCTCTTGCTTATAATCAAAATAAAGCTTTTACTAAACATATAGTTGTTGCTATGATGAAATCTTTTGAAGAAAATCTTGAGTCGGAAGTTTCAATCCCTAGAAGGCTTTATGATGAGTGCGAACCTACTATTAAGATTAAAATTAAAGATTATGAGTGTCATGCTTTGTGTGATTTGGGCGCTAGCGTTTTCACAATTCCAAAAACTTTATGTGATGTGCTAGGTTTCCGTGAATTTGATGATTGTTCTTTAAATTTGCATCTCGCGGATTCCACTATTAAGAAACCTATGGGAAGGATTAATGATGTTCTTAATGTTGCAAATAGGAATTATGTGCCCATAGATTTCATTGTGCTTGATATACATTGAAATCCTACATGTCCTATTATTCTTGGTAGACCTTTTCATAGAACGACTGGTGCAATTATTGATATGAAAGAAGGAAACATTAGATTTCAATTTCCGTGAAGGAAGGGCATGGAACACTTTCCAAGAAAGAAAATTAAGTTGTCATATGAATCTATTATGAGGTCTACTTATGGATTGTATACCAAAGATGACAATACCTAGATCTATGTTTTATGCATAGCTAGGGGCGTTAAACAATAGCGCTTGTTGCAGGGCAACCCAATTTTATTTTTTTTGTTTTTGGTTCTGTTTTCAATAAATACACATTATTACCTCTGTAGTAGTTGTGTTTTGGTGTTTTAATTAGTGTTTCAGCCAAGTAAGACCTTTGGAATGGCTTATGGTGATAGTTGATTTGATCTTGGTGAAAAACAGAAACTTTTGCGTCCAGTAACAGAATTGATTATATTCACTGGAGCGTGTAAACTCTGAACATTTTACACAAGATTGGTATACAAATTGCCTTTGTTGTCCTAATTTTTTAGAATTTTTGGAGTTACAGAAGTATGACTAATATTCTGGTTACTACAGGCTGTTCTGTTTTTGACAGATTCTGTTTTCTATGTGTTGTTTGCTTATTTTGATGAATCTATGGGTAGAATCGGGGGGTATGAACCATGGAAAATTTGGAATACAATAGATATTACACCAATATAAATAAAGAATGAGTTCACAACAGTACCAAAAAGTGGTGATTATTTTCTTATACTAACGGATCTCATGAGTTTTCTGTTGAGTTTTCTGTTGTGAAGTTTTCAAATTTTGGGTAGAGATTTGTGGATTATGGAATAAGGAGTGGCAAGAGACTAAGCTTGGGGATGCACAAGGCACCCCAAGTTAATATTCAAGGACAACCAAACATCTATGCTTGGGGGTGCCTCGGATGGCATCCCCTCTTTCGTCTTCAATCCATCGGTGAATTTACTTGAGGCTATATTTTTATTCACCACATGATATGTGTTTTGCTTGGAGCGTCTTGTATGATATGAGTCTTTGATTTTTAGTTTGCCACAATCATCCTTGCTGTACACACCTTTTGAGAGGGACCCATGAATCGTGATTTATTAGAATACTCTTTCTGCTTCACTTATATCTTTTGAGCTAGGCAATTTGTTCTAGTGCTTCACTTATATCTTTTTAGAGCACGATGGTGGATTTATTTTGTAGAAATTGTTGAACCCTCATGCTTCACTTATATTATTTTGAGAGTATCTAAACAACATGGTAATTTTCTTAGGTTATGAATTTAGTCCTAATATGATGGGAATCCAAGAGGGATATAATAAAAACTTTCATATAAAGAGCGTTCAATACTATGAGAAGTTTGATTCCTTGCATTTGTTTTGAGATATAAAGATGGTGATATTAGAGTCATGCTAGTGAGTAATTGTGGATTGGTATAAATACTTGTGTTAAAGTTTGTGATTCCCGTAGCATGCACGTATGGTGAACATTTATGTGATGAAGTCGGAGCATGATTTATTTATTGATTTTTTCACTTATGAGTGGCGGTCGGGGTTAAGCGATGGTCTTTTCCTACCAATCTATACCCCTAGGAGCATGCGTGTAGCACTTTGTTTCGATAGCTAATAGACTTTTGCAATAAGTTTGTGAGTTCTTTACGACTAATGTTGAGTCCATAGATTATACGCACTCTCACCCTTCCACCATTGCTAGCCTCTCTAGTACCACGCAATTTTCGTCGGTCCATTAAACCCACCATATGCCTTCCTCAAAACAGCCACCATACCTACCTATTTTGGCATTTCCATAGCCATTCTGAGATATATTGCCATGCAACTTCCACCGTTCTGTTTATTATGACACGCACCATCATTGTCATATTGCATTACATGATCATGTAGTTGACATAGTATTTGTGGCAAGGCCACCGTTCATATTTTTTATACATGTCACTCTTGATCATTGCTCATCCCGATACACCGCCAGAGGCATTCATGTAGAGTCATATTTTGTTCTAGAATCGAGTTGTAATTTTTGAGTTGTAAGTAAATAAAAGTGTGATGATCGTCATTATTAGAGCATTGTCCCATGTGAGGAAAGGATGATGGAAGCTATGATTCCCTCACAAGTTGGGATGAGTCTCCGGACTTTAAAAAAATAAAAGAGGCCAAAAGAAGCCCAAAAAAAAGAAAAGGATGAGAGAAAAGAGAGAAGGCGCCATGCTACTATCCTTTTACCACACTTGTGCTTCAAATTAGCACCATGATCTTTATTATAGAGAGTCTCCTATATTGTCACTTTCATATACTAGTGGGAATTTTTTATTATAGAACTTGGCTTGTATATTCCAATGATGGGCTTCCTCAAATTTCCCTAGGTCTTCGTGAGCAAGTGAGTTGGATGCACACCCACTTAGTTTCTTTTTGAGCTTTCATACACTTATAGCTCTAGTGCATCCATTGCATGGCAATCCCAACTCACTCACATTGATATCTATTGATGGGCATCTCCATAGCCCGTTAATACGCCTAGTTGATGTGAGACTTTCTCCTTCTTTTTGTCTTCTACACAACCACCATATACTATTCCACCTATAGTGATATATCCATGGCTCACGCTCATGTATTGCGTGAAAGTTGAAAAAGTTTGAGAACATCAAAAGTATGAAACAATTTCTTGGTTGTCATCGAGGTTATGCATGATTTAATACTTTGTGTGATGAAGATGGAGCATAGCCAGACCATATGATTTTGTAGGGATAACTTTCTTTGGCCATGTTATTTTGAGAAGACAGGATTGCTTTGTTAGTACGCTTGAAGTATTATTGTTTTTATGTCAATATTATACTTTTGTTTTGAATCTTATGGATCTGAATATTGATGCCACAATAAAGAAAATTACATGGATAAATATGTGTAACACCCCGAGAATCACGCTACAGTAACTCCACGCTAATGATGCCAACTCATCATCATTATGCCCAGAAAAAAAAACATTTAAGAAATATTTCAATCTCAAGTTCAAATTTAAACTTAAGTCAAAATAATAATTATCCAAACATAAAAACTAAAGCGTTCAAAATATTGCAAAAATTCCCAAAGCTATTATACAAATAAAACCAACATTATCTGACACTCCAAAATGCCCCTAGCTATTTTTGAATAGCCCAACAGCACCCTTCCAAGCACGTTTAAATCTAAACCAAAAATAAAATATTTTCAAATGGGGTTCAAAATTTTTGTGGTAGTGCCAATTAATGCAATCTAAGTTATGTGGCTACTTTCTTGTTTTATAAAAGTCAATTGGTACTAAATAAGAATGCAAAACTGAAAACAAATAAATAGAAACATAGAGTAAAAGAAACGAGAACAACTGCTACTACTGCACTGGGCCCTAGTGGCCACAGGGCAGCCCAGCCCACCCCGGCATCTTCCCCCTTCTCTGTTCACCAGAGAGGTCGTGGCCACCATCGCTGCCGCCACGCCTTCGACCGTTGCCGTGGCAACCATCCACCGCCCCCTCGACTTACAAGGACCCCGACGCCGCTTCCACGAAACCCTAGTCTCGCCACTCCCCCCCCTCCCTCGCGCCGTCATCTTCTTCCTCGCGCACTACCGAGTCACCGAAGCCATGGATCCCCTCGCCCGCGTGCTCCCCGTCGTCCCCGCCGACCGAGACCGCGCCTTTCATCATCGACACGCTCCTCTGCTTCGTCTATCGCTCAAGAACGGGAGCCGGAATCCTCAACATCAGTGGATCAGCCCCGTCTTCCTCGTCTTCGTCCGCTGGCCGCCGTCGTCGATTGCGTCGCCGTCAAGCCAACCCCCGGCCGTCCCGACCTCTCCCATGAGCTCGCGGTGAGCTCCACCGTCGATTCCCCCTCCCCTTTTTCATTTTGACCACCGTAGCACCGTCCCCGCGCTCGTCCGCCATGGCCGGAACTCGCTTCCCGCGTGCTTGCTTACGGGCCTGGCCACACCCATTGCTCCTGCTGCCGCTGCTGTACCCCGGCCCGCGAGCTCCCAGTCGTCGCAGCCAAAAGGCCCCGCGCCCGCCGCTGCACCTGTTGCTCTTATGCTGCTGCTACCCAGCGCCGCATGCCCCCACACTTACCGTCGCCTACCTCTGCTCGTCGCCGTGCTCGCGGTTCCGCCCATCTGCTGATGCTACGACTTCTTCTGCTGCTGCTCCCCTCGTATGCGCGCACCCACAGCCGTCGATTGGTGTCGCTGCTTGTTGTTGTCCTGTGCTGCACACTGCTACTGTTGCCCTTGTGCTGCTCCTCCTCATGTCGCGGCTGCTCGGCTATTGCCGCTTGCTGCTGCTGGTACTTGGCCATGGCCGCCAACGCCCCATGTGTGTGCTTGTGCGTGAGCACAGCCACACAATGGCTGGCTAGTGCCACTCCTATATGGGGCCGGGCCTAATTAGATTAGGCCTAAACACCCCCTAATAATCCCCTCTGACTATTAGGCCGCCACTGACTAATTATCTATCTTAAAAATAAATAATCTGTTAGTTAAAAACCTAGTCACTGACATGCGGGTCTCAGTCCCATTTAGTCAACAGTCTAATAAAATTATTAGATACAAGTACTCTTCATGACATGCGGGACCCACCACACTATTCACCTTTGACGGTCAGATGTTGGTGGGTCAACTCGATCAACATGCCCCACATGTCAGCCTCTCGAAGACCTGCTGTGTACACTCCAGTGTGTGCACATAGCATTTGGCTAATAATTTCGAATTAATAATAATTCCAGAATTTTAGAAAATCTTTTAAAACTTTTAAAATTAATAGAAAATAAACCGTAGCTCAGATGAAAATACTTTCTACATGAAAGTTGCTCAGAACGACGAGACGATTATGGATACGCAACCCGTTCGTCCGCCACACCCCCCTAACCTATGGAACTCGTAACTTTCCCCCTCCGGTTCATCTGTCCGAAAACGCAAAGCACCGGGAATATTCCCGGATGTTTGCCCCCTTCATCGGTATCACCTCAGACCGCGTTAGGGCACGCCTAGCATCACACATTGCTTTGTCATGCATCACTATGAATCTGTTTGCATTGTATTCATTGTTTCTTCCCCCTCTTCTCTCCGGTAGACTACGAGACCGACGCTGCTGCTGCCCAGTTCGACTACGGTGTTGACGACCCCTCTCTCTTGCCAGAGCAACCAGGCAAGCCCCCCCTTTGATCACCAGATATCACCTACTCTTCTCTATACTGCTTGCATTAGAGTAGTGTAGCATGTTACTGCTTTCAGTTACACCTATAGTGCTGCATAGCCTGTCCTTGCTACTACTGTTGTTACCTTTACCTGCTATCCTACTGCTTAGTATAGGATGCTAGTATTTCATCTGTGGCCCTACATTCTTGTCCGTCTGCTGTACTATACTATCAGGCCGTGATCACTCGGGAGGTGATCACGGGTATATACTTGTACTTATACATGATACATGTGGTGACTAAAGTCGGGTCGGCTTGTGGAGCACCCGCGAGTGATTCACGGATTGGGGGCTGAAAGGACCTTTGTCCCGACGGCCCTCTGGATGGATCTTTGTGGCGGAGCGGCAGGCAGGTTGAGACCGCCTAGAGAGAGGTGGGCCTGGCCTGTTCGGCGTTCGCGGATACTTAACACGCTTAACGAGTTCTTGGTATTTGATCTGAGTCGGCCATTTGGTCTATACGCACTAACCAACTACGTGGGAAAGATATGGGCACTCGGCGCCGTGGTATCGGCGGCACGCCGTGACGCCAATGATCGGCGGCGGCGCTACCGGATTGGAACGTAAGCCTGCTCTTGTATTAAGGGGCTAGTTCGCTTCCGGCGCGTTCGCAACATGCAGGTGTGCTAAGGCGATGGGCCCAGCCCCTGGCGCTTAGGTTTAGACCGCGTGCTGGCCTCTCTGTTGTGCCTAGGTGGGGCTGCGGCGTGTTGATCTTCCGCGGCGGGCATGACCCGAAAAGTGTGTCCGGCCAAATGGGATCAAGCGTGTTGGGTTATGTGGTGCACCCTGCAGGAAGTTAATCTATTGAATAGCCGTGATCTTGATAGCAGGGCGACTTGGAGTTGTACAACCTTGACCTTATGACAACTAGAACCGGATACTTAATAAAACACACCCTTCCAAGTGCGAGATACAACCCGGTGATCGCTCTCTAACAGGCGGACGAGGAGGGATCGCGGGTAGGATTATGCTATGCGATGCTACTTGGAGGACTTGATCTACTCTCTTCTACATGTTGCAAGGCGGAGGCTGCGAGCGTAGTCTTGACGGGATTAGCTATCCCCTCTTATTACGGCATTCTGCGATTCAGTCCATCGATATGGCCCTTTACACATATATCCATGCATATGTAGTGTAGCTCTGTCTTGCAGTACTTTGGATGAGTACTCACGGTTGCCTTGTTCCCACTTTTCCCCTTTCTTTACCCGGTTGCTGCGACCAGATGATGGAGCCAGAGCGACGCCACCGTCGGCGACTACTACTACTCGGAGGTGCCTACTACTATGTGCAGCTCACGGCGACGACCAGGAGTAGTTGGAGGATCCAGGCGGGAGGCTGCGCCTCTTCGATCAGATCCCGGTTTGTGCTAGCCTTCTTAAGGCAAACTTGTTTAACTTATGTCGTACTCAGATATTGTTGCTTCCGCTGACTTCGTTTATGATCGAGCACTTGTATTCGAGCCCTCGAGGCCCTGGCTTGTATTATGATGCTTGTATGACTTATTTTATTTTTAGAGTTGTGTTGTGATATCTTCCGTGAGTCCTCGATCTTGATCGTACGCGTTTGCGTGTATGATTAGTGTATGATTGAATCGGGCGTCACAAGTTGGTATCAGAGCCGACTGCCTGTAGGAATCCCCCTTCCACACTCCTTGGCCGAAGTCGAGTCTAGACATTGCAAAAACTTTTACTAACTTGGATGTGTGCCTTACGGGCCCACGTCGCCATCGGGTGGTACTAGGATCTTTTACTCCTCGACCTTTACTCTGGGATTCTGAACGCTCTTCTATTCGGGTTAAACGATTTTTACTAAAATCTAACTTTAGGTTCTCGAAAATACTTTCTACCGGAGAGGCCCTTCAGTCCGGATGATCCCCGACTGCACCAGAAGATTTCGGAGATACTCTTTGATATTCTCTCGAGACTTTGTGCCCATCACTTTTGCTATTCCCGATCACCGATAAATCCGTATGGAAAACTACTTACACTTGCCATTCATACGATCACCCCCCATTGATCTTGTTATTACAAGATAAACCGAAGTTCTCTCTATTGTTTCAAGAATCAATGTTATTACAAGATAAACCGAAATTCTCTCTATTGTTTCAAGAATACTTTGTGCCTACTGCCTTGCAATTATTTGCCACATGAATACCCCTACGGATAATTTCTCGCCCTTATCGAGTATCCATTCATCCCCAGTTGTTCATGTGTTTCACAATGGTCTTCGAAATACTATTCGGTCCTCCAAAAATCCTTAGTAGCTTATTGCTCTGCAATACTTGTCTGCTTGCATTATGGATGCTTTCCCTATGCCTGACAATATTCGTTAGTATCCTTAGGCACCGTCATTTTGATCCTATTGATTCAACATGAGTGCGAATGCACGCAATCATCAGTTGATCCTTTTAAATTATCTTTTCGGCTCAGACATCATTTTAAACATGAGCTGGATTTCGACCAATCAAATTGCCATCGATTGTACCCCTGAGGCTATTAAACTTATCCGTCCGTAATCGGAGCGTTGCTTCTGATCCCTTGTCTTGGAATTCATAATTCCTTTGCCATTTAAACATTGAATTATTCAGATATTCTATAAACCGATGCATTTGCATTCTTTCTTCCTCTGATTGGGTATCGATACCCACATCAGCTCCATTGTGGATTGCCATATCCACTGTTGGATTATTATCCGACAGTGTCCTTCATAATTAATCACCTTGTGAGTTCTTTCTCCGATACATAACGCCTTTGGTAAATTGTATCCTCTCCTTTTGCCAACCATGCTCTGCTTTCGCGCTGGTGATATTTACTCTTGAAACTTGTGGGATATGTTCCTAAGATGCCCCGATGGGTTGAACCTATGCTTCCCTAATTTGTGTGACCCCGAAGGCTATGTGGGTTATACTCTACTGGTGTTTCGTCAGATAAAATTTCAACACTACAACTTCATGGAAAGTGAGAAGTGAATGAAAGGTTATGCATTGGAGAAGTGGGAGCCGACCTTGAACTTTGTGTTCATGCCCGTGGACACGATATAGATCTTATCATTAAAGCTTCTCTTAAATTAATTATTCCCTTGGTATAAGTTCTTATATCTGGGATCCGGCCTTTTGCAATCGTGGTTCCGACCATGTTCTCCTGTAAATACCCATTTCTCGTGCAAGTTTAAGCACTTGACTTCTGCAGAGCAATACCCTAGCCCAACCTCTGTTTTGATCTACCTTCGAGTATTCCCCCCTAGTATCTCAAGGATATCAACCGATTGCACTACATCTTATCATTTCTGATGAAGTAGTGCCTTTCCCCGTCATAGTCACTCCACGGGTTCTGGGTTGTCGTCAACCGAGAACTCCGGTTAGTGAATCGAATCACCCCTGCGATTCAGTACTCCTAGTACTTTGTGGTTGAGAAGTTTAATACTCCATCACGTCATTCCTAGCCTGATCGGCTATATCATTTTGTGCAAAAATTTAATTGTGCTAGCTGGTCCTTCTTCCCGGAGCACAATTTTCGACGATGAGATAACCTTATGCCGATCTTCCTCGTCATATCATTTGACCTTAAACAACAAGCTTGATTTCGAGTTTGTGTCGTACCCATGGTTCCAATAACCTTTTGCTTCATCATTCCTTTGACTTGATGTCATCGCCGATCTATTACATCTTCGTGGAGCCTCTCGACAAAATTTGTCGTGATCATCATCAACATCTTGACTCCTTCCTGGATATCAATCAAATTCGTGATGGGAAATACCACCCTTGCCCTCGATGATTTGTGTTGTCATCGACCACTTTATTGCCTTCCCTCCAACACAAGCTTATTCGTGTTTGATGTTATACCTTGAGTTCCTTGCTATCCAGCAATTGTTCTCCCTTACCTTGGAACATTAACATCTCTTATGTCATCAATGTTGTGAGAATTTCACCACCTCTTAAGAATTCTTGGTATGGTGATACTTCTCACCATCACCATTCTTTCTTGGGTCCCCGTGTTGATTCGAACCCGGGTACCAACAAGTGAGCGGCGCTGTTTGGATTCTGCCCTTCTAGCAACCCTATTGCTTTGAAGTTAATGGTCGGCCGTTCATTCTTAGACTATTGATTATGGAATCACCATTCCGACGTTGGTCATGCAACCCAGCCCATATGTCGGGTGCACCTTTCACCAATGTCTAAATTGTGTATGTTTTCCTCAAGCATACATTATT
The DNA here is from genome assembly GCA_021605205.1 of Aegilops longissima. NCBI lineage: Eukaryota > Viridiplantae > Streptophyta > Magnoliopsida > Poales > Poaceae > Aegilops > Aegilops longissima. The sequence continues at coordinate 572,846,500 of CM038678.1, read as the reverse complement.
ATATCATTTGATCTGACAAATGTTGTCTCCTTGTTCACCTAATTGGGGGATCCATCTTTTGGAAATCTCAATGAATTATCGCTAAGTTCATCAGCCACCTTCTCATCCTCTCCTTGTTTAATGATGAACTATGATTCATAACTTGCTTCCATATTTCATTTCCCGAGAATCTTGCAACAACATCTCGTCAAATTGTGTTGCACCCCTTTCTTCTTAGGCATCCTGAGTCTGAGCTATCCTGACACCGATCAGATCTGAATCTCGGTCAGATGTGATGGTTGGGACATATTTCCAAGAGTTATAACATTGGTCCTTATATATAGGTGAGGTGATGTCATGCCTAGCACACCTGGCCGGAGGACCTATTGTTATAGTATCCTTTTTAGCAAGTTTAGCCATTCTTTCATGAAGAAAATTGTAAGGCTTATTCTATAAGTTGTTCCTGATGGATCCTTTGTGTATCCACAGTCTGATCTTCACCTGATGACCATGTCAATGCTATCTCAAAGCATGTCGGTTGTACTCTGATTTCAACAGGAACGTTTGAAGCCCAATGCTAAATGTTTTCTGCTCACTTATCCAAACACCGTTGTATGGGTAACGTCATGAAATTCCTCTCTCCTCACCTAGAGGATTTTCTACATAATATCCTGTCATGGATATCATGCTCCGCTTGTCCTTGGGAAGGATATACCCCTGAAATATGTGTTTAAACACATTTTCCCTTCCATTGTTTTGTTTAAGCTGATAAACATAATTTCCTTCCATTGTTGTGTTTAACCTTTCTGTGATCAATATGGCATAAGCAGTAATATCTCCCTGCTTATGTAAAACACCTTGGTGTACAACCGTGTCAGTAAGACCCTGTTATTATTGTTGATGACATTCTGGTAGCCACCGATGGACGAGAACTTTGCCTATTGGTCCGCCTCGTTCAACGAGCAGGAAAATGGTTCTCTTCGTCCCTTGCCCTTGGTACCGATGTTGTTGCCGACCTAACCGACAGACTATCCTCTGACATGCCTTGCTTTCATGATCGTGCAAGACGTCACCGCCCTTCCTACTTTTAACCCACATGGTGGGCCCATAACCCACATGTCCCAGGATCGAAACCTGACTCTCCTATACACCCCCTATTCTTAAGGTTATTCCTTGCGCGTGGCCTCGTACGTAATTCATGAGCCACCTTTCGAAAGATCACCACTTCTGGTATCAGCCACAATACTTATTCCCATTGCTATGAACCCTATCACGTTTTGTTTCAGGCAATGAACAATTTCCTATCCTCTCGAAACTTCATATTGCACCGTCTTACTTGCTCTCAGTGTTTTCTTAAGTTCCAATTCGAGAGTTACTTTCCGCCACCTTCCCCGATGTTATCGACCAGATATTCAACGTTGTGGAGATCCATTCTCCTGGAATACCCACCCCTTTATTCTTTCGTAAGTACGATGGAGTTCCCCCGACTTCATCATGATGACCGGAAGCACAGAAATGAAGACATCAACGTAATGGATCGACCTCTTCGAGAAGAGTAACCAAGGCCGAGAAGACACGTTAGAATTTCGTAACCAGAACTTTCCCCCTTACTGCATCTCTTAAATCTCGGGATGAGATTTCTTGTAGTGGAGGAGATTTGTAACACCCCGAGAATCACGCTACAGTAACTCCACGCTAATGATGCCAACTCATCATCATTATGCCCAGAAAAAAAACATTTAAGAAATATTTCAATCTCAAGTTCAAATTTAAACTTAAGTCAAAATAATAATTATCCAAACATAAAAACTAAAGTGTTCAAAATATTGCAAAAATTCCCAAAGATATTATACAAATAAAACCAACATTATCTGACACTCCAAAATGCCCCTAGCTATTTTTGAATAGCCCAACAGCACCCTTCCAAGCACGTTTAAATCAAAACCAAAAATAAAATATTTTCAAATGGGGTTCAAAATTTTTGTGGTAGTGCCAATTAATGCAATCTAAGTTATGTGGCTACTTTCTTGTTTTACAAAAGTCAATTGGTACTAAATAAGAATGCAAAACTGAAAACAAATAAATAGAAACATAGAGTAAAAGAAACGAGAACAACTGCTACTACTCTTGACTGGGCCCTAGTGGCCACAGGCAGCCCAGCCCACCCGGCATCTTCCCCTTCTCTTTCACGGAGAGGTCGTAGCCACCATCGCTGCCGCCACGCCGACCGTTGCCGTGGCAACCATCCACCGCCCCTCGACTTACAAGGACCCGGCGCCACTTCCACGAAACCCTAGTCTCGCCACTTCCCCCCCCCTCCCCCTCCCTCGCGCCGTCATCTTCTTCCTCGCGCACTACCGAGTCACCGAAGCCATGGATCCCCTCGCCCGCGTGCTCCCCGTCGTCCCCGCCGACCCAGACCGCGCCTTTCATCATCGACACGCTCCTCTGCTTCGTCTATCGCTCAAGAACGGGAGCCAGAATGCTCAACATCAGTGGATCGGCCCCGACTTCCTCGTCTTCGTCCGCCGGCCGCCGTCGTCGATTGCGTCGCCGTCAAGCCAACCCCCAGCCGTCCCGACCTCTCCCATGAGCTCGCGGTGAGCTCCACCATCGATTACCCCCTCCCCTTTTTCATTTTGACCACCGTAGCACCGTCCCCGCGCTCGACCGCCATGGCCGGAACTCGCTTCCCGCGTGCTTGCTTACGGGCCTGGCCACACCCGTTGCTCCTGCTGCCGCTGCTGTACCCCGGCCCGCGAGCTCCCAGTCATCGCAGCCAAAAGGCCCCGCGCCCGCCGCTGCACCTGTTGCTCTTATGCTGCTGCTACCCGGCGCTGCATGCCCCCACACTTACCATCGCCTACCTCTGCTCGTCGCCGTGCTCGCGGTTCCGCCCATCTGCTGATGCTACGACTTCTTCTGCCGCTGCTCCCCTCGTATGCGCGCACCCACAGCCGTCGATTGGTGTCGCTGCTTGTTGTTGTCCTGTGCTGCGCACTGCTACTGTTGCCCTTGCGCTGCTCCTCCTCATGTCGCGGCTGCTCGGCTATTGCCGCTTGCTGCTGCTGGTACTTGGCCATGGCCGCCAACGCCCCATGTGTGTGCTTGTGCGTGAGCACAGCCACACAATGGCTGGCTAGTGCCACTCCTATATGGGGCCGGGCCTAATTAGATTAGGCCTAAACACCCCCTAATAATCCCCTCTGACTATTAGGCCACCACTGACTAATTATCTAGCTTAAAAATAAATAATCTGTTAGTTAAAAACCTAGTCAGTGACATGCGGGTCCAGTCCCATTTAGTCAACAGTCTAATAAAATTATTAGATACAAGTACTCTTCATGACATGCGGGACCCACCACACTATTCACCCTTTGACCAGTCAGATGTTGACTTGGTCAACTCAGTCAACATGCCCCACATGTCAGCCTCTGAAGACCCTGCTGTGTACACTCCAGTGTGTGCACATAGCATTTGACTAATAATTTCGAATTAATAATAATTCCAGAATTTTAGAAAATCTTTTAAAACTTTTAAAATTAATAGAAAATAAACCGTAGCTCAGATGAAAATACTTTCTACATGAAAGTTGCTCATAACGACGAGGCGATTACGATCGCAACCCGTTAAATCGCCACACCCCCTAACCTATCGAACTCGTAACTTTCCCCCTCCGGTTCATCTGTCCGAAAACGCGAAACACCGGGAATACTCCCGGATGTTTCCCCCCTTCACCGGTATCACCTCATACCGCGTTAGGGCACGCCTAGCATCACACATTGCTTTGTCATGCATAATTATGCATCTGTTTGCATTGTATTCATTGTTTCTTCCCCTCTTCTCTCCGGTAGACTACGAGACCAACGCTGCTGCTGCCCAGTTCGACTACGGTGTTGACGACTCCTCTCTCTTGCCAGAGCAACCAGGCAAGCCCCCCCTTTGATCACCAGATATCGCCTACTCTTCTCTATACTGCTTGCATTAGAGTAGTGTAGCATATTATCGCTTTCGATTACACCTATCTTCGCTGCATAGCTTTGTCCTTGCTACTCTTGTTGTTACCTTTACCTGCTATCCTCTTGCTTAGTATAGGATGCTAGTATTCCATCTGTGGCCCTACATTCTTGTCAAATCTGCTGTGCTATACTATCGGGCCGTGATCACTCGGGAGGTGATCACGGGTATATACTGTACTTATACATGATACATGTGGTGACTAAAGTCGGGTCGGCTTGTGGAGCACCCATGAGTGATTCACGGATTGGGGGCTGAAAGGACCTTTGTCCCGACGGCCCTCTGGATGGATCTTTGTGGCGGGCGGCAGGGCAGGTTGAGACCGCCTAGGAGAGAGGTGGGCCTGGCCTGTTCGGCGTTCAGCGGATACTTAACACGCTTAACGAGTTCTTGGTATTTGATCTGAGTCGGCCATTTGGTCTATCGCACTAACCAACTACGTGGGAAAGATATGGGCACTTTCGGCGTCGTGGTATCGGCCGGCACGCCGTGACGCCACGCCACGGCGGCGGCGCTTGCGGATTGGAGCGTAAGCCTGCTCTTGTATTAAGGGGCCTAGTTACGCTTCCGGCGCGTTTCAAGAACGCAGGTGTGCTAAGGCGATGGGCCTGGACCCTGGCGCTTAGGTTTAGACCGGCGTGCTGGCCTCTCTGTTGTGCCTAGGTGGGGCTGCGGCGTGTTGATCTTCAGCGGCGGGGCATGACCCGAGAAAAGTGTGTCCGGTCAAATGGGATCAAGCGTGTTGGGTTATGTGGTGCACCCTGCAGGAAGTTAATCTATTCGAATAGCCGTGATCTTGATAACAGGGCGACTTGGAGTTGTACCTTGACCTTATGACAACTAGAACCGGATACTTAATAAAACACACCCTTCTAAGTGCGGATACAACCCGGTGATCGGCTCTCTAACAGGAGACGAGGAGGGATCGCGGGTAGGATTATGCTATGCGATGCTACTTGGAGGACTTCAGTCTACTCTCTTCTACATGTTGCAAGGCGGAGGCTGCGAGCGTAGTCTTCAACAGATTAGCTATCCCCTCTTATTACGGCATTCGCAGTTCAGTCCACCGATATGGCCCTTTACACATATATCCATGCATATGTAGTGTAGCTCCTTGCTTGCGAGTACTTTGGATGAGTACTCACGGTTGCCTTGTTCCCCTTTTCCCCTTTCTTTACCCGGTTGCTGCAACAGACGATGGAGCCAGGGCAGACGCCACCGTCGATGGCGACTACTACTGGAGGTGCCTACTACTACGTGGAGCTCGGCGGCGACCGGGAGTAGTTAGGAGGGTCGAGCTGGAGGCATGCGCCTCTTCGATCTGTATCCCAGTTTGTGCTAGCCTTCTTAAGGCAAACTTGTTTAACTTATGTCGTACTCAGATATTGTTGCTTCCGCTGACTTCGTCTATGATCGAGCACTTGTATTCGAGCCCTCGAGGCCCCTGGCTTGTATTATGATGCTTGTATGACTTATTTTATTTTTAGAGTTGTGTTGTGATATCTTCCGTGAGTCCTCGATCTTGATCATTACTGCGTTTGCGTGTATGATTAGTGTACGATTGAATCGGGGGCGTCACAATATGTTAGGTAGCATTCCACATCAAAAATTCTGTTTTTATCATTTACCTACTCAAGGACGAGCAGGCACTACTAGGAAAAGGCCTACTAATGGCGCACCTAATTTGGTCATTAATGGCGCATTAGTGGTGCGCCATTAGTGCCACGCCATTAGTGGTGTGCCATTAGTATCTGGTATACTAATGGCGGACCTCAGATGCGCCATTAGTATATATACAACAGTGCGCCATTAGTATGCCTCCCATGGGGCCATGTATACCCAGGTGCTTTGGCATACTAATGGCGCACAACAACAAGATCGCCATTAGTAACCCGGCATACTAATGGCGCACTGCTTAATGATCGCCATTAGTATCCTTTGGCATACTAATGGCGCCTTTATCATGTGATCGCCATTAGTATGAATATTAGGTTTTTTTTATTTTTTTTATTTTCTGTTTTTTGCACAGGTTACAAAATGTATAATTGGACAAAATATAGACAGCACACATCAACGACAGATTCATCGAATACAATAGAAGATTAGTCTCTGAATACAATTCATCATATTAGTCTCCGGATACAATTCATCATATTAGTCTCCGAATTGAAAAGACCGAACAAAGATACAACATTATATTACAAGTCTCGAGACCGCGAGTAGCGAGTTTGTCTTCACATTACAAGTCGATATCGATCATCTAAACTACCATCACATAGAAGAGAGCGCGGTCATCACGATGAGCATCATCACGATGAAACTTCGTCTTCATCCGGTTCCTCAACGCCCTCCCTCTCCCGCTAGATAGCGGGCGTATCTAGATTCGGCCTCGGCCCTAGTGGTGTACCCTTTGTAACTGTTATTGCTGAATCGGTGAACCTGTCTCCGACACTCCTCCCGATCGTCAGAGACTCCGGAACCTTACCCTTGTACCACGACATACGACGGCATCGCTATGCACTAGCCAAGCGAAGCGTTAGTACCAATTCACAGACAATACATAAGCAATATATAAGTATGCAGCAGAGCGATCGGAAAGAAAAGCAAGACATTAATAGCATCGATTACATCTAAGTTGAGCGACTCTCAAACCAAAGAGACATACTACAAGTTCATTAAAGTTTAATTACAACATGAGCCAATCGATGTTTGAGAACCAGACACAGCATCACTGCTTTCGACTCGACTCAAGGGACCGGAGCGTGGATGAAGCCGCCGTCTATCGTGGGAGTCATGAAATAACGGGCGTTGTCAGCCTGCATTTGTAGCATTGTGTCGATGTCACCGTTGGACGGTTGATTTCGAGGTAGAACTGCCCCGAGCGAAGGACATCTTGATGGATGATTTCCGCAAAATCCGATTTGGATGCGAAGAATTCTTGTCCGATGTCCGCGCCCTGGATTGCCGACACGCCGCGGCCCAATCTTTGAGTTTACTCGGTAGCGAAGTTGATGATGGTCCCGTCGATCGCCCGCATGTGATGGATGGCGTAGTAGGCACCCTTCGACCGCCAGCGGCTGCTTGACGCAGCGAGCGTCAGATTGTGGGAGAACACGTGCTTGCCGTGATTTACGAATAGGCTGGTGAAGGTGCCTCCAGATTTGGCGAGGCGGGAGAACATCATCAAGAACCTTCTTGACATTTGTGTAGTCTACGTCGATCGACGGTCCGGGTCGAAATACGTGGCCATGGAATATTTGGGGCTTAGGAGGATGAGCGTGCAATGTGTCACTGCAGAAAACATGGAATGTTAAAAGAAAAACGATCGAAATCTAAGAATTCATATGTTACGGGCGGTTGAGGGAGGACTTACTCGGAAAGTAAGGCGCGAGGAAGTTATCCTTATCTTGGTTTGCGAATGGCGCCTTCGAGGTAAGAACTCGCGACTTGCGGTCCCAGCGCTGCCAAGATCTTGGCACGCATGTAGAAGGGGTCGACTATCACGATGTCCGGGGTCTTGTCGCGAATGAACCGCATCTCCATACTCAGCGAAAATAGCCGAACGAAGGTGTAGTGCAGCAGATGAAGGTTAAACATAGCAAAGATGTCATCAAACCGCAGGACGATCGTACCCCCGATGTCGCCATCCACAAAGCCCTTGCCCTCTGGCACCTTGGACACGAAAACCGGGTATGCCACATCCTTCTCTCTGAGACACCGCTTCTCCAAAGAAAGAACACTGTCGTGCAGACTCCGCATAGCACCGGTTGCAGCATTGAGCATATTTGGCGGTAGCATCGCCCTACCCGCCACATGCACCCTCCTCGAGATATCCTTAGGTGAAGGTGGCCCGTCCTGAGCACGGATCGTACTCGGTGCCGGCTGGCTCACACCCTTGTTAGTCTTTCTTTTGCGTGCCTTCTTCTTCTCCTGTAATGGGACCGAGTTCTGCTCACAGACCGCCTTCTTGAGTGTGTTGGGGCTGATAATATTTCGCACCTCGCCTATCGAGGCTCGGTGAAGTCGGCAGTGAGGCGTCTCACGAGAGCTGAACGAGCGGCGCTGTTGCAACTTGGCTTCTCCAGCGGTACCAGCTAGATCGCGCTTCGTCTTTTGTTGGGTTGGGTTCTTGAGAAGGAGGCCCCATGAAGTCGCCATCGTACCCATGATCGGCAAAATCTTGATCGGCGTTGCCAAATGTATCGTCGTCGTCGTTGTTCGATCCTGTGCCATATGCATGTTTGGATCCGATGGCATAGGGTTGTCCGGCACCGTTCGGCGGTCTTGCCATGGGGCCGACTTGGCGCCAACACGATGGCGGTGTTGTCTTTGGGGTGGTGTCCCCGCCCCAAACGAATCTGGCTCTTCGCCAGCGAGGGCCAGCTCAGGCGCCGAGGGTCATCACGTCATCATCGTCGGCCCGACGGGTTGAATCGGAGGTAACAACTCGTCGCAGCCTGGCAGCACCGAACCAGTTGAACCCTAAACAAGTTGGGTGGCATCACGGGTACCGTGGAACAAGGGTTGCCGGTTGAGCGATTTTGCCCTTGGCGACATCGACCAACTCGTTGTTCACGAAGTGCAGGAGAGTGCACGGAACGTCGGCGGCGCCCTGCGAAAACATGTAGGGCGTCAGGGATGCCCAGTCAAAGGCAAGGAGATGAAGTCCTCGGCGGAGAGAGGCTTAATTAGTTACCGTGATGATGGCGTCGAGCTCGGCTAATGTCGAGGCACCGCCAACGGCGGGAGTGCAGTTGACGGAGGGGCCGCTTGCTGCAGAGGTGCCGGCCGGCGTACACCCGGGTGCATTAAGCTCCCGTGCCGGCGTCCGAGACACCAATGTCGCCTCCGCCGGACACACCAATGGCCCCGCCATCGCATTCTGCGAGTTGCTGGCCGTGAAGCTAGGAATCGGGGGCGGCCCCTGTTGGCCGCCCGCAATCCACGCACTCAACCCCTCGATCAAGGTAGGCACAATGGCGGTGATCGTCGCTCCGAGTTGTTGTTGCACTTGCTCTTGGACAATCTCTGGAATCCGTGCCACATGTGCCTTGAGTTCTTGAACCTCGCGCGCCTCGCTTTCCGAGCTGGTCTTTTTCTCCTTTCGCCCACGATTGTTATAGTATGACGACCATTTTGTCGACAAGCCTTTGCCGGCCACACGACCAGCTGACGTCGGCTTACTGAGCTTATCCTTGTTCTTCATTACATTCAACGCCCTATTTAGAGTGGTGTCCCAAGGGTTGCTCTTAGTCGACCCCGCGCTACTGCTTTCAGTTGCCTGCGGAAGGAATGTGAACCATTTAGAAATTTGGCTTCATTAATTAGAATGCAACCATATGGAGCTAATTACGCGGGGGTGTATTCCTTACCAGAACAAGCTCAAGCGCCCTGGTCTTCGGATCCGTGGTAAGCTCCTTTGTTTTCGGGTCCTTCTTGTACCGGGCCCCGACAAAGTTCCTGGTCTGCTTGTCACCGTGATTTATCGAAGAGGGCGGTAGGCCTTGCTCGGCATGGTCCGCCTCCTCATTGTCCCATATAGGCTCCGCCACTCTGTAACCGCCGGGACCGAGTGTGTGTTCCCTAAGTTCAGCTCCGCATTTCTTTCCCCATCGACTTGATTGGGAGTTTGCGGTGCTCGAGCAATTGATCTTGAAGTCGTTGTAGTCATCTTCGGTGATCGAAGGATTTTCTCCTTGATCTTCTCATAACTCTCACCTTTCTCGATCATTCTCTTCACATTGCTTTTCCAAGTAGACAGGGCCTTGCTCATCTTCGTGAGGGCAGCATTGTTCACTTTATTCCCTTTGAGGCTTGTGTTTTCAAATTCAGCGGGGAACTTGTATCGTTCGTGCAGCTTCGTGAAGAGGAGTTTGCACAAATTCCCTCGGTCAGGATGCCTCAGGTTCTCGGTGTTGATCAAGACGGTGCTCCGGAGAATGCACCCGAGCTGAAGCGAGTACCCCTTGACTATTCGTTCGGGCACTGTTGGATTCCCGTCGGAGTCCACTTTAGTAACTTCCTCCTTGAGGGTGCGGAGCACGGTCGGGCGCCGGTCCTTCCGTTGCCTCTTCGGTTGGCTGCCATCTGTGCGTGCGCCGCCATCATCAGTGGTGGCATCCTCGGCGGCACCATCAGTGGTGGCATCAGTGTGGTCATCCTCGGCGGTACCATCAGTGGTCTCAGGATCGGTGGGGAAGGCGGCTTCCTCATACAAGTGAGGTTGTTCCTCCATCTCCTGGGACAGCTCCCAGAATGCCTTGCCGCCCAAACCCCCGGCCTCATCATTGTTGGCCATGTTTCTCTCTAAATAGGAACAAAGTTTGGTCAAAAAGTTGGTTATTGTCAAGGAACAAGATCATGGTCTCATCATTTAGGGTTTGTCGACACCGAGGCATCCTAAAAGCTAAGCTTTTATCATTGAGGGTTTTTCGACGCCGAGGCACCCTAAAATCCTAAGCTTTCATCATTAGTCACAAGTACCCCGGCCCATGCATTAGTCACAAGTACCCCATATGTCCTATTTTAGCAAAGTCATGCTAAAATTCACGGAAAATTTCAGCATGACCTTTGCTGAAAATAGGACATATGGATACCAATTCTTTGGAAAGGAAGTTAATCGACATTCTAGCAAACTCAAGGGCCTCTCGGGTGGACAAGGCAAAAAGGCCTCCATCACAACATGGAAAATACATTGGCATGTGAAGAGGTGAAACAATATATGCATCTCCAAGCAGTATCATTCAACATTTTGGACAAACCACTACAAGCAATCTTGGATCAGATACAAGAAGAATGTGAGAAAATGAGACAAATACTAACAGATTGAGGTGTTTAACTTGTGGTGCTCTCGTGCTATTAACATTTCAAGTCAAAACCTTTTCGGTTAGTAAGTGTTTCTTGAGCATATGTATGTAGTAAGTGTTTACGCTCTCGGTGTTTGAGAACACATATTTTAGCTACCTAGTACCAAGTGCTATTACCCAGCAGTTAATTAGCTTTTGCTTTTGCTTTTAGATGCCAAATTCTAGCTAGTACCAGACAAATTAACATCTAGCAGCAATCATTTTCAAATATAGTTCCAAAAGATGCAACACATAAGCAGAATTGTATTATGTTTCAATACTTAGCCAGAGTTATAATGCAATATTTCTTTCAGTTTAACTAGTGTTATGAACTCTTTAACAAAATACACATAGTAATTCGAACTATCATGTGGAAGAACCTCATGTCCCTACATTCAGGATTACAATAGCCACATCCACACACATATGATCCTACTTTTAGACTAGTACTAAATGCAGTGCATGTCACGTCTTGGCATCATGCAACAGAAATCCTACTTCTACACTAGTACTAGTACTGCCCACAGTGTCACCTCTTGGCATCACGCCACTTACTAACTGAGAAAATCATACAGCTAGCTTCAGTAACATCAATAGTGCCCGGGATGATTACCTTCAGACCAGTCGATGCTCCCTTGGTTCTTCAGGTGCGACCAACCCTCTTTAACTTCTTCCGTTACGATTACCTACAGAACAGTCGAGTACAACTTCGTCATGGTGTTATAATTATGTTCAGTCATGTCTTATCTAGAAAGTGTTCAGTACAGAAAATTTCACTTTCAATAGTGCTCTTCTTTGGGTATATTAATTTCTAATGTTGCAGCTAGCTAGCTACTGTTTTCCTCTAACAAAAACAAAAGCTACGAGCTGCAACATTCACAAGAACAAGATCCTCGTACATGCATGCTTGTTCTGACGAAACTGAAGTAAAACAAACAACTAGCTAACTGAAGATTGTGCAGCAGGATTACGGTGGACAACAATTTCCTCTTGATTTTTCTAAGGTAAACAGAGCATACCGAAATTGCAGCTCAACGAATGACAAGCGAGGCGTCGTCCTCGTCCTCTTGATTTCCTCTCCCGGCGTCGTCCTCGTCCTGGTCGCTCGCCGGCGCGCTCTACCTGCAGAGCAGAGACGACACGAGGGTCAGCTAGATGGAGACAGGAGGTACAAGAAGGATCCACAACAGCAGCACCTTCTCCTCCTTGGATGAAAGGGAACTCACCAGGGTGAGGCGTTGAGGCATCGAGGCGGCGTCGGGGCGGCGTCGAGGCGTCGAGGCGGCGTCGGGGCGTCGAGGCGGCGTCGGGGCGTCGAGGCGGCGTCGAGGCGTCGAGGCGGCGTCGGGGCGGCGTCGAGGCGGCGGGGCAGCGGCGTCGGGAGAGGAGAGGGGAAGGGGATCGAGGGCGAGGGCGAGGGAGAGAGAGGGGATAGGTTTGGGCTGGGGAGGAAATATGGATGGGGGCGGCACAATACTAATGGCGCACCACACCTCGGTGCGCCATAAGTACATCCATACTAATGGCGCACCTCGCCCTGGTGCGCCATTAGTATTTTTTTTATTTCTGCTCGAGCCAACAGGTTATCTTCCACCTGACCTAATCCACATCAAGTTCCCTCTACTAGCTCGACTAGTCGCAGCAGTTCTCACACCGGGAGGTCACAGGTTCGATTCCCAGGCTCCACAATTTTTTTATGCATTTAAAATGCTGTTTGATACTTATTTGTGTTTAAATATGTTCAAACTTGTTTAAATCATAACAGTAATATTTTTTATAAGACAGTAATAATTTTTTAAAAAATATCATCAAACAGTAATGCCGGTGGAGCGGGGAGGTGTGGGGGTGCGGGGGTCGTGGCGGCGGTTGAGTAGGGAGGGTGCGGGGTCGGCGGCGGTTGAGTAGGGAATCGAGGTGCGGGGGTTGGCGGCGGCCGGTGGACGGGGGGTGCTCGGCGAGGGGACGGATCGGCAAGGTGGGATAGCGATCGAGATGGAGGGGATCGAGATCGAGTGTCCATGAAATTTAGAAATATTCATGATAGTTCAAAAAGTGCCCATGAAATACAATCGAGAAATGAAGGCTACGATTTAAATACAATCGATCTTAGCTAGCTATCTGTTCACAATCTTCTTGCCCTTCTTTTTCGCAAATGGAGTTCTTACGTGGAGCAGACGTCCTTTAGGTAGGGTGGTCCTGCTTCTTCTTGTGGTGTATGCTGCTACTTCATCATCGTCGTCATGTTCGATCCTCGGGTCGCCCGTGCTTGTCAAGTCTTGCTCATTGGCTACTCCATCCATTTCGATGATCTTCCTTTGCCTCTCCTCACAACAACACGGTGGGCTTTGACGGGTCGGTAATGAAGAAGCATTGGTCAACTTGGGAAGCCAGTACCCATGGCTCATTTTTTGTGGTGACGTTTGCGCCCATGGTCTTGGATATGGCCGGGTATAACCATGGTGGTGAAATACGGTCTTCTTTTAGGACGCTCTTCGCCCATCGACACGGAACATCGGGACCTTCTCTCGGCGTAGCTCAACTCCCATATCTCCTCGATCCTTCCGTAGTATCTGTCCTTGTCATTACGGTGTAGGATTCCATCGTTACCCGGAGTTCTGATAACCATCGCTCTTCATGTCCTTGGCCTCGATGTAGAATGTGTAGCCGTTGATATCGTACGCCTCATAGGTCATCAGGTTGTGCTCGGCGCCCTGTGACAAGGCGAATATGAGTTGTTCTTCCGCGGAAGAATCCTCATGTAAAGGGTACGACGAAGCTTCGCTTGAACCAACACGTGAAACATGAGTTGTGCTCTTTGATTATATCTCCGTCCGTCCTCTGTTGGCCTCGGTCATTGTACGTCTTCTTAATAAAGGTTTTGTGCTCTACCACCCAAGGATCGACCACGTCTATGTGTTGTAGCGCGACTAGGTTTGCTCTTTCAAAGTCGGCGAGTCGACCCTCTAAGTCGACATGCATTTCGCGGCGACCCTCACGGTGACCCCATCCAGCGAGCCTGCCGAGGTGCTGTTGACGGCAAACCAACGGGTTCTCAATGCCTAGATAATTAGATGCGATAGGAGATGCACTCTTGATCGAAAAGCCCCGGCTATACTTCCCTCTGGACGTGACATGTTGCGAACGTATCCTTTGATGACACCATTCATCCTTTCGAGCGGCATCATTTGTGCAGGAGCGTCGGCCCGAGTTGGATGATATCCTCCACTATATGGACCAGCAGATGCACCATAACGTCGAAGAATGCGGGCGGAAGTACATCTCAAGCTCGCATAGTATCACCACGATCTCTTCTGTAGCCTTACGAGTTGCCTCACGCCAATCAACTTCGAGAGATGGCGTCAAAAAGTTGCATAGGCCAAATAGCGTTTCACGGACGTGCGCGTCCATGATCCCATGGATTGCAACTGGAAGTATCTGCGTCATCAGCACGTGACAGTCGTGAGACTTCATCCCACTGAACTTCTGCTTTGCTGGGTCTAGGTATCTGCTTATCTTCCCCGCGTAACCGTAAGGAAGTTTTACTCCTAGGAGGCAGGTGAAAAACTGCTCGATCTCCTCCTGACTTAGAGTGAAGCACGCGGGAGGGTAGTCATTTCCGGTCTTCTTGGCCTTTTTGCCTTTGCGACGACTTACTGTGTCCTGCTTCGCCTCATCATCATCATCATCATCATCATCATCATCATCATCATCATCATCATCATCATTAGCGTGAAGCTCCTGCCTGATGCCCATTGATTTCAAGTCTGCCCTTGCTTTCGGCCCATCTTTGGTCCTCTCTGGCATGTTGAGCAGGGTACCAAGCAGACTCTCGCACACGTTCTTCGTGATATGCATGACATCAAGGCTGTGAGGCAGACGGTGGATCTTCCAGTACGACAAGTCCCAGAAAACAGACCTCGTTTTCCATACCTTCAGCAGCGGCTCTGGCGCCTTTCGCTTCTTTCCCGGCTCTGGCGCCTTTTGCTTCTTTCCCGGCAGTGGGCAATCTTTCCAATTTTTCAACAGCTTGTCAATTTCCTCGCCGCTCCTCGTACACGGGCGTTTTCGGGGTTCGGTTTCACCATCGAACAGATCCTTGTGTTTCCTCCACGGGTCATCGTCGCGAAGCCACCTTCGATGTCCCATGAACACGGTTTTCGAAGCCACCTTCGAAGACCCCATGAACACAAACACAGGCCAGGTGCTATGTGTGCTTCTCTGGCTGCCAAACGGATTGACTCCATCGGTGCTCGCGCCCAGCACGATGTTCCTTGGATCGTTCCCAAATTCTAAGTCTTCGAAGTTCAACTCTTGCCACTGGCTCGCATCCTTAGGGTGACTCAGCATCTTGTCTTTTTTATCTATCTCCGGATCATTTGCGTCATCTTCTCGCTTCTTCTCCTCCCTATCCGCGTGCCAACGCAGGAGCTTTGCTACCTTAGGGTCCGCGAAATACCGCTGCAGACGAGGAGTGATCGGAAAGTACCACACCACTTTTCGAGGAGCTTTCTTCCTCTTCTTGTATCGAGTGGCGCCGCACACGGACATATGGTAGACTCGCGTGCTCGTCCCGATAAATGATGCAATTGTTCATGCACACATGGTATTTCACGTGCGGTAAATCCAGAGGACACACGATTTTCTTCGCCTCCTCCAAACTGGTGGGCACTTGTTCCCCTTGGGAAGATGTTCGTGCTGAATGACATGTTCTCGTCGAAGCATGCGTCGGTCATTTTGTGTTTTACCTTCATCTCGAGCCATGAGCGTTACTTCAAAGCGGGTATCCTCGGGCCTGCATCCTTCATACAATGGAGTAACCGTGTCTAACTCAAGTTGATCCATCTTGGCTTTCTCTCGGCGGCAGCTCTTGCGTTATCCGCCCGCTTGAGAAGCAGCTCTTGAATATGAGGGTCCTGCACCCAGCCCATCGATGGTCTGCGTCGCTCGCTCCGCCGCATCATCATCTTCATGATCATGCCCGTCGCTGCCGCTCCGCATCTTCCTCATCATCATGTCCTGCATCTTCTACATGATGACTCGTACAACATCACCGTCGTGATCATCTCCGGGATTCTTCGATTCTCGCCCGCCCGAGCCGCTGGTGGTTGTCTTGCTGCCCTTCCTCATTTCTTGCCCGCCCCCATGGGCGACTTCGTAGTCATCTTCATCACCTTGCCACCGATAGCCATCCATGAAACCACGCAAGAGCAGGTGGTCCCGACCTGCCGGAATCGGGTCCGCAATAAGGCTCTTCACTTGCATCTTCGACATGGACATCTTATCTCCGTCTCGTTCTTTTGAAGCATCTCGCCTTCGCGGACCTCAAAAACCTATTCACGATGCCTTCGGTCATCGTGCGGACCATGGTCGTCGAGGGTAGAGCAAAACGATATTTTAGAACCAAGAAAAAATTTGGCATGACTTTCCTAAAAATAGGACCAAAAGAATGCTTAATGCCAAAATTCTCGCGAAACGGAAATGAATCAACATTCCGGCAAAATATTGGCAACTATCGCATTTCAAATACCGGTACACCTCCAAACACAAACACATATGCAACACCACAAACATATGCAACACCACGAACATACATAGATCTAGCTAGGCCATAAAAAAGTGCATGTGCACATTGTTGTAGGGAGAACAACATAAATATAGCTTCCCCCCTTACTTACCTATCAATACGAGGTAATTTAACCACTTAATTTGAATGAATCTATGGTGGAAATGAGGTGAAAAAGAGGAGGCACCCGAGACAAGGAGGAGGTGGAGAGAATGAAGTGGGGAGAAAGTGAGTGTGGGTAGGAGAGGCTGTCCAAAATATCTTGTTGCTGCCCACTTACTAATGGCGCACCAACTCCAAATGCGCCATTAGTAATCCAGGTTACTAATGGCGCACCTTCTGGTGGTGCGCCATTAGTAGTTTTGCAAAATTAAAAAAAACATACTAATGGCGCCTTTGTTCGCCATTCGCCATTACTAGTTTAAACTAGTAATGGCGCACGTTGGAGCAAGGCGCCATTAGTAGTTTTGCAAAAAAGGAATAAAAATATAATTAAAAAAACAAAATTAGTGGCGCATTTTTCGACAGTGCGCCATTACTAGTTACAACTAGTAATGGTGCCTGAGTCAGATGCGCCATTAGTATGTTTGGACAGCCGCACTAGTTAAAAAAATTTATACTAATGGCGCACCTTGGGCCAGGTGCGCCATTAGTAGTTTCAACTCTAATGGCGTATCAGAAGGTGGTGCGCCATTAGCATATACTAATGGCGCACCGCTTGTCTGGTGCGCCATTAGTGTCAATCCCATCTATAGCCCTTTTTCTAGTAGTGAGGAATTAAGCTCGAGGATGCTTGATACTAATGCCTGCTTGAACTACGTCGGTATTTCCCAAAAGAGGAAGGGATTATGCAGCGCAGCGACGGTAGGTATTTCCCTCAGTGATGAGACCAAGGTTATCGAACCAGTAAGAGAACCAAGCAACAATACTTAAACAGCACCTGCACACAAATAACAAATACTCGCAACCCGTGTAAAAGGGGTTGTCAATCCCTTTCAGGTAACGGCGCCAGAAATTGGCAAACAGACATGAGAGAGTTGTAAATATTGATAGATTGAACGCCAAATAAAATAAATTGCAGAAAGGTATTTTTGTATTTTTGGTTTAATAGATCTGAAAATAAAAGGCAAATAAAATAGATCGCAAAGGCAAATAATATGAGAAAGAGACCCGGGGGCCGTAGGTTTCACTAGTGGCTTCTCTCGAGAAAAATAGCAAACGGTGGGTGAACAAATTACTGTTGGGCAATTGATAGAACTTCAAATAATGATGATGATATCCGGGCAATGATCATTATATAGGCATCACGTCCAAGATTAGTAGACCGACTCCTTCCTGCATCTACTACTATTACTCCACACATCGACCGCTATCCAACATGCATCTAGTGTATTAAGTTCACTGAGAAACAGAGTAATGCAATAAGAACGATGACATGATGTAGAAAAGATCTATTTATGTAGAAATAGACCCCATCATTTTATCCTTAGTAGCAACGATACATACGTATCAGTATCCCTTCTATCACTGGGGTCAAGCACTGTAAGATCGAACCCACTACAAAGCACCTCTTCCCATTGCAAGATAAATAGATCAAGTTGGCTAAACAAAAGCCAAATATCGGAGAAGAAATACGAGGCTATAAGAAATCATGCATATAAGAGATCAAAGAAGACTCAAATAACTTTCATGGATAAAAAGATAAATCTGATCATAAACTCAAAGTTCATCCGATCCCAACAAACACACCACAAAAAGAGTTACATCATATGGATCTCCAAGATACCATTGTATTGAGAATCAAACGAGAGAGAGGAAGCCATGTAGCTACTAACTACGGACCTGTAGGTCTACAAAAAACTACTCATGCATCATCGGAGAGGCACCAATGGACATGATGCACCCCTCCGTGATGGTGTCTAGATTGGATCTGGTGGTTCTGGACTCTACGGCGGCTGGAATTGATTTTCGTTGACTCCCCTAGGGTTTCTGGAATATTGGGGTATTTATAGAGCAAAGAGTCGGTTCAGGGGGCACCCGAAGTGGGCACAACCCACCAGGGCGCGCCTGGGCCTCCTGGCGCGCCCTGGTGGGTTGTGCTCCCCTCGAAGCACCCCTAGGTGCTTCTCCGGCCCACTGGATGTCTTCTAGTCCAAAAAAATCCACAAAAAGTTTCGCTGTGTTTCGACTCCGTTTGGTATTGATTTCCTGCGATGTAAAAAACATGTAGAAAACAGCAACTGGCACTTGGCACTATGTCAATAGGTTAGTACCAAAAATGATATAAAATGACTATAAAATGATTATAAAACATCCAAGAATGATAATATAACGGCATGGAACAATAAAAAATTATAGATACGTTCTAGACATATCAGCATCCCCAAGCTTAATTCCTGCTCGTCCTCGAGTAGGTAAATGATAAAAACAGATTTTTTTTATGTGGAATGCTGCCTAAAATGTCATCTCATATTCTTTTCTTTATAGCATGTACATTTGGACTTTTTATGGTTCAAAACAATAGTTTAGTTTTGACATGAGACTTAAATACTCAAGCATATCAACAAGCAACCATGTCTTTCAAAATATCAACGCTAACTTATCCCTAGCCCATCATGCTCAATCATTGATCCAACCATGAAACACACTCGCATATTAACTACACCCAATGCTCAAGTACGATCATAGTGCCTCCTAGTTGGTGCTTTATAAGAGAAGATGGAGGCTCAAATTCAAAAATAAAAATTGCATAAAGTAAAAGAAAGGCCCTTCACAGAGGGAAGTAGGGATTTTTAGAGGTGCCAGAGCTCAAAGGAAAAATTGAGAGATAAAAACATTTTGAGAGGCATACTTTTCCCACCAACGAAAATGACTTAGAGCTCCCAACATTTTCCATGCTAGATATATCATAGGCGGTTCCCAAACAGAAAATAAAGTTTATTCCTTTTTCAACCATACTTTCACTCTCCATGGCCAGCCGTATCCACGGTTGCCTCCATACCAACACTTTCCAAGGAATTTATTATTTGACAACATAAAGTAAATTCATTTTTAATTTCGGGACTGGGCATCCCTAATACCTTTGCCTTACTCTCGTTCAATGACAAGTGAATAAACACTCATCGTGAGAATAACACATCTAGCATGGAAAATATTGGCCACCCCTCACCGCCTCGCGAGCGGTACGAGCACACAAAAGAGAAATTTATTTTGAAAATTAGAGATGACACATACAAATTTGCTTAGAATGGCAAAAGAGTACCGCATATAGGTAGTTATAGTAGACTCATGTGGCAAAACTGGTTTAAAGGATTTTGGATGCACAAGTAGTGATCATACTTAGTGCAAAATGAAGGCTAGCAAAAGATTGAGAAGCGACCAACCAAGAAATGAATAATCTCATAAGCGAGCATTAAGCATAATTAACACCGAATAATGCACCACAAGTAGGATGTAATTTCATTGCATGACTATTGACTTTCGTGCTTGCATAGGGAATCACAAACCTTAACACCAATATTCTTACTGAAGCACAATTACTCATCAACATGACTCACATATCACATCATCATATCTCAAAACTATTACAAGGAATCAAGTTTATCTTGTCCAATGATCTTCATGATTTTTTTTATTATATCCTCCTTGGATATATATCACTTTGGGACTAATTTTCATGTGTTTCTTGTGATATGCTCAAACAAATATAAGTGAAGATCATGAGCATAATATTTTTTTCTCTCAAAATAATTTAAGTGAAGTAAGTGAGAATTTCTTCAAAATTTTACTAACTCTCAAATAAATCTAAGTGAAGCAAGAGAGTATTTCTTCAAAAATACTAAAGCACACTGTGCTCAAAAAGATATAAGTGAAGCACTAGAGCAAATCCATAGCGCATAAAAATTTAAGTGAAGCATAGAGAGCAATTCTAGCAAGTCATGGAATAATTTTGGCTCTCTCAAATGAGTGTGTCCAGCAAGGATTCAAGACTTAGAATACAAAGCAAAACAAGTAAAGACTCATATCATACAAGATGCTCCAAGCAAAACACATAGTATGTGATGAATAAAAATATAGCTTCGAGTAAAATACCGATGGTCGTTAGAAGAAAGAGGGGATGCCACTCGGGGCATCCCCAAGCTTAGTTGCTTGTTTCACTTTGGATAATAACATGGGGTGCCATGGGCATCCCCAAGCTTAGGCTCTTCTTACTTCTTATTACTTCATCCATCGTAAGATAACCCAAAACTTGAAACTTCACTCACACAAAACTCAACAAAACCTTCGTGAGATCCATTAGTATAAGAAAGCAAATCACTACTATAAGTGTTGGGGATATAACTATTAGGTATGACCCGCCCAGGAGGGGTCGGGTTATACCTATGGCGATTCATAAAGCTCAAGGCGATACTTGAAGATGGCGGTTCAGTTAAGGGCCCAAGGCCCAAAGGCGACTTAAGGCCCGTAGAGATAAACCGCCATATGTACATAACTTGTATTGTAAGGCAGGAATAGATAGACAACGAGCCGGACACTGTCTTTAAGCCGGCTGGGACTCTGTGAGCAGCTGGGCGTCGACCTCTGTATATAAAGGGACGGCCTGGAGGCGGTTCAGGACAGGTAACATCAGATCGAGAACTAGGTCAAGCGGATTCGGTCCCTGGTAATCGAGACATAAGCAATCCCACCTCAAACTGGATTAAGCCATTACCTTCACCGCAAGGGGCCAAACCAGTATAAACTCCTGTGTCCTTTGTCCCATTTTAACCCCTTTAAGCTTCATAGTTGCGATGGCTCCACGACTAAGTCCTTTCACTAGGACATCTGCCGTGACAATTCCATGACAGTTGGCGCCCACCATGGGGCCAGCGCATGGTGGATTTGAGTTCTTGAAGGGCAACTTCGAAGGGCTCAAGGGATACGCTATGGGTTGGATGACCAAGAGTCGTCGCGGCAAGCTCTACATCGACGATGCAGGCTGGGCCCCCGACGCCGGTTCAATTGACTACGGGTACCGGGTCCCCTTCGGCAGAATCCACGTCTTCATCGGCAAGATCGGCGAGCCGGACCCTAAGCCAGACATCTGCACCGACATCATTGAGACGGCTCAGCGTGCGAGACCCGCCTGAGCTCAGCCCGCCGTGAAGCGTGCCTTCGTGGGATTCATCCATGGAGGGGAATTTTCTGAAGGATCTGTGTCCGGCGGTGAGAGCCATCTACTCTGATGGTGAATCGTCCACGGGTGAGACAGATTCATTGTATCAACTGCAAGATGGCGGGCTTGGGGGTTGTTCCGATGGCAGCAGTATTCCGGACCCCTTTGAGCCACCGAGCAGAGTTGGGATCTTCATGGCTGGGACGCAACCCGGGCAAAACTCTACGGCCGCGGCAGCAATGACATCCGGTTCAGCAGCGGTTACAGCAGCCGGGGCAGGAGGCCCTGCGCGCCCACCGGCTCAGGTCCTGATGGCTTTAATGGATAAGATGACAGCTCTGTTAACCGCTGTGGTCAGTCCGGCGGATCAAGCTCAACATGATGCGGAAGTGGCACAGTTACGTGAGGAGGTAGCGCAAGCCAAGGAAAACCTCGCGGCAGAGGACGTCAGGATGGCTGCAAAGTGGGTGGCTCTGGATGCTCGAGCCCAGTGGATTCAATCAGAGGCTCTCTAGCTCACGATGGATCTGAACGCGTCAAACGAGGTCATGAGGAGAAGGCACCAAAAGACTCAATCCCGTCTGCCTCCGGTTTATGATCCTAGAAACCTCTTCCGCCCACCCGGAGCAGGCCCCAGTAACCCGCCGGAGGTAAACCGGGTTGCAACACCCGGGGCTGGGACGCGGGTTCAGCCACGGGTAACGAAACCTTCTCATCTGAATGCTGCTCCACCTCACTATGTACCAACACCACCAGGTCATTATGCTAACCCTTTGGAGAACATGATTGCTGCGGCGGCATGATTGGCGGCTCTCCCGGTGGATGGCGACTCTCCGATAGCGGTTGAAACACGAAGGGTCAGAGAACTTCATTAGACGGCTTTGGCGCAGCAGGAGGCATATTCTTATAGCCGAGACAGGATTCATTCGACCCCTCGCCCAAGCCGGAGCCCGAGCTATAGCAGGCACATGGATTCAGCAGCCGTTTCAAGCAACGCTCGGCGCCGTGACCAGCTGTGCGGGTATGACCCGGCGATGGAGTTCCTAACTTGGTTGATCAGGACAGGATACGTCAAGAGGCTGAGCGGGCGGCTCAGCGGGTGGCTGAGCAGGCGGCTCAGCGAGCGGCTTACCAGTCTTTTCCGGTTTATCCGATGACTTCAATTGAAGCAGGCGTGACCACTAGGACTGGGGGTGTACCTTGTTTGGTACCGGCTCTGTGTAATGAGCGTTTGCCAAAGGATTTCAAGGGACCTCGAAAGGTGCCTAATTACACGGCCGACTTACAACCTGGGGCATGGATCGAAAGCTATGAGATGTCCATGGAACTACTGGAAGTCAGTGACACTGCAATGGCCAAGTACTTCACCATCATGCTGGATGGAACGGCTCGTACTTGGTTCAAAGGGCTGCCACCTAACTCCATCAGTTCATGGGCAGAGTTAAAGGCCCGGTTTATTCGGAACTTTAAGGATACATGCAAGCAGCCGATGTCGATTGTGGACTTGACTAATTGCAAGCAAGAGGAGGGTGAATCCACGACCCATTGGGTGCGCCAGGTCAAGGCCATAATACATTCATCTGAAAAGATGGATGCTAGCTCTGCAGTCTTAATGTTGGAGAAAAATTGCCGTTTTGAGCCTCTGAAACAAAAGCTGGGGCGGCTCAAGCGCGATTGTAATGACATGGGCCAGCTGATGGTGGCTCTAGTCAAATATGCCGACTCTGACAGGACCAAGGATCCCGAGTCTGACGATGAGAGGACAGGGAAGGGAAAGAAGAGCGGCACCGCCAAGGGTCCTCAGCATAACCCGACAAATCAAGGAGGCAATAATAAATGTAAGGCTGATGGTAGCTCGGAGTTTGTGGCTACCACCAATGCACAGGGAAACAATCAACGATGTAAGGGGAGACCGCCTCCTCGGTCCGGCGGGTCAGGTCCCACTCTTGAGCAGTTGCTAAATGAGCCCTGTCCAAGGCATCATACTAAGCAGAAATCGGCCACTCACCTATGGAAGGATTGTACGATCATGAAGGCTTTCAAGAACTCTAACATGTTTGACAGCAATCATGGGCCGGGCGGCGGCTCAGGCAGCGGCGGTTTTCATGGCCCGGGTGGCGGTTCTAATTCCAACTTTCAAGGCCCTCAAGGTAATCAGGGTGGTTATAATCAGCAATCTGGCCAGGGAGGTCAGCATCAGCAGCAATCTGGATATCAGAGTAATCCAAAGCAGCTGAATAGTGGGCAGTATCATGTGTTGACCACCAGTTTGTGCAAACGGGACCAGAAGCTTCATAAGAGGGCTGTGAACGCTGTTGAGCCGGCAGTTCCTCGTTATTTGAGATGGTCTGAGCAGCCAATTCTGTGGAGTAGGGAGGATCACCCTCCCCGGGTTGACAATCCGGGTCACTTGGCCTTGTTGGTGGCACCTCAGGTTGGTGGATACAAATTCAGTAAAGTACTCATGGATGGAGGCAGTAGCATCAACATCCTTTATTATGAGACTTTCCGTCGCATGGGGTTGACGGATAAAAATCTTAAGACATCCAACACTGCTTTCCACGGAGTGGTGCCTGGTAAGTCAGCATACCCATTGGGTAAGATTGAGCTGGAAGTGGCCTTTGGAGACGAGCATGGTTCCAGGGCCGAGAAGTTAACTTTTGAGGTGGTCAAAATCAAAAGCCCGTATCACGCTCTGTTTGGACAACCGGCTTATGGAAAGTTCATGGCACGGCCATGTTATGTTTATCTGCATAGTGCATGGGAGTCCGAAGATAGCCCTGGACTGTGAGGAAGGCGATGCTGCTTACACTGAGTCTGTCTGTGCAACAGAGGAGTTGAAGTTTTATAAGGACAATGTTGACCCGGCGGACATGACGTCTTTGAAGAAACCAACCATAGAGCATTAGCCGATGATGAAGTTTAAATCGGCCGACGACACCAAGCTAGTTGATTTTGTTCCTGGCGACTCATCTAAGCAGTCGAGTATTAGTGCTAATCTGGAACCTAAATAGGAAAGCGCGCTCATCGAGTTCATCCGTGAGAACCGGGACATCTTTGCATTGAAACCTTCTGACATGCCGTGTGTACCGAGAGAACTCGCTGAGCACACTCTCAATATTGATCCGAAATTTAAGCCGGTCAAGCAGTTTCTTCGGTGGTTCAATGAAGAGAGGTGTAAGGCCATTGGTGAGGAAGTGGCACGGCTCTTAGTGGCCGGGTTCATTGTTGAAGTTTTTCATCAAGAGTGGTTGGCTAACCCGGTGCTAGTGCTTAAGAAGAACGGCACCTAGCGTATGTGTGTGGATTACACGGACTTAAACCAGGCTTGTCCGGCTGATCCTTTTGCTCTCCCTCGTATTGATCAAATCATTGATGCTACGGCGGGTTGTGAGCATTTGACTTTTTGGATGCTTATTCTGGTTATCATCAGATCAAGATGGCAGTTAAGGACCAAGAGAAGACGACTTTTATTACTCCTTTTGGAGCCTTCTGCTACGTTTCTATGCCTTTTGGGCTCAAGAGTGCCCACGCGACTTACCAGCGATGTGTACAGAACTGTCTTCACAATCAGATTGCGTGCAATGTTCATGCTTATGTGGATGACATTGTGGTGAAGTCCAGAGAGAAGGAGATGTTGATAGATGATTTAAAGGAGACCTTTGATAATCCCCGGGTCTATAAGATGATGCTTAACCCGGCCAAGTGCATTTTTGGAGTGCCATCAGGCAAACTTTTGGGTTTTCTGGTTTCTAACAGAGGCATTGAGGCTAACCCGGAGAAGATCAAGGCCATCACCTCCTTGGCTAAGCCGGCGTGTATCAATGATGTTCAGCGTTTGGCGGGTCGTATTGCTGCTTTAAGCTGGTTCATAAGCCGGTTAGGTGAGAAGGCCATACCGCTGTATCAGATGATAAAGAAAACAAATGAATTTGTATGGAGTGATGCTGCTAACACTGCCTTTGAAGATTTGAAGAGGCGGCTAGCTAAACCGCCGGTCCTTGCTGCTCCCATTGATAAGGAGCCATTATTGTTATATGTGGCTGCTAACACACGTGCTGTCAGTGTGTCCATTGTGGTGGAGCGCAAGGAGGCTGGCAAAGAATATCTGGTTCAACGGCCGGTTTACTACATCAGTGAGGTGCTTATTGAGTCCAAGCAGAGATATCCACATTGGCAGAAGCTTGTTTATGGGGTGTTCATGGCCACCCGGAAGCTTAAGTAGTATTTTTTGGGTCATCCCATCACTGTGGTCAGTTCTGCTCATTTAGGAGATATCGTTCAAAACAGAGAAGCCACGGGACGAGTTGCCAAGTGGGCCATTGAACTTGGGCCTCATGGTATAAAGTATGTGCCACGCACTGCTATCAAGTCTCAAGCACTGGTGGACTTCATCAATGATTGGACAGAGCTATAGATGCCTGAAGAGAAGCTGGACAACACATATTGGACTATTCACTTTGATGGGTCCAGGCAATTGGAGGGCTCGGGGGCTGGAGTTGTTTAAGCTTCCCCTCGAGGTGACAAATTTTGTTATGTGCTAAGGTTGATGTTTCCTTGTACTAACAATGCAGCTGAGTATGAGGCCTTGCTCCATGGTCTTCGGATGGCTAAGGAGATGAGCTTAAGCCGGGTAAGGTGCTTTGGCGACTCAGATTTGGTGGCTCAACAAGTCTCAGGCAAGTGGGTTTCCAAGGATCCCCTCATGGCGGCTTATCACCGTGAAGTTGATGCCATTGCCGGACACTTCAAGGGTTATCAAGTGGAACACATTGATCGCAGAAAGAATGAGGCGGCTGATGCTTTAAGCCGGCTGGGATCTCAGCGTAAGCCGGTGCCACCTAACACTTTCTTGGATATTCTGCATAACCTTTCTGTCAAGTTACCTACAGAGGAAGACTTGGCTATTCCTGACCCGGAAGCACAATTGGTGGCGGCTCTTCACGTCATCCCAGATTGGATAGTACCATATTTGGCTTACATGACCCGGGGCCAGTTGCCTGAGGATAAAACCTTGGCCAGGCAGATAATCTGGCGGTCTAAGTCAATGACAATTGCCAATGGTGAGTTGCATCATCGCAGTGTCACTGGGGCGTTTCAGCATTGTGCCTCTCCTGAGGAATGTCAAGAAATTCTTTGTGAGACTCATGAAGGAGATTGTGGCCATCATGCCGGTTCAAAGTCCCTTGTGGCCAAAGCTTTTCGTCATGGATTTTATTGGCTGACGGCTCACGCTGATGCGGAGGATCTGGTCAGTAAATGTGATGGTTTTCAGAAATTCTCACGACAAGCTCACGGGCGAGCTCAAGAATTGAGGATGATTCCAATTACTTGGTCGTTTGCAGTCTGGGGTCTCGACATGGTTGGGCCGTTTAAAAGGTCCAAAGATAAAAAGACCCACCTCTTGGTGGCGGTTGATAAATTCACAAAGTGGATTGAGGCAGAGCCAGTTAGTAAGTGTGACGCAGCCACGGTGGTTCAATTCATGAAAAAGGTGATCTTTTGTTTTGGCTTTCCACACAACATTATAACTGACAATGGTACTATTCTGTCCAAGGGTGCCATGGAGGAGTTTTGTCAACGTGAGCATATTCGGCTTGACGTTTCATCAGTAGCTCACCCCCAATCCAATGGTCAAGCTGAAAGAGCCAATCAGGAAATCTTGAAAGGCATCAAGCCCCAGCTTATGGTTCCTTTGCAGCAGACGCCGGGTTGTTGGGTGGAGGAGTTACCTTCTGTGATATGGAGCATCAATACTACCCCCAACAGGTCTACGGGTTACATGCCTTTCTTCATGGCTTACGGAGCAGAGGCGGTTCTCCCTAGTGACATCCGTCATGACTCGCCCCGCGTGGCGGCTTACATTGAAGCTGAAAACTAACAAGCGCGTCTGGATGCACTTGACCTGTTAGATGAAAAGCGTGACTTGGCAGCAGCTCGCTCGGTGATTTACCAACAGGACATGCGCCGCTATCACAGTCGTCGAGTTAAGTCCAGAACCTTGGTGCTCTGGCTCATCGAGGATCAAACTGATGCACACAAGTTATCCCCACCTTGGGAAGGGCCCTTTGTGGTCAGCAAGAACTTGAGCAACAGGTCATACTAACTTATCGATGTTCGAGAGCACAAAGACTCACGTAAGTCGGAGGAGGAGACCCGCCGGCCGTGGAATATCGCTCATCTTCGGCCTTACTACACTTGAGCCACCGGCTCTCATGATGTACATATTTTTGACGATGTATATATTATGATAAGTAATAAAGCAGGACCTCCGTCCTTTTCATCCTCAATGTTCATGTGTCTTCATCATCATAATTCCAAAGACCAAATGGGGGCGGATCGTATTCGAATCTAGCTTCAACCCTCTTGGTCCGGCTCATGATCATATTTGAATCATAGCCGTTAAACCTTATGGTCACTAGGGGGCTTCCTGTTCAAACATAGGTCGTATTCGAACCAAAGAGAACATAGATGTCGGTACCCTCTTGATCAGCACAATGCCAAACCCACTAGGGGGCTTCTTGATCGTATTTGAATCATAGCTTAACCCCTTTTGGGTCTGACTTTGATTGTATTCGAATCAGAGTCGTTAAAAAACGCTCAAGGTCATTTGGGGGCTTCCTATTCAAAATAGGTCGTATTCGAACCAAAGGGAACATAGCTGTAGGTACCCTCTTGATCGGCGCAACGCCAAAACCACTAGGGGGGCTTCATGATCGTATTCGAATCCTAGATTAACCCCTTTTGGTCCGGTTTACTGATCGTATTCGAATCAGAAGCCTCGTTTTTTCTTTCTGTTTGGCTTAAGTTTTTTGAAAACAATCTTTGGTTTTGTCTTGAGACTTTTTTGTTCAGATCTAAGGCATATATGTGGTTTCTATTTAACCCAGCTTGGCTTTGGACGACAAGTCGCCAGCATATAACAATCATCAAACATTTGGAAGTGTTGGCTTCTAAAGATTGGGTTATCACCCTTACTATTCAGGTCACATAAACCGGCAGTGCAAATTCAATATCACAGGTATGATATTATAGTTGTGTTTCAAAAGTTATGATTCATAACAGACTTATCTGTGACTCCTTTTTTCCATACTAGTGGTTATATGTAAGATATTATGACCCGCCCTGCGGTAAACCGCCAAGGGTTCTTGTGATCTATTTCTGTGTGCAGGATAGTTTAAGGACTTTCTCATGCATAAGGAAAATAGATGATAAGTATAATAAGGGTGAATATAAGACGGCGGCTTAACAGTGTTGACCACCAAAATGTGCACGATGGCACAACAGAGCAAAGTCGTTTCTACCCTATTACATGACTCCTTCGAGTCCAAATGATTAAACTGTTTTTCAGAAGGCCACAAATGTGAGCCGCCTGGCGGATTAGTTCTCTTGTTGGCCTGAAGCTTCTGGATCAACCCGCTCCGCTCCTTCGTCTTGTTCCCTGTCCTGGAAGGTTGATGACGACCAGTCAATGCCACTCAAAGCTTCAAATTCAGCCTCATCATCAATTAGTCTGGACGGGTCAACTTCAGGGGCGAAGGTATGCTTACGGATTGGGGGGACCAGGCTTGTCACTTTATAACACGGTGTCGGCATCCTCTGATTTCCTGCGTCATAAGCCGGATGGTACTTGGTGAGGTCCGTCTCATCGGCAACCAAACTGGCCACAGGGCGTATTTCCTTCACACAAGCAGCAAAGTCCTCCTGTTCAAATGAAGTGCCATCCTCCTTAAGGCTTGGATACCCAATGGCAATGTCGGTCGGGTCTAACTCTGGTAGCCACGCCTTGCCACGTCTAACTCTCGCAGATGACCGCTTCAATTCATTGAACCGCTGGGGCAGCACAGAAAGCTTCTTCAGTACATCAACCAAGAGTGTGGGGGCTTCGTTTGACAGGGCAACTGTGGCTAAGGCACGCTTAGCTCCAGTGTAAAGTTGTTCCACGAGCGTGTAAACCACTTTCAGCTTTATCAGCATATCCTGGTTGAGGTTGGTGCTCCTGGGGCCTGCATAGCAATAGCAGATGAGTTAAACAACAATTCATATTATCACCAGAAAGATTCAACACTTGACACTTGTAGGGCGGCTTACAAAAGATTGCTGAGACCATCTGAGACACATGGCGTTTTAAGCCGGATAATTCAGAGGTCACCTCTTCAAGAGCCGCCTTTGCTTTCTCAGCTCAATGGGTTAAGGCAATCTTTTCCTCAGCCCAGGCCTTTTTCTCAACCTCAAACTCGGACTTCAATTTCTCTTCTTCAGACACACTGAATTAAAATTTGGAATTTGCCCTTTGGGTTTCAGTCTCCTGTGACTCCAGGCGGTTCTTCAATTCAAACAACTCTGATTGAAGTTGAGTAGTGGTGGTCTGTACAAATACCGAGTCAAAATCATGAATATTAGCTTACAATATTAAGTCGCAAGCCTTTTGCAAGCAACAACACTTGGCACTTGGGGGCTAATGTCTATCGAAAGATCTATCTAAAGGGCGGTTCATGAGAGTAAGTCCCAAGCACTTTGCAAGCAAGAGTACTTGGCACTTGGGGGCTAATGCATATTGCTGTTAAAAGCTACGCAAGTACTATATTCTACACAAGCATATGAAGGACCGGCTTATTCATGCTAGTTAAACCAGCACTTGGGGACTACAGATTAAGCCAGATTTTTTAAGGTTTTAATCAAAAGATATTATTGATGCTCATAAGTTCGTTATAAGTCTACAGCATATTCAACATAAGCAATAGACTTGGGGGCTGGCATAGTAAGGATAAATCAATGAAGGGAAAAATTTGTACCTCAAATTTCTGGTGCATTTCTTTCACCATCAACTTCAAGATCGCGGCCGCTGTGCACTTGGCTAAGATAGCCAGAAAATACTTTGCCAAGGCACATGTGAGTATAGTCAGCAACATCAAATCTGACTTTACGTCGTTCAATGTGCTCCTCTTTGGCAGAACACTTGGCTAGCACAGTAGGTCTCCCCAGCTCAGTATAGCCAGTCTTGGTGATTTCCACATCAACATCTAGCGGGTCGGCTGCTTTAACCGGGCTTGAAGCTTCTGGGTTTAAAGAGCCGTCCGCGGCTTGTTCGATAGGCGGGTCAGCGGTCATTGTTGGCGTATCATGAACCGGTCCAAGCGGCGACTCAAGAACAGAGGCCTCAGGCGCGGCCATCTGGAGCTCTGGCTCATTGACGGTTGGCTCTTCGGCCGGCTTGTTCTTCTTCACCCTCTTGCTGGGCTTTGATTTTTCGCTGCATAAGATCAAAGAGGTCAGTACAAGTATAAAGGATTGTAACGAGTACAGGATAAATAAATTGTCATTACCCTAGAGCGGTCTTAAAAGCTGGCATGTTGGACTGAATTGAGTCGCCGGAAGAATGTCAGCTCTCCTGATAATTTGAGTCAGAAGAATTGAGCGGTTGATGAGTGAGACCCGCCAAAGGATAAAAAGGGTTTAAGTCGGAGGTAACCTCGTTCCGGCGCTTCCTTGGTGTATTTTTGACGCTTACTTCCTTGTGTATTCGGTAAGCCGGAGGAGAGTTCCGCATCTTTGCTAGTCTGTGTCTGCCTTTGGCTCTCATGAATCTGTCGCTTCAAAACAAATTGAGGATCCTGATAAGCTAGGGATGTTAAAATCTTACTTTCCGGGTTACTCTTCAGATTTTCTGTCTTGGCAAAGGCTTGGAGTCGGAGGAAATAATATTTACCTCTTCTTCCAATCAATGACTCATTCCCGTGTCAGCCTGATGATAATCGGTGTCAATAAGGTGATTGAAAAATGAGGCAAGAGAGTCGAGGGATACCTCCGACTCAGAGGAGTCCTCTAATTGAAGTAATTTAGAAGCGATAGGCTTTTTCCCTCCTTTCTTGGCGGTGGCTTTCCTGGCGGCTTTCTTGGCCTTCATGGCTCTCTTTGCAGCCTCATGATCATACTTTTTCTTCCAAAATTTGTCGACAGCCTGTGAAAATCAGCAAAGGTTTGAGTAAAGACAAAACATCAAGGATGATGGTAAATTTACTCAGTTTGGCGGCTTACCGCTGGAGCCGAGTTAGCTTTGCAGAAAGGGCTTAAGCCCACCTTGCCACAATCTGCTAGGCTTTCGTTCAAGAGCGACTTTGTCATATCATCGATGACGTCGTCAGGTAAATCATCAGGGATGTGGCACAGAGGATCATTCTTTTCGCCTATGTAGGTGTACATCAAACCGGAGCGGCGGCTCAACGGAATGATCCGCCAGGCAACCCAAACCCGGACCAAGTCAATACCATTTAAACCGTTCCCCAAAAGAGCCTTGATTTTAGCCATGGTGGGGGCGAGCTTCTGGCGATCAGCGGCTGACAACTTGTCTGGAAGAGGATGATTAGACTCGAGGCGCAGGGCGCGAAAGCCGGGGAGAGGGTTCTCATCAGCCAGAGATGTGTCTTGACAGTAGAACCATGTTTGGTTCCAGTCTTTAGGATGACTCGGTGGTTGGGCATAAGGAAAAATGGCGTCTCTCCGTCGTTGGATTGAGACCCCGCCGAGCTCCAAACTAGGTCCGTTGGCACATTCATTCTGGCGGTTCAAATAAAACAACTCTCTGAAAAGTAGCAAGATGGGCTCTTCTTCAAGGTACGCCTCACAGAACACTTGAAAATTGCAGATATTAGACACGGAATTGGGTCCGATGTCTTGAGGACGGAGGTCGAAGAAGTGCAGAACATCTCTGAAGAATTTTGAGTCGGGTGGCGAAAAGCCCCGGTTCATGTGATTAGTGAAAACGATGACTTCCCCTTCTTTGGGCTGAGGTTTTTCTTCTATTGGATCAGGAGCACGGTACGACATGACTTCCTTCTTTGGCAGATAGCCGGTTTTCACAAAGTCATCAAGGGTACTATCCGTGACGATGGATTTGACCCAGTTGCATGAAGTGGTTGTTTTGGACGGCATTGTGAGGAAGGAAGCCTAACAAAGAGTAAAAATTGCCGGTTCAAATTTAATCCGGAGGAAAAATATTACAACACATGTTCAGAATGGCGGCTTATGAAGGGGCCTAATGGTATATGGCTAATTATGTCAGGTTATTTAAACCGCCTTGAGCAGTCAAATTATTTAAGCTGCCATGAGTGGTTGAAGTTATCTATTGAGCATTGCAATTTTAAGCCGGTGATTTGAGCCGCCATGGCTAGGTGGATCTAACAAAATGCAGTTTTTGGCTAAGTGTTACACAAACAAGTTTCACAGGCTGCAGCTATTATTTTGGATCAACGGGTGGTCAGGAAAAGGAAATAAATCTAGACCTAAAAAACCAGTACAGATGAGTTCATAAGCTCTCAAAGGATCTTTTCTTCAGGAAAGGGGATCTGACCTAAAAAACCAGTACAGATGAGTTCATAAGCTCTCAAAGGATCTTTTCTTCAGGAAAGGGGATCTGCTGGTATGAAAGGTGAAAGCAAAACAACTACTGCATTGGTCATATGCCATTTTCAGATCAAAGAGGTTCACGGTGCAAGCATTGAAGATGAACTACGATGAACTATGAAGAACACAGAGAAGTCCAGAAACCCTAATGCGGATCTGAGGTGCGGGAAGGCAAAAAACTTACAGGTGCAGATCTACTGCGGAGGGTCGCTGCCGTTCTATGGTTCGATTCAGGGTGATGCAGCGGCCTGGGACGAAGACGACGGTGCGCTCTGTGGTGGCGGCGGATATCGAGCGGCAGAAGGTCGCGAGAGGAGGAAGACAATGGAAAGGGGGAGACTGAGAAAATACCGGTCGTGCCTATTTATAAGGAAAGACTTTTAAGTGGGTGCAAAAAACGAGGAGACCAAAGACATGGTTATCGATGTAACACCCCCAGTGTCATGCTACAGTAATCCCCTGTTGATGGTGCCAGGTCACCATGCTTACTGAGCTAATTATCACTTGATGATAAATCAAAGTCAAATTAATTCAAAATTTCTCAAACATGCAAACTAAAATGTTCATTAAATAGAAAATAATTCGTAACTAATTATCTTCAGAAAAACAACATCACCTAAATTAATTATGTGACTCAAAACAACATGAAACAGCATCAAAACAGAAATTTAAAGTGCCATATCATTTATTAAAAATTCAAATGAAATCATTTTGGCTCCAAACCATTTTTTGGCAATGGTAAATATTGCACTATAATTGTTGAGCTAAGTCACGTATTTTACAAAAATCTAATGGTGGCTAAGCAATTTGCAAAATAGAAATAAATCAAAAAAAAGAAAATAAAAGTAAAGGTAGGGAAGGAGAGAAAGCCCTGCCCCATCGGGCTAAACGGCCCACCTGGCTGGCCGCCCACGCCAGCCGCCCACTCCCTCCCCGTCGCCTTCCCCTTTCTCCTGCTTGACCGACCATGAGCGGTCGCTGCCGAACCCGCTGCCGCCATCGCCGCTTCACCGACGAGGGATAAGGATCCCCTCCTCCTGTCAGCCGATCCCCTCTCACCCCACCCCCCACTTGCACCTCTCCTCCCCAGATCCACCTCTCCCTCTGCTTCGTTTTGGAGAGGAGACCGACGCGGTCGCCGCCGTTCTCCGTCGTCACCGTGGCCACAGCTACCGCCTGCTTCGCCGTCTTGTCGTGAAGCTCCGCAGGGGTCGACTCCATCGTCTGGTGCCCTCAGGTGGAGCTGGGAAGCATCACTGACGTCGCACGACCTCGCCCCCTCCCGCCTCTGTCGCCGGCGAGATCCCTCGATTCCGGGTACCCCTGCAGCTACTAACCCGTCAACGGCCTGTCTTGTGCCGCATGGTGATCTCCCCTGCTTCCCCTCCTTCTCCATTTTCTCGCATGCGCCGCCCAGCCGAGCTCCTCCTGTTGCCGTGCTTCGGTCGCCGCAGATGAGCTCGCCGCCGTAGCTTTCGTCGTGGTCATGGCCGTCCGAGCACACCATTGTGCTCGGGGCACCCCAATGGTGCGGCCGATGCATTAGATCACTCGCACGTGTGCTAGGTCTTCATTTCTGCCAAGCCACCGTAGATCACCGCCGCCGGCGATGTTGCAGCTCCCTGCTCCGGCCATCTCCGGTCGGTTCAGAGGCACCAATCGATGCGCGGCAGCCTCAGCTTTCGAACGCAAGTAGAACCACGCGTTTTGGTGCACCAGGGCAAAAAGCCGAGCTGCTCCAGCTTTCGGCCGCCGCGTTTTGGCTCGCCGGAGCCATCTCCGGCGCGTCTCCGGCAGACGCCGACGTGGCTCAGTGGGCCCCGTCCCTAGGTCACTGACCCATGGGTCCCACGGGCCCGGCCGGCCTGTTGACCCGGTCCACCATGCTGACTGGACCGGCCCATGCAATTGAAGATGGGCACCACACCCCTAATTAACGAAGTTAATTAAGCTTATTTAATTAACCAAATTAGACACTGACTCGGATGAAAATGTTTTCTACATGAAAGTTGCTCAGAACGACAAGACGAACCCGAATACGCTAACCACATACCTGTCAGATGCCTCTAACTATTTGAACATGGAACATTCACCTCCGGTCATCTGTCTGACACAGGTCCGGAACCGGGAATACATTCCCGATTGAATTCCCCCTTCACCTATATCGTGTAGCCATACGTTAGGTCACACCCGGCACAACATATTGCCACGTTATGCTTTGTGATGCTATGTTTGCTTTATATTTACTATTTCTTCCCCCTCTTCTCTCTGGTAGACCCTGAGACCGATGTTGCCCCTGTGATCGACTACGTCGATGACGACCCCTCCTTGCCAGAGCAACTAGGCAAGCCCCCTCCCCTTGATCATCCCGATATCGCCCGTTCCATTCTCTCATGCTTGCATTAGATTTTGCTACTGTAATTGATTGCCCCTATTCTGATGCATAGCTTGCTTTTGTAACCTGCTTATTGTTACCTACCTGTTTATCCTAAACTGCTTAGTATAGGTTGGTTAGTGATCCATCAGTGACCCCCCACCATGTCCTTGTTGCTCCTGCTTCATCATCAAAGACCCGATCAACGGGATCGAAGACCAGGCCCCGACACCGCACATCACTTCCCCTTAGTTCCTCGACACTACTAGGTTACTATCGAGTGCCGAGGGTGAGACCTCATCAGCACTTATAATGTTAACCTTGTAGTGTAGTTATTCGGTCATGGTCATCGAGGGTGATTCCGCCTTAACCACTTCCGATATGACTCTGTCGTGCAACCCCTCTAGTGTGAACCTCGAGGGTGGATCCTCTTACGTTCACCTTGATGATTACATCGAGTGGAATCCGTCGAGGGTGACTCCTCAGGTTTTCCCCCTGGTGTTAGACACACGGTTACTATGGTTACTATGAATTTACACTGAACCATGTTACTAAAGACGGGTCGGCCCTGAGGGGTACCCACGCAAGCATATTTGCGAGTGATGAGGAGTTGGGTTGACCTGGAGGGTGCCCGTGAGATACTTAGGAGGCGTGGCCGGGCATAGCAAGCCCTTGCCGCAAGTCCTCGAGATGAGGCAACGGGGTCACATCTTTCGTGAGTCTCTACTTGTTACCGCGCGTTCCTAATCCACTACGATTTGGATATTTGATCCGAGGGGCCTCTGGCCTGATAGCACTAACAATCACGTGGGCATAGTTTGGGCGCTCTGCGTCGTATGCATCAGCCGAAGCTTAATAGACGTCAGCGACTGAGTGGCGCGCGCCGGGTTGGACTGGTAAGCACATGTCTTTTTTAAGGAGGTAGCTAGGTCTGCTCACCGACCGCGTTCGCAACATGCAGGAGTTCCCGGGGCGATGGCCCATGACCCCTGGGGGCATAGGTTTAGTCCGACGTGTTGACCTCTCTATTTAGCCTAGGTCGGGTTGCGGCGTATTGTTTGGCCGAGGCCGGGCATGACCCAGGAAAGTGTGTCCGGCCGGAGTTAATCGAGCATGGTGGGTAAGTTGGTGCACCCCTGCAGGGAACATAACATCTATCGATAGCCTGTCCTACGGTAACGGACACTCGGAGTTGTATCCCAATCGATACAACTAGAACTGGATGTTGAGGCATGAATTGGATATGTTGCTTCGGGAGTCGAGAAAGGATCCCGGAGCGTTGATACAACAACATAAATATGACTTATGTTATACTACTATACTCCCTCATGTTGCTGCAAGATGGTGGTTTCTAGAAGATGCTAGTCCTTGATAGGACTAGGCTTTCCCCTTCTCTTCTGGCATTCTACAGTCCAGTCCACAGATACAACCCATTTCATTGATATCAATGCATATGTAGTGTAGATCCTTGCTTGCGAGTACTTTGGATGAGTACTCACGGTTGCTTTGCTCCCACTTTTCCCCCTTTTTCCATTCTTCTCGGACGCTGCAACCAGATGGTGGAGCCCAGGAGCCAGACGACACCACCGACGACTGCTACTACCCCGAGGGTGCCTACTACCACATGACGGACGCTGACGACCAGGAGTAGTTAGGAGGCTCCCAGGCAGGAGGCCTTGCCTTTTCGATCAATGTTGCTTTTGTGCTAGCCTTCTTAAGGCAAACTTGTTTAACTTATGTCTGTACTCAGAAATTGTTGCTTCCGCTGACTTGTTTGTATTCGAGCTTATGTATTCGAGCCCTCGAGGCCCCTGGCTTGTAATATAAAGCTTGTATTATTTTAATTTGTGTCTAGAGTTGTGTTGTGATATCTTCCCATGAGTCCCTGATCTTGATCGTACACATTTGCGTGTATGATTAGTGTACGATTGAATCAGGGGTGTCACAAGTTGGTATCAGAGCCGACTGCCTGTAGGTAGCCCCCTTTCCAACTCCTTGGTTGAAGTTTAGTCTAGACTTTGGAAAAAAATTACTAACATGGCTGTGTGGCTTACGAGCCCATGTCACCATTGGGTGGTATTAGTATCTTTTATTCCTCGTCTATACTCTAGGACTCTGATCTCTCATCCATTCGGGTTAAATAATTTGGCTAACTCTTACACTAGGTTCTCGTAACCGCTTCCTCCCGGAGAGCTCCTTCAACATAGATGATCGTTTGCTACATCAGAAGACTCTGAAGACACTTCTCGAGGTATCCCGAGACCCTGTGTCCACGCCTGGCAGTTTCTGACCACCGGTATGTTGGGGAACGTAGTAATTTCAAAAAATTTCCTACGATCACGCAAGACCATGGTGATGGCATAGCAACGAGAGGGGAGAGGTCCGCCCACGCACTGTGAGACCGAAAGCGAAGCGTTATAACAACGCTGTTGATGTAGTCGACGCCTCCACGATCCGACCGATCCAAGCACCGAACGTCACGGCACCTCCGAGTTCGCACACGCTCAGCTCGATGACGATCCCGGACCGATCCAGCAAAGTGTCGGGATGAGAGTTCCACAAGACGACGGCGCAGGACGATGTTGATGCTCCATCGACGCAGGGCTTCGCTTAAGCTCCGCGACGATATGACTTCTCCGCGCAGGCTTCTCCTAAGCTCCGACGATATGACCGAAGTGGAATATGGTGGAAGGGGCACCGCACACGGCTAAGGCAAGATCCGAGATCAACTTGTGTGTCTTGGGGTGCCCCTGCCCCAGATATAAAGGAGCCAAGGGAGGTGGCCGGCCCTAGGGAGGCGCGCAAGGAGGAGTCCTACTCCCACCGAGTAGGACTCCCCCTCTCCTAGTTGGACTAGGATTGGAGGAGGGAAGAGGAAGGGCGCCGCCCCTTCCTTGTCCTATTCGGACTAGAGGGGGGGGGCGCAGCCCACCTTGGCCTGCCCTTCCTCTTCTCCCATGGCCCATTAAGGCCCATAGACTTCCCGGGGTTCCGTAACCTCCCTGACTCTAGAAATCCCGATTTCACCCGAACACTTCCGATGTCCAAATGTAGGCTTCCAATATATCAATATTTATGTCTCGACCATTTCGAGACTCCTCGTCATGTCCGTGATCACATCCGGACTCAACAACCTTCGTGCATCAATACTTATAAACTCATTATTAACTGTCATCGAAACGTTAGCGTGCGGACCCTACGGGTTCGAGAACTATGTAGACATGACCTAGAACCATTCTCGGTCAATAACCAATAGCGGAACCTGGATGCCCATATTGGTTCCTACATATTCTACGAAGATCTTTATCGGTCAAACCGCATAACGACATAACGTTGTTCCTTTGTCATCGGTATGTTACTTACCCGAGATTCGATCGTCGGTATCCAATACCTAGTTCAATCTCGCTATCGTAAGTCTCTTTACTCGCTCCGTAATACATCATCTCACAACTAACTCATTAGTTGTAATGCTTGCAAGGCTTAAGTGATGTGCATTACCGAGAAGGCTCGAGATACCTCTCCGACAATCGGAGTGACAAAACCTAATCTCAAATACGCCAACCCAACAAGTACCTTTGGAGACACCTGTAGTACTCCTTTATAATCACCCGATTCGCCAGACGCTTGGTAGTACCTAAAGTGTTCCTCCGTAAACGGAGTTGCATAATCTCATAGTTATAGGAACATGTATGGGTCATGAAGAAAGCATTAACAAACTAAACGATCAACTGTTAAGCTAACGGAATGGGTCATGTCAATCACATCATTCTCCTAATGAGGTGATCCCATTAATCAAATGACAACACATGTCTATGGTTAGGAAACATAACCATCTTTGATTAATGAGCTAGTCCAAGAGAGGCATACTAGTGACTATCTGCTTGTCTATGTATTCACACATGTATTATGTTTCCGGATAATACAATTCTAGCATGAATAATAAACATTTATCATGAAATAAGGAAATAAATAATAACTTTATTATTGCCTCTAGGGCATATTTCCTTCATCTCCCACTTGCACTAGAGTCAATAATCTAGTTCACATCATCATGTGATTCAACACTAATATTCACATCTCGTATGTGATTAATACCCATAGTTCACATCGTCATGTGACCAACACCCAAAGGGTTTACTAGAGTCAATAATCTAGTTCACATCGCTATGTGATTAACACCCAAAGAGTACTAAGGTATGATCATGTTTTGCTTGTGAGATAATTTTAGTCAACGGTCATCACATTCAGAGCCGTAAGTATTTTGCAAATATCTATGTCTACAATGCTCGCACGGAGCTACTCTAGCTAATTGCTCCCACTTTCAATATGTATCCAGATTGAGACTCAGAGTCATCTAGATTAGTGTTAAAACTTGCATCGACGTAACCTTTACGTATTTAACCTTTTTCACTTCCATAATCGAGAAACATATCCTTATTCTACTAAGGATAATTTTGACCGCTGTCCATTGATCTACTTCCTAGATCTCTATTGCACCCCTTGCCAATCTTAGTGGTAGGGTATGCAATAGATCTGGTACACAAGATGACATACTTTATAGAACCTATGGCTGATGCATAGGAATGACTTTCATTCTCTTTCTATCTTCTCGCCGTGGTCGGGTTTTGAGTCTTACTCAATCTCACACCTTGTAACACGTGCAAGAACTCTTTCTTTGACTGTTCCATTTTGATCTACTTCAAAATCTTGTCAAGGTATGTATTCATTGAAAAACTTATCAAGCCGCCTTGATCTATCTCTATAGATCTTGATGCTCAATATGTAAGCAGCTTCACCGAGGTCCTTCTTTGATAAACTCCTTTCAAATACTCCTTTATGCTTTGCGAATAATTCTACATCATTTCCGATCAACAATATGTCATTCACATATACTTATCGAAATGTTGTCGTGCTCCCACTCACTTTCTTGTAAATACAGCTTCACCGTAAGTCTCATATAAAACTATACGCTTTGATCAACTTATCAAAGTGTGTATTCCAACTCGAGATGCTTGCACCAGTCCATAGATGGATCGCTGGAGCTTACACATTTTGTTAGCACCTTTAGGATTGACAAAACCTTCTGGTTGCATCATATACAACTCTTCTTTAAGAAAACCATTAAGGAATGCAGTTTTGACATTCATTTGCCAGATTTCATAAAATGTGGTAATTGCTAACATGATTAGGACAGATATAAGCATCGCTACAGCTTGAGTAAATCTCATTGTAGTCAACACCTTGAACTTGTCGAAAACCTTTTTGCATAAGTCGAGCTTTGTAGATAGTAACACTACTATCAGCATCTGTCTTCCTCTTGAAGATCCATTTATATAACATGGCTTGCCGATCATCGGCAACTCCATCAAAGTCCATACTTTGTTCTCATACATGGATCCCATCTCGATTTCATGGCCTCAAGCCATTTCGCTGAATCTGGGCTCATCATCGCTTCCTCATAGTTTGTAGGTTCATCATGGTCTAGTAACATGATTTCCGAACACGATTACCGCATTCACTCTGTGCGGATCTTATCTCGAAGACCCACGAGGTTTGGTAGCAACTTGATCTGAAGTTTCATGATCATCATCATTAACTTCCTCACTAATTGGTGTA
This sequence comes from Aegilops longissima, assembly GCA_021605205.1. Lineage (NCBI taxonomy): Eukaryota > Viridiplantae > Streptophyta > Magnoliopsida > Poales > Poaceae > Aegilops > Aegilops longissima. Next base: position 572,805,548 of record CM038678.1, on the reverse strand, counting down.
GGAATCATGGAACTGATTTCGTGATGAACTACTTTCCAATAAGGGAGAAGGTACAATTACCTCATCAAGTTCTACTTTCCTCCCACTCACTTCTTTCGAGAGAAACTTCTTTCTAGAAAGGATCCATCTTAGCAACGAAAAACTTGCCTTCGGATCTGTGATAGAAGGTGTACCCAATAGTTGCCTTTGGGTATTCTATGAAGACGCACTTCTCCGATTTGGGTTCGAGCTTATCAGTGAAACCTTTTCACATAAGCATCACAACTCCAAACTTTAAGAAACGATACTTAGGTTTATCGCTTAAACCGTAGTTCATACGGTGTCGCTCGACGGATTTAGATGGTGCCCTATTAAACGTGAATGCAGCTGTCTCTAATGCATAACCCCAAAACGATATTGGTAAATCGGTAAGAGACATCATTGATCGCACCATATCAAAATAAAGTACGGTTATGACGCTCGGACACACCATTACGTTATGGTGTTCCATGTGGCGAGCTGTGAAACTATTCCACATTGTTTTATATGAAGGCCAAACTCAGAACTCAAATATTCTCCTCCACGATCAGATCGTAGAAACTTTATTTTCTTATTACGATGATTCTCCACTTCACTCTGAAATTATTTGAACTTTTCAAATGTTTCAGACTTGTGCTTCATTAAGTAGATATACTCATATCTGCTCAAATCATCTTGTGAAGGTCGAAAATAACGATACTTGCCGTGAGCTTTAACACTCATCGGACCGCATACATCAAGATGTATTATTTCCAATAAGTCATTTGCTCGCTCCATTGTTCCGAGAATGTAGTCTTTAGTCATCTTGCCCATAAGGCATGGTTCGCAAGCATCAAGTGATTCATAATCAAGTGATTCCAAAGTCCATCAAGATGGAGTTTCTTCATGTGTTTTACACCAATATGACCTAAACGGCAAGTGCCACAAATAAGTTGCACTATCATTATTAACTTTGCATCTTTTGGTATCAATATTATGAATATGTGTATCACTACGATCGAGATCCAACAAACTATTTTCATTGGGTGCATAACTATCGAAGGTTTTATTCATTTAAATGTAACAACAATTATTCTCTGATTTTAAATGAATAACCGTTTTGAAAACTATTTTCATTGGGTGTATGACTATCAAGGTTTTATTCATTTAAATGTAACAACAATTATTCTTTGACTTTAAATGAATAACCGTTTTGCAATAAACATGATCAAATCACATTCATGCTCAACGCAAACACCAAATAACATTTATTTAGGTTTAACACTAATCCCGAAAGTATAGGGAGTGTGCGATGATGATCATATCAATCTTGGAACTACTTCCAACATTCATCGTCACTTCCCTTCAACTAGTCTCTGCTTATTCAGAACTCCTGTTTGAAGTTACTAATCTTAGCAACCTAACAAGTATCAAATACTGGGGCTACTATAAACACTAGTAAGGCACACATCAATAACCTGATATCAAATATAACCTTGTTCACTTTGCCATCCTTCTTATCCACCAAATATTCAGGGTATTTCCACTTCCAAAGGACCAGTTCCATTGCAGCAAAAGTTCTCGGCCTCGTGCTTAGGTCCAGACTTGGGCTTCTTCACCGAGCAGCAACTTGCTTGCCGCTCCTTTTGAAGTTCCCCTTCTTCCCTTTGCCCTTTTCCTTGAGACTAGTGGTCTTGTCAACCATCAACACTTGATGTTTTTCTTGATTTCTACCTTCGCCGATTTCAACATCATGAAGAGCTCGGAATTGTTTTCGCATCCCTTGCATATTATAGTTCATCACGAAGTTCTACTAACTTAGTGATGGTGACTAGAGAATTCTGTCAATCACTATCTTATCTCGAAGATTAACTCCCACTTGATTCAAGTGATTGAAGTATTCGCACAATCTGAGCACATGCTCACTAGTTGAGCGATTCTCCTCCATCTTTTAGCTATAGAACTTGTTGGAGACTTCATATCTCTCAACTCGGTATTTGTTTGAAATATTAACTTCAACTCCTGAATATCTCATATGGTCCATGACGCTCAAAACGCCTTTGAAGTCCCGATTCTAAGCTGTTAAGTATGGTGCACTAAACTATCAAGTAGTCATCATATTGAGCTAGCCAAACGCTCATAACGCCTCAGATTCGCTCATATTGAGCTAGCCAAACGCTCATAACGCCCGTGATCTGCTCCTGCAATAGGTCTGTCACCTAGCGTGCATTAAGGACATAATTCTTTCAGGCAGCAATGAGGATAAACCTCAGATCACGGATCCAATCCGCATCATTGCTACTAACATTTTTCAATACAATTTTCTAGGAACACATATAAAAACATAGGGAAGCAACAACGCGAGCTATTGATCTACAACATAATCTGCAAAATACTACCGGGACTAAGTTCATGATAAATTAAAGTTCAATTAATCATATTACTTAAGAACTCCCACTTAGATAGACATCTCTAGTCATCTAAGTGATTACGTGATCCAAATCAACTAAACCATGTCCGATCATCACGTGAGATGGAGTAGTTTCAATGGTGAACATCACTATGTTGATCATATCTACTATATGATTCACGCCGACCTTTCGGTCTCCGTGTACCGAGGCCATATCTGTTATATGCTAGGCTCGTCAAGTTTAACCTGAGTATTCCGCGGCGCAACTGTTTTGCACCCGCTGTATTTGAACGTAGAGCCTATCACACCCGATCATCACGTGGTGTCTCAAAGACGAAGAACTTTCGCAACGGTGCATACTCGTGGAGAACACTTCTTGATAATTTTAGTGAGAGATCATCTTATAATGCTACCGCCAATCAAAGCAAGATAAGATGCATAAAGGATAAACATCACATGCAATCAATATAAGTGATATGATATGGTCATCATCATCTTGTGCTTGTGATTCCATCGCCAAAGCACCGCCATGATCACCATCGCCACCGGCGCGACACCTTGATCTCCATCGTAGCATCGTTGTCGCCTCGCCAACTATTGCTTCTACGACTATCGCTACTCCTTAGTGATAAAGTAAAGCAATTACATGGCGCTTGCATTTCATACAATAAAGCGACAACCATATGGCTCCTCGCCATTGTCGATAACTCGTTACAAAACATGATCATCTCATACAATAAAGTATAGCATCACGCTTTGACCACATCACATCACATCATGCCCTGCAAAAACAAGTTAGACGCCTCTACTTTGTTGTTGCAAGTTTTACGTGGCTGCTACGGGCTGAGCAAGAACCGTTCTTACCTACGATCAAAACCACAACGATATTTCGTCAAATAGACTCCGCTTTAACCTTCTCAAGGACCGGGCGAGCCACACTCGATTCAACTAAAGTGAGAGAGACAGACACCCGCCGGTCACCTTTAAGCAACGAGTGCTCGAGCGGTGAAACCAGTCTCGCGAAGCGCACGCGTAATGTCGGTCCGGCCGCTTCATCTCACAATACCGCTGAACCAAAGTATGACATGCTGGTAGGCAGTATGACTTGTATCGCCCACAACTCACTTGTGTTCTACTCGTGCACATGACATCAACGCATAAAACCAGGCTCGATGCCATGTTGGGGAACGAGTAATTTCAAAAATTTCCTACGATCACGCAAGACCATGGTGATGGCATAGCAACGAGAGGGGAGAGGTCCGCCCACGCACTCGTGAGACCGAAGCGAAGCGTTATAACAACGCTGTTGATGTAGTCGACGTCTCCACGATCCGACCGATCCAAGCACCGAACGACGGCACCTCCGAGTTACGCACACGCTCAGCTCGATGACGATCCCCTGACCGATCCAGAAAGTGTCGGGATGAGAGTTCACAAGACGACGGCGTGGTGACGATGTTGATGCTCCACCGATGCAGGGCTTCGCCTAAGCTCCGCGACGATATGACTTCTCCGCGCAGGCTTCTCCTAAGCTCCGCGACGATATGACCGAAGTGGAATATGGTGGAAGGGGCACCGCACACGGCTAAGGCAAGATCCAGAGATCAACTTGTGTGTCTTGGGGTGCCCCCCCCGTATATAAAGGAGCCAAGGGGAGGTGGCCGCCCTAGGGGGCGCGACTAAGGAGGAGTCCTACTCCCACCGAGTAGGACTCCCCCCTCTCCTAGTTGGACTAGGATTGGAGGAGGGAAGAGGAAGGGCGCCCCCTTCCTTGTCCTATTCGGACTAGAGGGGGGGGGCGCAGCCCACCTTGGCCTGCCCTTCCTCTTCTCCCATGGCCCATTAAGGCCCATAGACTTCCCGGGGTTCCGTAACCTCCTGTACTCGAAAATCCCGATTTCACCCGAACACTTCCGATGTCCAAATGTAGGCTTCCAATATATCAATCTTTATGTCTCGACCATTTCGAGACTCCTCGTCATGTCCGTGATCACATCCGGGACTCAACAACCTTCGTGCATCAATACTTATAAACTCATTATTAATCACATCGAACGTTAAGCGTGCGGACCCTACGGGTTCGAGAACTATGTAGACATGACCTAGAACCATTCTCGGTCAATAACCAATAGCGGAACCTGGATGCCCATATTGGTTCCTACATATTCTACGAAGATCTTTATCGGTCAAACCGCATAACGACATAACGTTGTTCCCTTTGTCATCGGTATGTTACTTACCCGAGATTCGATCGTCGGTATCCAATACCTAGTTCAATCTCGTTACGGTAAGTCTCTTTACTCGTTCCGTAATACATCATCTCACAACTAACTCATTAGTTGTAATGCTTGCAAGGCTTAAGTGATGTGCATTACCGAGAAGGCTCGAGATACCTCTCCGACAATCGGAGTGACAAAACCTAATCTCAAATACGCCAACCCAACAAGTACCTTTGGAGACACCTGTAGTACTCCTTTATAATCACCCAGCATTCGTTAGACGTTTGGTAGTACCCAAAGTGTTCCTCCGTAAACGGAGTTGCATAATCTCATAGTTATAGGAACATGTATGGGTCATGAAGAAAGCATTAACAAACTAAACGATCAACTGTTAAGCTAACGGAATGGGTCATGTCAATCACATCATTCTCCTAATGAGGTGATCCCATTAATCAAATGACAACACATGTCTATGGTTAGGAAACATAACCATCTTTGATTAATGAGCTAGTCCAGTAGAGGCATACTAGTGACTATCTGTTTGTCTATGTATTCACACATGTATTATGTTTCCGGTTAATACAATTCTAGCATGAATAATAAACATTTATCATGAAATAAGGAAATAAATAATAACTTTATTATTGCCTCTAGGGCATATTTCCTTCACGGTAATCCCCGTGAATAACATCCTTTCCACTTGTACCTTCATCCCTCATATACTTTCCTAAATACTTGGAAATACTATCTGATCTTTCAAAAATCCTCCCCAGCCTATTACTCTTGATTCTCCTTGCCTTCTTGCATTATGGATAATCCCATAAGTTTAGTAATCTTATTGGCATCCTTTGTCACTATCCTTTTGAGTCCGTTGATTCAATATGTTGCGGATGCTCGCAATCCTCGGTCGAATCATAGAATTCATCCTTCCGGCTTGGACGTCATTTGACCAAGAGTTGTTTCTCGACCAATAAAATTGCCGTCAATTGTATCCCTAGGGCTATTCAACTTACTTATCTTTTGATCAGAGAGTCTGCTTCTGATCTTCTATTTTTGAAATCATGATTTCTTTGCATATAAGCATCGAATTATTCAAATGTTTCTATAATCCGAAGCCTTTGCATTCTTTCTTCTTCTAGTTGAGTACCGATACTCACATCAGATCCTATGTGGACCGCCAGTGTAACGCCCCGGATTCGATGCGCCAGGTGTCTGCCAGTTATTCGTCATTCTTGCCTTGTCATTTGCTTGCGTGTTGCACTTTGCCATGTCATCATCTGCATTTCATATCATGTCATCATGTGCATCTCATTTTGCATACGTGTTCGTCTCATGCATCCGAGCATTTTCCCCGTTGTCCGTTTTGCAATCCGCACTCCTATGTCTCCCGCGCCCCTTTTACCTCTTTTCGTATGCGGGTGTTAAATGGTCTCAGAATGGACCGAGGTTTGTCAAGCGGCCTTGGTATAGCACCGTAGACCGCTGTCAAGTTTCGTGCCATTTGGAGGTCGTTTGGTACTCCAACGGTTAACCGGTAACCATAAAGCCCAACACCCTTCCAAAGTGGCCCAAAACCCAGCAAACTCCCTCCACGCCTCGGTCGCTCGATCACGATCGTGTGGGCGAAAACCGCTCCTCATTTGGACTCTCCTAGCTCCTCTACCTATAAATATGTGCTCCTCGTCCAAATCCGGTGCAAACCCTAGCCCCCATCTTCTTAGTCGCGCCGGACACGTCCGCCTCGGCGCCGGACGCGCGCCCGCCGCCGCCCCGACGAATCCGGCGCCGCCATGTGGCACCCTGCCATCACAAGGCCGCTGGCCCGCAAGCCAGGGCCCTCCTGCCCAGCAGGCCTGGCCGCCGATCTCAAGGCCCGGCGACCTCCGCCATGCCGCCGCGCCCCTCCGGCGACCTCGCGCGCTGCTGCTTGCCGTCGCCGCCCGGCAGCCGCCGCCATGAGCCCCGCGTCTCCCGAGTCTCGCCGCCGCCACCCTGGCCTCCTCGTCGCTGCCCCGCCTCCATAGCCATGGCCGCGCTGGAGCTCCGCCCCGCCGGATCCGCCTGCCGCCGCGCCCGTGCCGCCTGGCCTCTCCGGCCAGATCCGGTGACCCGCGCCGGATCCGCGATTCCCCCTCCTCCGCGAGCTCTCCCCTCTCTCCGCCACCACCACGCCCAGCTCCGGCGAGATCCCGTCCGACCTCGTCATCCGCGCCGGGTCAACCTCGATCCGGAGGTAAAATTTGGCCGTCCAGAGTGTGTTCAACATAATCATGCCATGTTTGACCTGCTATATCTCCGCATACGTAACTCCGTTTCGTGCGTGTAATATGTCAAAATGTTCGCCTCGATGAGTACATGATTTCATTCCATTGCATCATTTAGATTTGAGCTCATCTTGATGCCCGAAATGCTGTGAGAAGAGGGCTATGTGATGTTAGTTTCAGATTCTTATCAGAAAATGCACTTTTGTCATTTTTGCCATGATTGATGTGTGCACCCTATGAACTTGAGTCCTGCATGTGTTTTGTAATATGCCATTCCATCTTTACAGGGGTGTATGCCATGTATTTTTGTGATCTCTTCGGTGACTAGCACAAGCATGCAAACTAGGCTTCATGATGTTGCTGATTTCAGCCCCTGTTCTGCTGATATTTTTATGCCATGTAAACTTGATGCTACCGAGAGATACATGCTTATTTTGAGATACTTCAGTAAGGATGTTTTGAACATATGGTTATTCTCTATCCGTCCATGCCCTTGTTTGCAATTATGGAGTGCCATAGATTGAGTCAATCGAGCTCTACTTTTGCTATAAAATGTTTCCTGGCAGGTTGTTTACATGTTATTCAATTTTGCCAAGGTTGTCCTAGTTGATCCGTGTATGCTATGATGTTGTCCTTGCCATGTATAGCTTCTATGCCATGTCTTCTTACTGTGAGTTGCCTTGCCATGCCATGTATTGCTCTGTGGTGAGTGGTTCAAGCTCACCAACATGCCTACTTATTGTTGTTCCTGCCATGTATGAATCTGTAATATAACTTGCTATGTTTACATGGGTGCCATCATATCTTCTGATCCTTTTTGGCTTATGGTTAGTAAAGGACTTTTGTTCTATGCATTTAGTAGAATCATGCCATGCCTTTGTTTGCCATGATAAGTTCCTGTAACATGTTGTTTCATAGCTCTAAACATTGCAACCTGATGTTATTTCTGCTAAAGTCTGAAACTGTTATTATTTGCAATCTTGCCATGTCATTTTGAGCATGTTCTAGTGATTTCTGGAGATAGCTCAGTGTTCATGTTTTGTCATGCTTTACCTGTACATCATGCCCATGCCTTTTTTTTTCTTATTGAGGTGCTGTAGTATATTGTTTTGATGCTTGCAATATGCCTACTTGCTATTATGGACAGATTGTTGTCATGACTTGTATAGGGTGTATGTGTTGAACCCTTGCTCCGTTTTGAGTGTGCTCTATATGAAACTTGCTTGATTTTGCATGTAGTTTCATATTATCATGTTGCATCCATGTTTTGAGGTGTTTGCTTGATGTTTGGGTGCATTTTGCATCAATGCCATGTTTAACTTGTTTTGCTCATATCTTCTAGGCCGTAGCTCCGAATCTAATGAACTTTATATGTAACTTGACTAGAATTTCGTGTAGATCATCTTGGTGCATCTTAACTTGCTGTTTAACAACTTGAACATAAGGTTTATTCAGATCTGGACCCATTTTGAAATTTGCATATGAGGACTTACCGGAATTGTTCTATGTTGTTTTCGGCCTCATTTAAACTTGCTTTGACGTGTTGCTCTTGTTTTCATCATCTCTTGCCATGAGTAGCCTCATCTAGATTTGTCATGCATCATGTTTGTTGTGCATCTTGTCATGTTCATGTGTGGTGTGTTTACTTTGTTGTGTGCTTCTTTTCGATAGTTCCCGTTTCGTTGCGATCGTGAGGATTCGTTCGTCTACGCTTGGCTTCATCTTCTTCATGGAATCGTTCTTCTTCCTAGCGGGATTTCAGGCAAGATGACTGCTACCCTGGATCTCACTACTATCATTGCTATGCTAGTTGTTTCGTTCTATCGCTATGCTGCGCTACCTATCACTTGTTCCTCAAGCCTCCCAAATTGCCATGTCAGCCTCTAACCTTTTGCACCCTTCCTAGCAAACCGTTGTTTGGCTATGTTACCGCTTTGCTCAGCCCCTCTTATAGCGTTGCTAGTTGCAGGTGAAGATGAAGATTGCTCCTTGGTGTACAGGATTTTGGTTGGGATATCACAATATCTCTTATTTTATTAATGCATCTATATACTTGGTAAAGGGTGGAAGGCTCGGCCTTATGCCTGGTGTTTTGTTCCACTCTTGCCGCCCTAGTTTCCGTCATATCGGTATTATGTTCCCGGATTTTGCGTCCCTAACGCGGTCAGGTGATTTATGGGACCCCCTTGACAGTTCGCTTTGAATAAGACTCCTCCAAAGAAGGCCCAACATTGGTTTTACCATTTGCCTCACCTATGCCCTTTTATTTCCTTGGGTTTCGGAGCCCGAGGATCATCTTTATTTTAGCCCCCGGCCAGTTCTTCTCTCGAGTGCTAGTCCAAACCGAAGCGATGTCCGGCGCCTCGGGCAAACAGTGGTCTATGCCAACCCGTCGCCTTGCTCATCCGGTGTGCCCCGAGAACGAGATATGTGCAGCTCCTATCGGGATTTGTCGGCACATCCGGCGGCTTTGCTGGTCTTGTTTTATTGCTGTCGAAATGTCTTGTAGCCGGGATCCCGAGACTGATCGGGTCTTCCCGGGAGAAGGAATATCCTTCGTTAATCGCGAGAGCTTATCATGGGCTAAGTTGGGACACCCTGCAGGGTATAAACTTTCGAGAGCCGTGCCTGCGCTTATGTGGCGATGGGAATTTGTTAATGTCGGTTGTAGTAAACTTGAAGTAAATTCTTCTAAAATACACCAACCGTATGCGAACTGCGTGAGTGTCTCTTTTCGGGTTGATCGAGAGGAGAACACGGTTTCTTGGGTTATGTTTGACGTAAGTAGGAGTTCAGGATCACTTCTTGATCATTACTAGTTGACGACCGTTCCTTTGTTTCTCTTCTCGCTCTCATTTGCGTATGTTAGCTACCGTATCATGCTTAGTCGCTGCTGCTGCCTCACCACTTTACCCCTTCCTTTCCCATTAAGCTTTGCTAGTCTTGATACCCATGGTAATGGGATTGCTGAGTCCTCGTGGCTCACAGATTACTACACCACCAGTTGCAGGTACATGTTATGCGATGATCATGACGCGAGAGCGATGTTTACTTGTGTTGGAGTTCTTCTGCTGCTTCTTCGATCAGGGGATAGGTTCCAGGTCGGCAGCCTGGGCTAGCAGGGTGGATGTCGTTTGAGTTTCTGTTTATGTTTCATCCGTAGTCGGATGTTGATCTTGTATATGATGTTAATGTATTCTTGTGGCTTTGTATGCCGTATGTATGTATCCCCATCTATTATGTAATGTTGATGTAATGATATCCACCTTGCAAAAGCGTTTCAATATGCGGGTCTATCCTTGGTGGGACCGTCGAGTTCCTTTTGGATAGGGTCGCATATTGGGCGTGACAGCCAGATCCTTTTTTGGATTTTATCGGACAACGTCCTTCATATTCAATAACCTTTTGAGCCTTTCCTCAGATACATAATGCCTTTGGTAAATTGTATCCTCTGCCTTCTCAACCATGCTCTGCCTTCGAGCTTGTGTTATTTTACTCGTGGAGTTTGTGGTATATGTTCCCAAGATGCCCATATGGGTTGAACCTATGCCTTCCTTAATCCATGTGAACCCGAGAGTTTTCATGAGTCATACTCTTCTAGTGTCTTGCCAGATAACATTTCAACACTACAACTTCATTGAACGCGAGAAGTGAATGAAAGGTTATGCATTGGAAAAGTGGGAGTCGACCTTCAACTTTGTGTTCATGCCCATGGAAACAATGTAGATCTTATCATGGAAGCTTCTCGTAACAATAATTATTCCCTTGGTATAATTTGATCCTGTATCTGTGATTTTGGCCTTTGCAATCGTGGTTCCAACCAAGATTGTCTTCTTTGATCCTTTTCTCGGACAAGTTGAAGTGCTTTCCTTCTGCATATCAATACACATGTCCAAACTCTAATACGGTCTACCTTCGAGTATTACCCCTGGTATCTCTAGAATATCAACTAACTGAGTTTCTTCCTATGAATATTCATCTAGTATTACTTCTCACCGCAGATTTTCCCCCGGGTTCTGAGTTATCACTCACTCTAGAACACCGATAAGAGAATCGATCCCGCACTCCGATTCAACAACTCTAAGTAATTTTTTTGCTTACGAGTTTAATAATCCTTCAAGTCATTCCTAGCCTGATCGGCTATATCATTATCGTGATAAATTTTAACTGTGCTACCTGATCCATCTTCCCGGAGCACAATTTTCGACGATGAGCTAAGCCTACATCGATTTTCCTCGTCATATCATTTTCTCTTGAATAGCAAGCTTAATTTCGAGTTTGTGTCGTACCCATGGTTCCAATAACCTTTCGCTTCATCATTCCTTTGACTTGATGTCATCGCCGATCGATTACATCTTCATGAAATCTCTCGACAAATGTGTCGTGATCATCATCAACATTCTGAGCTCTTCCAAGATATCAATCGACTTCATGACGAGAAATACAATCCTTGCCCCTCGATGATTTATGTTATCATCGACAACATTCTTGCCTTCCCCAACACAAACTTGTTCATATAATTTTGGAAATACATCCTTTTTGACATGTTGATGGATTGTTGCTGAGCCCGTCGGCCACACCCTCATCTTTTCCTTGTTGAAATTGTATGACTTATTTTCGAAGTTGTTTCCGATGGATCCTTTGTGTATCCGAAGTCTGACATTTCCCTGATGACCATGTCAACACTATCCCGAAGCATGTGTGTGGTACTCCGAGCATGAGCAAGAACATTGGAAACATAATGCTAAATGTTTCTTGATCAATTATCCAAAAACCATTGTATGGGTAACAACATGAATTCTCTCGCCCCTTTATCTGCTTGGTTATCTACTTGTTGTCCTGTCGTGTATGGGAAATATATACTCTTGATAATTGGGTATAAACACATTTTCTTTCCGTTGGTCTGATTGATATGCTAATCATATCCTTTCCATTGTTTTGTTAACCTTTCATGTAATATAAATTATCTGAGCAAAAATAATTCCCTGCTTAGGTAAACACCTCCGTGTAGAATTTGTCAGTAAGACCTTGTTATTATTGCTGTTGACATTTCGGTAACCACCGATGGACGAGAACTTTGCCTATTGGTCCGCCTCGTTCAACGAGCAGGAAAATAGTTCTCTTCGTCCCTTGCCCTTGGTACCAACTTGGTTGGCAACATAACAGACAGTCTATCATCTGACAAGCCTTGCTATCGACCCCCTTTATACTTTTAACCCACATGGTGGGCTCATAACCCACAGTTCCACAGGATCGGAACCTGACCCTCATGTATATCTTTGATTCCGAAATATTCTTACATTTGGCTTCGTATCATGTCACGAGCCACCTTTCGAGAGATGACCTGTTCCCAATGCTCTGAACCCCATCCTCACACTCTGTAAAGGTATCAATTGTTTGCCCATTCGCTTGAAACTTCCTATTGTACCTTCATACTTTGCTCTCGATGTTAATTAAGTTTCAACTCGAGAGATACTTCTGCCTCATTCCCTGAATTGTTCACCAGATAATTAACCATATAAGGGTCAGTTCTCCCGAAGTTACTATTTACTTCACCACTTAAATCTCGGGACGAGATTTCTCGTAGTGGAGGAGATTTGTAACACCCCCAATGTCATGCTACAGTAATCCCCCGTTAATGTGCCAGGTCACCATGCTTACTGAGCTAATTATCACTTGATGATAAATCAAAGTCAAATTCAAATTCAAATCATGAGTGAAATTCAAAATTTCTCAAACATGCTAATTAAAATGTTCATTAAATAGAAAATAATTCATAACTAATTATCTTCAGAAAAACAACATCACCTAAATTAGTTATGTGACTCAAAACAACATGAAACAGCATCAAAACAGAAATTTAAAGTGCCATATCATTTATTAAAAATTCAAATGAAATCATTTTGGCTCCAAACCATTTTTTGGCAGTGGTAAATATTGCACTATAATTGTTGAGCTAAGTCACATATTTTACAAAACTCTAATGGTGGCTAAGCCATTTGCAAAACAGAAATAAATCAAAAAACTGAAAAGAAAAGGAAAGCAGAGGGAAGAGAGAGAAAGCCCCTGCCCCACTGGGCCAAACGGCCCAGCTGGCCGTCGGCCCACGCCAGCCGGCCCACTCCCCCTCCCCTGTCATCTTCCCCTTTCTCCTATTCGATCGACCCGCGCGAGCGGTCGTCGTCGAACCTGCTGGTCGCCACGCGCCTCGCCGACGAGGGGATAAGGATCCCCTCCCTCCATGTCGCCTCGATCCCCTCTCACCCCCTCACTTGCATCTCTCCTCCCCCAGATCCACCTCTCCCTCTGCTTCATTTTGGAGAGGAGACCAACGCGGTCGCCGCCGTTCTCCGTCGTCACTGGGCCACAACCACCGCCTCGCTCCGCCATCTTGTCGTGAAGCTCCACCGGGGTTGACTCCATCGTCTGGTGCCCTCAGGTGGAGCTAGGAAGCATCGCTAATGTCGCACGACCTCGCCCCCTTCTGCCTTTGTCGCAGGCGAGATCCCTCGATTCCGGCTACCCCAGCGGCTGCTAACCCGTCAACGGCCTGTCTTGCGCCGCACGGTGAGCTCCCCTGCTTCCCCTCCTTCTCCACTTGCTCACACGTGCCGCCCAGCCGAGCTCCTGTTGTTGCCGTGCTTCAGTCGTCGCAGATGAGCTCGCCGTTGTAGCTTTCGTCGTGGTCATGGTCGTCCGAGCACACCGTTGTGCTCGGGGCACCCCAATGGTGCGGCCGATGCTTTAGATCACTCGCACGCGCGCTAGGTCTTCATTTCCGCCGAGCCACCGTAGATCGCCGCCGCCGGCGACGTTGCAGCTCCCTGCTCCGGCCATCTCCGGTCGGTCCAGAGGCACCACTCGATGCGCGGCAGCCTCAGCTTTCGAACGCAAGTAGAACCACGCGTTTTGGTGCACCAGGGCGAAAACCCGAGCTGCTCCAGCGTTCGGCCGCCGCGTTTTGGCTCGCCGGAGCCATCTCTGGCGCGTCTCCGGCCGACGCCGACGTGGCTCAGTGGGCCCCGTCCCTGGGTCACTGACCCGTGGGCCCCAGGGGCCCGGCCGACCTGTTGACCCGGTCCACCATGCTGACTGGACCGGCCCATGCAACTGACAGATGGGGCCCACACCCCTAATTAATGAAGTTAATTAAGCTTATTTAATTAACCAAATTAGACACTGACAGGTGTGCCCCTTCTAATTAATTAACTTAGTTAGTTTAGGTTAACCTCTGTTAGCCCTACTGTCTATGACAGGTGGGACCCACTGGTCAGTTTGACCAGTCAGCGGGTCTGTTGACCTGCTGATGTCATCCTGACACTCTGCTGACGTCATACTTCCATTTCTGTTATTTTAAATACTTTCTAAAAATGCTTTAATCTTTGAATAATCATAGAAAATAAACCGTAACTCGGATGAAAATGTTTTCTACATGAAAGTTGCTCAGAACGACAAGACGAACCCGAATACGCTAACCACATACCTGTCAGATGCCTCAAACTATCTGAACATGGAACATTCACCTACGGTCATCTGTCTGACACAGGTCCGGAACCGGGAATACATTCCCAGTTGAATTTCCTCTTCACCTATATCGTGTAGCCATACGTTAGGTCACACCCGGCACAGCATATTTCCACATTATGCTTTGTGATACTATGTTTGCTTTATATTTACTGTTTCTTCCCCCTCTTCTCTCCTAGACCCCGAGACCGATGTTGCTGTGATGGACTACTACGCCGACGCGACCCCTCCTTGCCGAGCAACCAGGCAAGCCCCCACCCCCTTGATCATCCCGATATCTCCTGCTCCATTCTCTCATGCTTGCATTAGATTTTGCTACTGTAATTGATTGCCCCTATTCTGATGCATAGCCTGCTTTTGTAACCTGCTTATTGTTACCTACATGTTTATCCTAAACTGCTTAGTATAGGTTGGTTAGTGATCCATCGCTGACCCCCCCCCCAACTTGCCCTTGTTGCCCTCGCTTCATCATCGAAGACCCGATCAACAGGGTCGAAGACCAGGCCCCGGCACCGCACATCACTTCCCCTTAATTGCTCGAGACTACTGGGTTACTATCGAGTGCCGAGGGTGAGACCTCATTAGCACTTATGATGTTAACCTTGTAGTGTAGTTACTCGGTCGTGGTCATCGAGGGTGATTCCGCCTTAACCACATCCGATATGATTCTGTCGTGCAACCCCTCAAGTGTGAACCTCGAGGGTGGATCCTCTTATGTTCACCTTGATGATTACATCGAGTGGAATCCGTCGAGGGTGACTCCTCAGGTTTTCACCTTGGTGTTAGACACACGGTTACTGTGGTTACTATGACTTTACACTGAACCATGTTACTAAAGACGGGTCGGCCCTGAGGGGTACCTGCGCAAGCATATTTGCGAGTGATGAGGAGTTGGGTTGACCTGGAGGGTGCCCGCGAGGTACTTACGAGGCGTGGCCGGGCATTCCTAACCCTTGCCGCAAGTCCTCGAGATGAGGCAACGGGGTCACATCTTTCGTGAGTCTCTGCTTGTTACCGCACGTTCCAAATCCACTACGATTTGGATATTTGATCCGAGGGGCCTCTAGCCTGATAGCACTAACCATCACGTGGGCATAGTATGGGCGTTCTGCGTCGTATGCATCAGCCGAAGCTTAATAGACGTCAGCGACTGAGCGGCGCGCGCCGGGTTGGACTGGTAAGCACCTGTGTTTTTTAAGGAGGTAGCTAGGTCTGCTCACCGGCCGCGTTCGCAACGTGCAGGAGTTCCCGGGGCGATGGCCCATGACCCCTGGGGGCATAAGTTTAGTCCGACTTGTTGACCTCTCTATTTAGACTAGGTCAGGTTGCGGTGTATTGTTTGTGTAAGTGCATCTAGTGCCACCCCTAGTTTGGTTTTGGAGTATTGACGACAAACGTGGTTGAGGGACTAATGTGTTTGTGAGAATTGCAGGATAACACAGGTAGTATTCCCTCCTTGATTCGGTTTACCTACTAGAGATGAACCCTAAAAAATGTATGAAGACATTGAAGATAATGGTGGTACGTGAAGATATATACATTGAAGACTATGACAGAAGAAGACATTGAGTGAAGACTATGGAGCGCGAAGACTTAGCAGTCTTGTTGTTTCTTTTCTTCTTTGTTGAGTCATAGGAACCACCGCAATGTTAAGTGGGGTCCAAGTGAACAAAGTCTGAGTGACTGAAGTGATGCTCAACCAAAATCCTATGTCTTCGAGCGAAGACAATGAGAGCAAATCTTATCCAGAGTCGGATAAGCCAGCTTTACTTGTAGCCCAAGTCAAGCTGTCGCGTGTGTTTGAAATATGACCGTTGTGACACGTGTCAGTTCCTTAGTGACCCAGGGTCATTTCGGACAAATCAGGCCGGGTTGCCTAGTGGCTATAAATAGCCCACCCCCTACACCATAAATTGGTGGCTACTCAGAGTTAGTGCACGGCTTTTGTCGCTTGAGAGCAACCCACCTCCAAGCTTTTGAGAGAGAAATCCTTGTGAGGACAAAGCCCAAACACCCGAGCCAAAGAGTATTAGGCATCATCAAGTCTTTCTCATCTGCGTGATCTGAAGACTTGTTACACTTGAGGACTGTGAATCCTCTAGCCGGTTAGGTGTCGCGTTCTGAGCATCCAAGAGTAATTATGGATTGCCGGTGAACGAAGTCTGTGAAGGTTTGGAAGTCTACCTTGAAGACTTACCAGAGTGATTGGGCGGGGACTGTGTGTCCTTAGCTCAAGGGGAATAAGGTGAAGACACGGTCTTGAGTTCAATCTCAGCCTCCCTAACTGACGCATAGCTTGTCACAAAGAATCGAACTGGTCGAACAAATCCTTGTCTTCACAACACACTAGTTCTATCTCTAACTCTCCTTACTTACAGTTTGTCTTTGTGAAGTCATTGCCTGATTGCTCTACCTGTTTGACTTCACTGTGTGACTACTTGTTCTGATTGGCTACATACTATCTTCCATCCTGATCCTACTACATAGCTGCTATCAGTCATCATGCTTTAGCTTCATACTTGTTTGACTATGGCTTGTCTAGTGTAGTTCATCTTCCGCTGCATGTTTATAGGTCCAGTTTTCATGTTTGTCTTCGAAACTCTCGTGTTTTGAAGACTTCCGTAAAAATCGCCTATTCGCCCCCCTCTAGTCGATAACTAGCACTTTCAATTGGTATCAGAGCAAGGTACTCCCTTGTTCTGTGTGATTCGGTTTAACCACCTGGAGTTTTAGCTATGTCGACTACAGGGATAATCAAAGTCTCCGCTGCGTGCCCTGTCTTCGATGGTACTGAATATCCCTACTGGAAGAATAAGATGTGTATGCATCTTGAAGCCATTGATGTTGATCTGTGGTATGTCGTCAAGAATGGCATTCCCAAGACTGGTGAAGGTGTCACTCCTACTGATGTCAAGAAGTTCATTCAACTCGATTCTACTTCGAAGAACATCATCTGTGGTCATCTGACCAAAGGGCAGTATGGCCGTGTGAGTTCTCTGGAGACTTCGAAGCTAGTCTGGGACTGGCTCTCCAAGGTCAATGAAGGCGTTTCAACTCAGAGAGATCAAAGAATTAGTGTCCTACGCAACCTCTTCAACCGCTTCAAGAGAAATGACAATGAAAATGTCCAGCTCACGTTTGATCGTCTCACTGACATCACAAACGAGCTTCAGGCTCTCGGCGCCACTGAGATCACCAAGCATGAAATCGTCAAGACGCTTCTGAGATCTCTTGACAGCTCATTTGACACTCTAGCTCTTATAATTCAAGAACGCCCTGACTTCAAGACACTCGATCCATCTGACATACTTGAGAGGCTTAACACACATGAGTTCCAGCTATCTGAGAAAAGAGATATCTATGGTCCCAACTATGGCCGAACTCGCGCTTTGAAGGCAAAGGCTGTTTCCTCATCTGAAGAAGAATCTGACTGCAGTTCTGATGAAGCTAAAGACCTTGGAAAGGAGCTTGCTATGCTTGTGAAGAAGTTCCAGAAGTTCACTAAGAAGAAAGGCTTCAGAAAGTCTTCACGATCCAGTTCAAGAAATAATGAAGCTTCTTCCAATGACCACAAGAAGAGACCTTGTCACAAGTGCAAGAAACCTGGTCACTACATCTCTGAGTGTCCACAGTGGGACAATGAGAAGAAAAAGAAGAAGAGCAAGGAATATGATTCTGATGACAAGAAGAAGAAGAAATACTCAAAATCTTCTTCCAAGTCAACCTCCAAGTCTTCATCACACAAGAAAAGTTCATCTGGCAAGGCTCGTGCTTTTGTTGGCAAGGAAATGGATTCAGAGGAGGAGTCTGCTTCTGAGGAGGCAGAAGTGGTGGAGTCTGAGGAGGAGTCTGACTCTGGCGTTGCAAGTCTGGCTTTAGCTTCAGCCTACGTTGCCAAGTCCATCTTCAACGCTGAAGACAATGTATCCATCACCAACGCTGATGCCAGTGACAAGGACGACTCCGCTCCCACTTACTACTTCATGGCACGCGGTGCCAAGGTAAACTCACGCGATGCTTACTTTCAAACATCAAGTGAAGATGACTCTGATTGTGAATCCAAACCCAGATACAAAACACTTGCTAAAATTGCAACTGAACAACAGAAAGCTAGTGGAACATATTCAAAAACTGTTAGACAAAAGCGATCATCTGTTGGACGCTGAAATGACCCGATCTCAGTCCTTAATTGAAGATATAAAAAATCTTCATGTTAAGTACCAAGAGCTTGAAGGTCGTCATGAATCACTCTCAACAACCCATGAAAAGCTTTCCTATGATTATCTTCAAAGGAAGCAAGATCTTGAGAAGTTGAGAGCGGCTCATGAAGATCTTCAAAAGGAAAACGAGTCACTTCACGCTCAACAGATCAGTCCAGCTCAGGAAGGATTTGAACCACCATGTTTAAAATGTCTTGAGCGTGATAATACTAATTCTGTTGCTGAGTGTTCTACTGCTGCTACTGTTTCAATATCTTCAACCATCGATGTGGTAACTAACCCCTCTACGGAGTATGCCACTGCTGTTGCTAATGAAAATGCTAGATTGAAGACATTGCTTGAAACAGGAATGTACAAAAGCATCGGGGCATCGGACAACGTGTGATGTCCTCAAAAGCGAGATATTGAACCGAAACCCTAGGAAAGAGGGTGTTGGGTTCGAGAGGAAAATGAATGTTGATGGTTCTTACTGGAAGCCTGAGCAGTACCCCAAAACCACATGGGTTGCTGCAAAGGAACCTTCAATGGATCCATCCACCTTATCTGGATTTACTTGTGCTAATCCAATTGCTATTGATGAATCCTTTGATGCAAACTATAAACTGTTTAAGAATCAGAATGGTGGAGTGTTTGCCAGGTATATTGGTACTAACTACAGGAATGGTCCACCTATGAAGAAGATCTGGGTGCCTAAACAGTGTATGAGAACCTTCCTGTGAATGTCATCATGACACCATCAAGGAAGAAGACAAACCCCAAACCTATGGCTTCATATGGCCCAAAGGCTTCATACAGATACAGGACTCACCTGAGTCACCCTACCGCCAATGTTTTGCAGGGAAACCATACTCAGACTTATGAATATGAGTGTGTGTCTTCAAATCGCTATGTTCATAGAACTAAGAACTTTTCTGCTTATTCATATGAGTATCGTTCTTCTCCTGCAAGCCTATTTGCTAGGGCTCCAAAGCCGAAGTTCTCAGATGCTGCACTTAGACTCATTGCTTCTAAGCCACCCCTGAAGATGTGGGTGGTTAAGAAGAATTAACTTTCTTTTGCAGGGAAAGGTCTCCAGCCGTAAATCAAAGGCGTCCGATGCAATTGCTGGGGACCTAAAACACATTATGGGACGCAAGATAAAATGCCCAAATGGTCTTACTATGTATTTCGTTCCTGAAACGCTTGCCAGTCATACTATCAGTCCTAACCTTGATCTGAGCTTTAATAATCCTCTTGTGCGTCAAATGTTTATGCTTCACAATGCTCTTTGTGAAGCCTATCCTCCTAACTGCACTGTAGGGTACGACACCTCGTGTTTCAGAATGGATTATGGACAGCGGATGCACTAACCACATGACTGGTGATCGAGGTCTTCTCATGGACTCAACCTTACGTCCATGTGATAAAAGTCACATCACATTCGTTGACACTGGTAAAAGCAAGGTATTGGGCCAAGGTAGAGTTACAATCTCAAGGGATCGGCACATGGACAAAGTGATGCCTGTTGAATCCCTTGGTTTCAACTTAATGTCTGTCTCAATGCTTTGTGACTTAGACATGATTGTGCTATTTGGAAAATATTGTTGCCTTGTACTAATGGAATCTGACAAGTCACTAGTCTTCGAAGGGTACATGAAAGATGATCTGTACATGGTAGACTTCTCAGCAGGACCACAGATGGCCGTATGTCTTCTAGCAAAGTCTTGAGTCTTGGCTCGCATCGGAGGCTAGGGCATGCTTGGCATGAGGAACCTACACTCTCGCCAAGAAGAAGCACGTCATAGGCATCGAAGGCGTCAAGTTCAAGAAAGATCATCTATGTGGTGCTTGTGAAGCTGGGAAGATGACAAGGGCCAAGCATCCCTCGAACACAATCATGACTACATCTCGACCTTTTGAGTTGCTCCACATGGACTTGTCTGGTCCCACTCACTACTCTACTCTCACTGCAACTGCTTGTCTCTATGGTTTCGTTATTGTTGATGATTATTCAAGATACACTTGGGTGCACATAATTCTCTTCAAGACTGAAGTGCAGGATGTCTTCAGACGCTTCGCCAACCGCGCCATGAACAACTATGGCGTCAAGATCAAGCACATTAGGAGTGACAACGGCACAGAATTCAAGAACACAGGCCTCGACCTTTATCTTGACACCTTAGGCATCACTCATGAGTTTTCTGCTCCTTACACACCTCAGCAGAATGGCATCGTGGAGCGCAAGAACAGAACCCTTATTGAGATGGCTCGGACGATGCTTGACGAATACAAGACTCCAAGAAAATTCTGGCCTGAAGCCATTGATACTGCATGCCATGTCATCAACCATGTTTATCTTCACAAGCTTCTGAAGAAAACATCCTATGAGCTTCTAACTGGTAAGAAGAAAACGTAAGCTACTTGAGTATTTGGTGCTAGGTCTTGGATCAAGGATCCACATCACACTTCAAAATTTGCACCAAAGCACATGAGGGTTTTATGCTTGGTTATGGAAAGGACTCGCACTCCTACAGAGTCTTCAACCTATTTCACTATAAAGTGGTTGAAACTGTGGATGTGCGGTTCGATGAAACTAACGGCTCGCAAAGAGAGCACCTGCCAAATGTGCTAGATGGAGTACCGCCGATGAATCAATCAAGCTAATGGGAACAGAGAGATCATACCATCGAGGCCCACTCAAGAGGAACTTATGATTTCGCACTGATCAACCTAAAGACATTGCTCACTCAAGACAATCCTCCAAATGATGACAATGATCAGCAGGAGCAAAATCTTCGTCCAGTTCATCTTCGTGTTGCAAATGAAGTACAAATTGAGAAGATAATTGATATCATCAATGCACCTGGTCCACTCACTCGTTCAAGAGCAACACAGATAGCAAATTTCTGTGGGCACTTTGCATTTGCCTCAATCTCTGAACCCAAGAAAGTTGCTGAAGCTTTCATGGAACCTGAATGGATTCAAGCTATGCAAGACGAGCTTCAAAAGTTTGAGCTAAACAATGTGTGGGAACTAGTCAAGCATCCTGATCCTCGCAAGCACAACATAATAGGCACAAAATGGATATATCGCAACAAACAAGACGAGCATGGTCAAGTTGTCAGAAACAAAGCACAACTCGTTGGTCAAGGATACACACAAGTTGAAGGAATTGACTTCGATGAAACATTTGCTCCAGTGGCTAGGCTTGAAGCCATTCGCATACTGCTAGCTTACGCAAATCATCATAACATCCTTCTGTATCAAATGGATGTGAAGAGTGCCTTTCTCAATGGAAAGATTGAAGAAGAAGTGTATGTAGCACAACCGCCTGGCTTTGAAGACCCGAAACATCCCGATATGGTATACAAGCTCAATAAGGCACTGTATGGCCTCAAACAAGCCCCTCATGCTTGGTATGACACACTTAAAGACTTCCTGAAGAGCAAAGGCTTCAAACCTGGTTCTCTAGATCCCACTCTCTTCACGAAGACATATGATGGTGAACTGTTTGTGTGCCAAATCTATGTGGATGACATTATCTTCAGCTGCACCAACAAGAAATACAGTGATGAATTTGGTCACATGATGCAAGAACAATATCAAATGTCCATGATGGGAGAGCTGAAGTTCTTTCTCGGTCTTCAAATCCGTCAGCAACGCAATGGCATCTTCATATCTCAAGAAAAATATCTCAAAGATTGCCTGAAGAAGTTTGGAATGCAAGACTGCAAAGGATACACGACGCCAATGCCAACCAAAAGTCATCTAAGTCCTGACGCTAATGGTAAAGATTTCGATCAAAAGGTATACCGCTCCATGATTGGCTCCTTACTTTATTTATCTGCATCTAGGCCAGATATCATGCTTAGTGTTTGCATGTGTGCCCGATTTCAAGCGGCACCAAAGGAGTCGCATCACTTAGCTTGTGAAGCGAATTCTTCGATATTTGGCTTACACCCCAACACTAGGATTATGGTATCCAAAGGGCTCAGAGTTTGATCTAGTTGGATTTTCGGATGCTGATTATGCTGGTGACAAGGTGGATCGCAAGTCTACATCAGGCACATGTCACTTTCTGGGTCGATCTCTTGTCTGTTGGTCTTCAAAGAAGCAGAACTGTGTATCACTCTCGACTGCTGAATCTGAATACATTGCTGTTGGATCTTGCTGCGCTCAGCTTCTGTGGATGAAGCAAACTCTTAAGGACTATGGCATCCATCTGAAGCATGTGCCACTCTACTACGATAATGAAAGCGCTATCAAGATTGCTAATAACCCAGTTCAGCACTCGAAGACAAAGCACATTGAAATTCATCATCACTTCCTCAGAGATCATGTTATGAAAGAAGATATTGATATCATTCACGTCAAGACAGAAGAGCAGTTGGCTGATATCTTCACTAAGCCCTTGGATGAGAAAAGGTTTTGCAAGTTGCGGTGTGAGCTAAATATCTTGGAATCCTCGAATGTCCTGTAATTAGGCACACATCCTAACACTTATGCATTTCGATGACTTAGATGTGCAACATACGAAGTAATGTATATCTTCAATCAATGAAGACATACACTCTAAGTGTGAATACATTAATGCGGAAATTGACTTCAGAGCGCCACGATAATTGTGCGTCGTGTCTGGGTATAATACTTCCTATACGGTGGGTAACGCCACCACCAAACTCTTATGAAGTGTTTCCTCATGGCGCCAAATTTGCAAAGTCTTCACAATTGATTTATCTTCAACATTAATTTGACTTCGTGATTACTGATTTGGCTTTACTCTGCTCTATATATATATACTGTATTCTGTCCTCTACAGCATTCACTTATGGCTATGTCTTCTTGTTTGAATCTTTTGAACTAAGTGAATGTGATCGGACGCTAACCTCTCTATGCTTTCTACCTCAAGCTCTATCTATCAAAATCATATGCATTCTGTTGAAACTGTCGAATGTCTTCTCTGCGTCCTGGTCAGCAGAAGATACAGAGACAAACATTTATATCTAGTTTTAATGACATATCATTTTGCCTGAAACCCAGAGAATTCGGAACAACCACCCCGACAATCCAGGCGCGCGTGGGAACGTGGAACAACTCTCAATGTGTTCCATGTTCGCCACGTGTCCTTCAGATGTGAACCGCCAGGGGCACCTGCGTAATTGCGATGTGCTGTCTCTGTCCTTATAAATACATGTCTTGTCTCGGTCAAAAATCCTTCTTCCTCCTTCGCCATCTTTCGCAAACCCTAGCGACTCCGCTAGCTCTCGACGACGCTGACGACGGAGCGCTTAGCTGCCGCGACTTCCTCGACGCCGTCCTCACGCCGGTCGCGGACCTCGTCTTCTCCGCCGTCGCCGTAGGTGTCTTCCATCGCCAAGTTAGGGCACGGGAGATCGAACTACTCGGCATCCATCTTCGCTTCGTCTAGCAGTTCTTCGTGTGGTAATAAAAGTTACTTTTTACCGTCTTTCTGATCTGATAGATTCATCCTTTCCTACCAAAAGTGGTTTCTAGATCTCCAAACATGAATCTATCTCTTTCTGCATCTCATATTCTGCCTAGTATATTCACTTATGCTTCTTCACAAGTTAGATTCCTCACTTGTACTTATTCTTGGATTTGTACAACTCTGGAACCAACTCTCATCATATAAGTGAATGTCTTCGCGTTATGAGCTCAATGTCTTCAAACTGGTTTATCTTCAAAATCTTCTGAGAATGCATATGACCTCTTCCCCTTCCCTTGCACCTTTAATGCTGTCACAGGTACATGTCCATGGGAGAATCCCTTGGTTCTCATGGTCTGCATTCATTTGCAGAATTCTTACAGGGTCACATCAACTCACCTGAAGCGAGTTCCTGTTAGTCCAGCCGTTTGAAGCCATTGCACGTACTGAAGCCCTTCAGTTTACACTTCATGGCAACTGAAAATTCAGCAAGAAAGGGAGGCAGACAGCATCGTGGTAACACTTCCAAGGACTTACCTCCAGATTTGCACGAGATGTACAAAACTGATCCAGAAGAAACCTATGTTGAACGCAAGAATCGAATCCAATGGATTCAAAGATATTGGGCAGAAGAATGGTTTAAATATCGCTTCATCACTCAAGAATATGCTGAGAAGAATGCCATCAAGGCACCCTGGGGTGATATTTTTTACAACAATCTTCCACCCAGGACTCAGGCTGAAGCTATTGAGCAAGGCTTCTATCCTTGCATGGTCCACGGACCACAGCCTGAAAATGCTGACCCTTCTTCACTGCTCTGGTGTCATGAAGACAATCTGTTCAAGCGCAACTACCAGTTCGCCAAAGACTCAGCTGCAAAGAACAAGAAGGATTTAGGGCTTGACTTCAACCCTGGTCCTTCCTCACCTCGGGACAATGGCACCCGTGAAGCCAGTGAGAACAGGATCGGCCCCTTCTACAACCTTGCTGGCCTCATCACTCACATCACTGTTCAAGGTGCCAGAGTGGATCATTCTGATGATGATGCTGACACCGATGAAGCTCCAGCTCCTGCTCCAAAGCCGCAGAAGCAAAAGAAGACTAAAGCTTTAAAATCATCTGCTTCTCCAAAAGCTTCGAGAGTGAAGCCATTGGCAACTGCCCCTTCTGCTCCCAGTAATAACTCTGAAGATCTCTCCCGCATCTCCATGAGGCGTGAGAAGTCACAAAAGACACCAATTCAGCAATTGAGTCATGCACTGACACCTGCTGCCATTCTGAGGAATGAATCTGAAACCATTGACTTGTCTTCAGATGAAGAATTTGGTGAAGACGCTCTGGAGCAGCTGATCAAGAGCAAGCAAGAGGCGGAGATCTTCAACGATCTGCCCCTTTTTGATGTAAACATTCTGAAGAACTTCATTGATGAGTGGTTCGACAATCAAGAACTCAGCTTTGATGACCTTGACTTCCGTTGGCGTCGGCGTTGCTTTCAAGGCGCCATTGCTCTGAGCTTGCTCGCTCGGTATAGTTGAACCGAAGCGAAAGATAGACTTCGAGAAGGAACAGTTCAAGAAGCATGTAGCCAAGCTGAATGTGGCTGATGTGCAAAAGTTCAAGGTGATGCTTAATGACCTCAAGGAGTCGTTTGGGAAGAAACGGGAGGAAGCCAAAGGCTCAAGAGAGCGCATGAAAGCACTCGTAGACAAATGCGTTCAAACCTACAATGAAGCTGAAAAGCAAAAGGCACTTGGCCGCCCTGGCATTGACCCCTCAATGGCTGCCAAGAAAAAGAAGTCATCTGAAGCCAACACTGAAGCACCACGACAGGAAGAACCACACACTGCCTTCCCTGCTAGCATGCGCGGCTCGAAGCCCAAGGCTCCTTCAATGGCTTCTGAACAGAAGAAAACCAAGGCAGCTGAAGCCGAAGCCAGGAAGCGGAAAACCAAGCGCACCACTGATGAAGCACCACCCCTCAAGAAGAGAAAAACCAAGAAGAGAGATCGGGCTGCTCCCACAGAGCCCCTCGTTGTTGAACCCCTTGCTTTTGTTCCCCCTCCGTCTACAAACCAAGAGCGTCGGATGATTGTTCATGAGCCTGCTTCCACAGAAGCTCCTGAAGCTCAAGAAGTTCCAGTCGTCGACCCCATCGCGACTGAAGACATTGTACAAGATGATGTAGTTCTTCCTCAGATCGAGCGCCCAACGGTATCATCGCCTGTTCAAATGAACAGTGAGCTTATCAGTTTGGTCGTCCTTTGACGCCAATCTCACAAGATGCATCGTGGGCTGATCGCCCCCAGCAAGCTACCCCACATCAAGACTTACCAAGTACACCCCAAACGTCATCTGTGCCCGTCATCAGCCCCATGTCCAATGATGACAACTACATGGAGACATCACCATCACCAAAGGCGTCGCCCGTATTCCAACGGCTTCGCAAAGGCCTGAGGCCATCCGTCTCCATGACCACCATCACAGAAGAGGGCTCCAACTTGTCAAGTTCAGTGGCACGTTAAATGTTTCCTGAAGACAATCCTTCTGTGACGGTCCCACGTGTGCGAAGCCAATGTCTTTGAAGACCCTCCGGCTGCATCAGCCGGAGCAACACAAGAAGAAGAGCGTGTCGCTACTCCCCCTACAACTCAAGAAGAAGTTCATGAAGAGAACTAGTCTATGCCAGAACCTCCAGCTACTCAAGTGGAGGGTGAAAATCCTGAGGCTGCCACCAATGACATTCCTGAAGTCAATGACGTTGTCATGGCCGAAGCCAATGTGGAGCCTACAGTGGCCAATGCACCAGTGGCCAATGAAGCCAATGAAGCCCATGAAGCAGATGAAGTCAATGCCACACCTGACACAAATCTGCAGCCTGGAGTCAATGCCACTACTCCTGTTCCGCCTCCAAGGCCACATACTATCGAGCAAGCATACAACTATGGCCAGCTTGTCACTGTCAGATGGCCTATTCTGATTCCTCCACCTACTGCTGGTCATCAATTTGATTACCATGTCGAGCACAGGCCTCAGGTTCAGAAGCCAAAGCCAAGACTGCCCAGATTTCCAGGTACTGCCACTTCGCCAGGATCTTTCAATGTCAACGGCTTCATTGCACACAACACCTTCTTCGATAGAGCAAAGAACACCTACACCAGGCCCAAGATTTCATCTGATTGGTTCTGGAGTTATCAGCAGCGCAGCTATTATTCATGCATTTTGTACAACCAAGGCCGCATATTTCCGCATATGCGCCTTGATACTGAAGCCATAGCTGGCATGCCCTGCTTAGAAGAAGCTCTCGATTGCTTCAGAGAGGTTGGCTTACTGCATTTTGTCACTGATAAGGAGCACTAGAATGAAGAGTTGCTGCTTCAATTCTATGCCACTCTTCATATCAGAGGCTACTACAGGGATCCTAAGACTTGGGTACTTGAGTGGATGACAGGAAATGTCCATCATGAAGCTAAAGCATTTGATGTCATTGAGCTTACCGGCCTGCCCACTCCAGGGGATCTCTATGAGCCTGGTTGTCAGCTTCACACTGCAGCTTTGGAAAGCATCTTTCACAAGTCAGAACCCGACATGAGCCAGATGCTAAGCATGATGAAGCCATTGCCTCCAGATGCAGAATATCCTACGGAGTTCTTTGTTGAAGACCTTAAGTATCTGCCACGCACAATCTATCACATCATAAGGCGAACTCTCTGGCCCATCAAAGGACGTTCTCCAAAGGCTAAGCTAGAAGGTGCAATGAAGACATTGGTCTTCCATATTCTTCATGGCAAATGCTTCAATGCACAGGATTTCTTCATCCGCCAACTTGCTGCATCAGGATCTGACATTTTTGGCTTGAAGTTCTATGCTCCATGGATCATGCGTCTGATCAAGCTTCACACTACTTTCAACTATCAGCCATCTGCGCGCAACCACATTGTCTTCTTGCCAGATGTCGATATGTCGGTTGAAGCCATCTATCTAGAGCCTGACAAGGAGCCACTTTATCATCATAATGCTGATCGTCAGAGCTTCACTCAGCCCATTGAAGGTGTGCTGGCTGCCACTAGAGTCTATCCGTTGGCTGGTACTACACGTGCACCTCACCGTGCCCAAACCGAAGCCACTGACAGCACAATTGCTCAACGGCCTCGAAAGCGATCTCGTGTTCTCAATGACCGAGAGCTTCTCGTTGGCCTGCATCAGAAACAAGATAGGCATCATGATTGGCTCAAGCGCCAGATGCAGAGCATCATGACTGACGTTAATCGCATTCGCAACCTTGCAACCAAGAATGCCTTTGTCATGCATGAAACCTGTCGACGCACATGGAAAGGGCTGACGCTTATGTGTGCTGAGGAAGATCTTCAGGATGATGGCTTCTCAGAAAGATTCAAGTTTGATTCCACTCTGCCCAGAAATGTCATTCTGCGGCGCACTCCATCTCTTGAAGACTCAGAGTACTCCTCTTCTGCTGCAACCGTGAATGCTCGTGTGATCGATGATCAAGATGATGCCACTTCGCCACCTCCAACACGTATCGACACTGCTCCAAGTTCGTCTGCACCGCCAAACCTCGACATCAACCCTGCATCTTCTCCTACTCCTTCTGGGAACGAGTAGAGGCTCAATGTCTTCAACCCTTTTTGGTCCTTACTGACAAAAGGGGGAGAAGCTATGAGTTGATAGTCTTCAAGCGGGTTCATATGGGCGGTTGCTTTATATTTGCCTAGTGTTTACAACTCTTGCTCTTGATACATTTGGTTCTCTGAGTTGTAACACTTAAACTCGATGGTCGTCTGCTACTTATTTGCTATTTTGTGATGCAATGATAAATTAGCATGTGCGATGATAACTTCCGCACTTAAATCATTTTGCAGACGTCCATTTTTCATTATGCATGTCATTATCTTCATTACATCGAATCATGCCTGATGAATTGTCTTCATAAGTTGAAGAGGATCTCCACAAGTAGAACCTGCCATGTGCATTTGCATTCCAAAAGCAAATTACTTATATGCACATCTTCAGGGGGAGCCTTTTGCTACTTATGAAGAAAATACCTCATCCTTTACAATTTCACATATTTCACATATTTATATCCCCGTTGAAAACTTCAACCAGTTTGTCATCAATCACCAAAAAGGGGGAGATTGTAAGTGCATCTAGTGCCACCCCTAGTTTGGTTTTGGAGTATTGACGACAAGCGTGGTTCGAGGACTCTTGTGTTTGTGAGAATTGCAGGATAACACGGTAGTAGTCCCTCCTTCATTCGGTTTACCTACAGAGATGACCCTAAAAATGTATGAAGACATTGAAGATAATGGTGGTGCGTGAAGATATTCACATTGAAGACTATGATGATGAAGAAGACATTGAGTGAAGACTATGGAGCACGAAGACTTAGCAGTCTCGTTGTTTCTTTTCTTCTTTGTTGAGTCATAGGAACCACCGCACTGTTAAGTGGGGTCCAAGTGAACAAAGTAAGAGTGACTGAAGTGATGCTCAACAAAATCCTATGTCTTGGCGAAGACAATGAGAGCAAATCTTATCCAGAGTCGGATAAGTCAGCTTTACTTGTAGCCCAAGTCAAGCTGTCGCGTGTGTTTGAAATCTGACCATTGTGACACGTGTCAGTTCCTTAGTGACCCAGGGTCATTTCGGACAAATCAGGTCGGGTTGCCTAGTGGCTATAAATAGCCCACCCCCTACACCATAAATTGGTGGCTGCTTAGAGTTAGTGCACGGCTTTTGTCGTTTGAGAGCAACCCACCTCCGAAGCTTTTGAGAGAGAGAAATCCTTGTGAGGACAAAGCCCAAACACCCAGAGCCAAAGAGTGTTAGGCATCACTGAAGTCTTTTTGTCCGCGTGATCTGAAGACTTGTTACACTTGAGGACTGTGAATCCTCCAGCCGGTTAGGCATCGCGTTCTGAGCATCCAAGAGTAATTGTGGATTGCCGGTGGAAGAAGTCTGTGAAGGTTTGGAAGTCTACCTTGAAGACTTACCAGAGTGATTGGGCGGGGACTGTGTGTCCTTAGCTCAAGGGGAATAAGGTGAAGACACGGTCTTCTGAGTTCAATCTCAGCCTCCCTAACCAGACGTACAGTTGTCACAGCAACTGGAACTGGTCGAACAAATCCTTGTCTTCACGACACACTGGTTCTATCTCTTACTCTCCTTACTTACAGTTTGTCTTTGTGAAGTCATTGCCTGATTGCTCTACCTGTTTGACTTCACTTTGTGACTACTTGTTTTGATTGGCTTCATACTATCTTCCATCCTGATCCTACTACATAGCTGCTATCAGTCATCATGCTTTAGCTTCATACTTGTTTGACTATGGCTTGTCTAGTGTAGTTCATCTTCTGCTGCATGTTTATAGGTCCAGTTTTCATGTTTGTCTTCGAAACTCTCATGTTTTGAAGACTTTCGTGAAAATCGCCTATTCACCCCCCCCCCCCCCCCGCTCTAGTCGATAACTAGCACTTCCAGTTTGGCCGAGGCCGGGCATGACCCAGGAAAGTGTGTCCGGCCGAAGTTAATCGAGCGTGGTGGGTAAGTTGGTGCACCCCTGCAGGGAAGAAAACATCTATCGATAGCCTGTCCTACGGTAACGGACACTCGGAGTTGTATCCCAATCGATACAACTAGAACTGGATGTTGAGGCATGAATTGGATATGTTGCTTCGGGAGTCGAGAAAGGATCCCGGAGCGTTGATACAACAACATAAATATGACTTATGTTATACTACTCTACTCCCTCATGTTGCTGCAAGATGGTGGTTTCCAGATAATGCTAGTCTTCGATAGGACTAGGCTTTCCCCTTCTCTTCTGGCATTCTGCAGTCCAGTCCACAGATACAACCCATTTCATTGATATCGATGCATATGTAGTGTAGATCCTTGCTTGCGAGTACTTTGGATGAGTACTCATGGTTGCTTTGCTCCCCCTTTTCCCCTTTTTTCCATTCTTCTTGGATGCTGCAACCAGATGGTGGAGCCCTGGAGCCAGACGACACCACCGACGACTTCTACTACCCCCAGGGTGCCTACTACCACGTGACGGACGCCGACGACCAGGAGTAGTTAGGAGGCTCCCAGGCAGAAGGCCTTGCCTTTTCGATCGATGTTGCTTTTGTGCTAGCCTTCTTAAGGCAAACTTGTTTAACTTATGTCTGTACTCAGATATTGTTGCTTCCGCTGACTCGTTTGTATTCGAGCTCTCGAGGCCCCTGGCTTGTAATATAAAGCTTGTGTTGTTTTAATATGTGTCTAGAGTTGTGTTGTGATATCTTCCCGTGAGTCCCTGATCTTGATCGTACACATTTGCGTGTATGATTAGTGTACGATTGAATCGGGGGCGTCACAATCCAGCTGCTCCGGCGCTTCGATTTTTTGATGATTATTAATAGATAAAGATCCGTCGAGATATGTTGGACAAAGTGTGAATTAATGACAGATGACGTCATGGCGGGTTATCGCAGATCCAGAAGATGACGTCATGACGGGTTATAAAACTTTGCACAAGCGAAGAGCAGAAGATTTTTTTCTAAGTGTAGAAGATTGACATGAACCAGTTCAAATCAATCTGGGGCCTAATGTTGGGGATATAACTATTAGGTATGACCCGCCCAGGAGGGGCCGGGTTATACCTATGGTGATTCATAAATCCCAAGATGATACTTGAAGATGGCGGTTCAGTTAAGGGCCCAAGGCCCAAAGGTGACTTAAGGCCCGTAGAGATAAACCGCCATATGTATATAACTTGTATTGTAAGGCAGGAATAGATAGACACCGAGCCGGACACTGTTTATAAGCCGGCCGGGACTCAGTGAGCCACTGGGCGTCGACCTCTGTATATAAAGGGACGACCCGGCGGCGGTTCAGGACAGGTAACATCAGATCGAGAACTAGGTCAAGCGGATTCGCTCCCTGGTAATTGAGACATAAGCAATCCCACCTCAAAATGGATTAAGCCATTACCTTCACCGCAAGGGGCCAAACCAGTATAAACTCACGTGCCCTTTGTCCCATTTTAACCCCTTTAATCTTCCTAGTTGCGATGGCTCCACGACTAAGTCCTTTCACCAGGACATCTGTCGTGACAATTCCACGACAATAAGTACTGTAGAAAACCAATTCATATTTTATTTTTGCATTATATATACTGTATTCCAACTTTTCTATGGCAAAAACTCATCAAAGAAAACCATAGAATCATCCAAACAAGCACACAACGCAAAGAAAACAGAATCTGTCAGAAACAGAATAGTTTGTAGAAATATGAATATTTCGAATACTTATGAAACTCCAAAAATCTTGATAAATTAGGAAATCCTGAGAAATTTGTATATTAATCTTCTGCAAAAAGAATCAGGGAAAAATAACATTTGTGTTATTTATGAAAATTATTTTCGTGAGTGAATAAGTTTCTATTTATCAGCAAGATCAAACAACTGTCACTCAAGAAGTTTCTAAAGGATTTGCTTGGCACAAACACTAACTAAGACACAAAGAACACAATCATAACAGTAGCGTAATTGTGCAAACACTCAAGAACATAAAGCAAAAAGTAAAAATAAATTTTATTCATTGGGTTGCCTCCCAACAAGCACTATCGTTTTACGCCCTTAGCTAGGCATAAGACTTGATTGATGCTCACATGAAGGATAAGAATTTAAGCATAAAGAGAGCATCATAAAACATGTGACCAGCACACTTAAGTCTAACATATTTCCTATGCATAGCCATTTTATAGGAAAACAAATTATCAAGACAAGAAATTTCTAGCACATGCAAAGAAGAAGAAAGAAACAATAGCAACCTCAACATAACGAGAAGAAATTTAGTAACATGAAAATTTCTACAACCATATTTTCCTATATCATAATAATTACATGTAGGATCATAATCAAATTCAACAATATAACTTTCACATAAAATATTCTTTTCATGATCCACATGCATGCAAAGTTGATACTCTTCCAAAATAGTGGGACTATTTTTAGCTAAAGTTGACACTCTTCCAAACCCACTTTAATTATTTTCACACACATATTCATCATGAAGGTTAAATAAAATTTCAAGATCATAAGAATCATTATCACTCCAATCATGATCATTGCAATAAATAGTGGACCTAGCAACATTAGCATCCCCAAGCTTGGGGTTTTGCATATTATTAGCACAACTGACATAAATAGAATTTATAATAACATCATTGCACTCATGCTTTTCATTCAAGGAGCTATCATGAATCACTTTGCGAATTCCTTCGTTTAACACTTCATCACAATTTTCAGATTCATAAATCTCAAGCAAAACTTTATAAAGATAATCTAGTGAACTCGATTCACTAGCAATTGGTTCATCATAATTGGATCTTTTGAAAAGATTAGCAAGTGGATGAGGATCCATATCAATAGATTTCTAACGAGCGAAGATGCAAGCAAATAGAAGGCACATGGTAACACAAGTAGGGATAGCAAACAAGAGATCCGATGAGAAAAAGGCGACGAAAAAGAGGGCGAATAAAACGGCAAATTTTTGTGAAGTAGGGGAGAGGAAAACGAAAGGCAAATGCCAAATAATGTAAATTGCGAGGAGATGAGATTTGTGATTAGGAGCCTAGTAGATGTTGATGATCCTCCCCGCCAACGGCACAGAAATTTCTTTTGATGCCTGCTTGAACTACGTCAGTATTTCCCCAAAGAGGAGGGGATGATGCGGCACAGCGACGGTAGGTATTTCCCTAAGTGATGAGACAAAGGTTATCGAACCAGTAGGAGAACCAAGAAACACTACTTAAACAGCACCTGCACACAAATAACAAATACTAGCAACCCAACATGTAAAAGGGGTTGTCAATCCCTTTCCGGTAACAGCGCCAGAAATTGGCAAACGGACGTGAAAGAGTCGTAAATATTGATAGATCAAACGCCAAATAAAATAAATTGAAGCAAGGTATTTTTGTATTTATGGTTTAATAGATCTGAAAATAAAAGGCAAATAAAATAGATCGTGATACGTCTCCAACGTATCTATAATTTTTGATTGCTCCATGCTACTTTATCTACTGTTTTGGACTATATTGGGCTTTATTTTCCACTTTTATATTATTTTTGGGACTAACCTATTAACCGGAGGCCCAGCCCAGAATTGCTGTTTTTTGCCTATTTCAGTGTTTCGAAGAAACGGAATATCAAACGGAGTCCAAACGGAATGAAACCTTCGGGAACGTGATTTTCTCACCGAACGTGATCCAGGGGACTTGGACCCTACTCCAAGGAACAAAAGAGGCGGTCACGAGGGTGGGGGCGCCCCCTGCCTCGTGGGCCCCCTGTTGCTCCACCGACGTACTCCTTCCTCCTATATATACCTACGTACCCCCAAACGATCAGAACAAGAGCCAAAAACCTAATTCCACCACCGCAACTTCCTGTATCCACGAGATCCCATCTTGGGGCCTGTTCCGGAGCTCCGCCGGAGGGGGCATCCACCACGGAGGGCTTCTACATCATCACCATAGCCCCTCCGATGAAGTGTGAGTAGTTTACTTCAGACCTTCGGGTCTAGTAGCTAGATGGCTTCTTCTCTCCTTTTGGATCTCAATACAATGTTCTCCCCCTCTCTCGTGGAGATCTATTCGATGTAATCTTCTTTTTGCGGTGTGTTTGTTGAGACCGATGAATTGTGGGTTTATGATCCAGATTATCTATGAATAATATTTGAATCTTCTCTGAATTCTATGTATGATTGGTTATCTTTGCAAGTCTCTTCAAATTATCCGTTTGGTTTGGCCAACTAGATTGGTAGTTCTTGCAATGGGAGAAGTGCTTAGCTTTGGGTTCGATCTTGCGGTGTCCTTACCCAGTGACAGAAAGGGTTGCAAGGCACATATTGTATTGTTGCCATCGAGGATAACAAGATGGGGTTTTTATCATATTGCATGAATTTATCCCTCTACATCATGTCATCTTGCTTAAGGCGTTACTCTGTTTTTAACTTAATACTCTACATGCATGCTGGATAGCGGTCGATGAGTGGAGTAATAGTAGTAGATGCAGGTAGGAGTCGGTCTACTTGTCTCGGATGTGATGCCTATATAAATGATCAAACCTAGATATACTCATAATTATGCTCAGTTCTGTCAATTGCTCAACAGTAATTTGTTCACCCACCGTAGAATACTTATGCTCTTGAGAGAAGCCACTAGTGAAACCTATGGCCCCCGGGTCTATTCTCATCATATCAATCTCCATCACTTTAATACTTGCTTTGTTTTTACTTTGCCTTTTACTTTTCACTTTGAATCTCTATACCAAAATACCAAAAAAATACTATTTATCATCTCTATCAGATCTCACTCTCGTAAGTGACCGTGAAGGGATTGACAACCCCTAATCGCGTTGGTTGCGAGGAGCTATTGTTTTGTGCAGGTACGAGGGACTTGTGCGTGGCCTCCTACTAGATTGATACCTTGGTTCTCAAAAACTGAGAGAAATACTTACGCTACTTTGCTGCATCATCGTCTCCTCTTCGGGGAAATCCAACGCAGTGCTCAAGAGGTAGCAAGAAGAATTTCTGGCGCCGTTGCCGGGGAGGCTCACGCAAGAGCAAGTCAAGCACCATACCAAGTACCAATCACAATCCCTATCTCCTGCATTACATTATTTGCCATTTGCCTCTCGTTTTCCTCTCCCCCACTTCACCCTTGCCGTTTTATTCGCCCTCTCTTTCCCAATCTCCTCCTCTTTTTCCCGTTGCCTTTTCTCGCTTGCCTTTTGTTTGCTCGTGTGTTGGATTGCTTGTTTGTCGTGATGGCTCAAGATACTACCAAATTGTGTGACTTCACCAATACCAATAATAATGATTTCCTTAGCACTCCGATTGCTCCTCTTGCCAATACTGAATCTTGTGAAATCAATACTGCTTTGTTGAATCTTGTTATGAAAGATCAATTCGCCGGCCTTCCTAGTGAAGATGCCGCTACTCATCTGAATAGCATCGTTGATTTATGTGATATGCAAAAGAAAAAATATGTCGATAATGATGTCGTTAAGTTGAAGCTATTTCCTTTTTCGCTTCGAGATCGTGCTAAAGCGTGGTTTTCATCTCTGCCTAAAAATAGTATTGATTCTTGGAACAAGTGCAAAGATGCTTTTATCTCTAAGTATTTTCCTCCCGCTAAGATCATCTCTCTTAGGAACGATATTATGAATTTTAAGCAACTTGATCATGAACATGTTGCACAAGCTTGGGAGAGAATGAAATTAATGATACGTAATTGTCCTACTCATGGTTTGAACTTGTGGATGATTATACAAAACTTTTATGCCGGATTGAATTTTGCTTCTAGAAAACTTTTATATTCGGCCGCGGGAGGCACTTTTATGGAAATCACTCTAGGAGATGCTACTAAACTTCTAGATAATATTATGGTTAATTATTCTCAATGGCATACCGAAAGATCTACTAATAAAAAAAGTGCATGAGATAGAAGAAATTAATGTTTTGAGTGGAAAGATGGATGAACTTATGAAATTATTTGCTACTACGAGTGTTTCTTCTGATCCTAATGATATGCCTTTGTCTACCTTGATTGAGAATAATAATGAATCCATGGATGTGAATTTTGTTGGTAGGAATAATTTTGGTAACAACGCGTATAGAGGGAATTTTAATCCTAGGCCTTATCCTAGTAATCCTTCTAATAATTATGGAAATTCCTACAACAACTCTTATGGAAATTTTAATAAGATGCCCTCTGAATTTGAGAGTAGTGTTAAAGAGCTTATGAATTCACAAAAGAATTTTAATGATTTGCTTGAAGAGAAATTGCTTAAAGTTGATGATTTGGTTAGGAACGTTGATAGAATTTCTCTTGATGTTGATTCTTTAAAGCTTAGATCTATTCCTCCTAAGCATGATATCAATGAGTCTCTCAAAGCTATGAGAATTTCCATTGATGAGTCCAAAGAAAGAACCACTAGGATGCGTGCTTCCAAAGATGCCTTTATTAAAGCGTGTTCTTCGAATTCCTATGAAAATCAAGATGAAGATCTAAAAGATATTGATGTGTCCCGCATTAAATCTTTGTTTTGCAATATGAATCTTGATGAAACTGAATATGATCTTCCTTTACCTAGAAGGCGTTCTAAGAATTCGGAGTTTTTAGATCTTGATGATGAAATTGATAAATGTGGGATTGAAAGAAATAAAAACCTAGATGTTGCTAAACCCACTATTTTGGATCTCAAGGAATTTAATTATGAAAATTGCTCTTTAATTGATTGTATTTCCTTGTTGCAATCCGTGCTAAATTCTCCTCATGCTTATAGTCAAAATAAGGCCTTTACCGAACACAATGTTGATGCCTTGATGCAATCTTATGAAGAAAAACTTGAGTTGAAGGTCTCTATCCCTAGAAAGCTCTATGATGAGTGGGAACCTACTATTAAAATTAAAATTAAAACCTATGAGTTTCATGCCTTGTGTGATTTGGGTGCTAGTGTCTCTACTATTCCCAAAACTTTGTGTGATTTGCTAGATTTCCGTGACTTTGATGATTGCTCTCTAAACTTGCATCTTGCGGATTACACTATTAAAAAGCCTATGGGAAGAATTAATGATGTTATTATTGTTGCAAATAGGAATTATGTGCCCGTAGATTTTATCGTTCTTGATATAGATTGCAATCCTTCATGTCCTATTATTCTTGGTAGACCTTTCCTTAGAACGATTGGTGCAATTATTGATATGAAGGAAGGGAATATTAGATTCCAATTTCCATTAAAGAAAGGCATGGAACACTTTCCTAGAAAGAAAATAAAATTACCATATGAATCTATCATGAGAGCCACTTATGGATTGCCTACCAAAGATGGCAATACCTAGATCTATCCTTGCTTTTATGCCTAGCTAGGGGCGTTAAACGATAGCGCTTGTTGGGAGGCAACCCAATTTTATTTTTAGTTTTTTGCTTTTTGCTTCTGTTTAGGAATAAATAATCCATCTAGCCTCTGTTTAGATGTGGTTTTTTGTTTTAATTAGTGTTTGTGCCAAGCTAGACCTATTGGATCTTCTTGGATGATAGTTATTTGATCTTGCTGTAATTTCCAGAAACTTTGCGCTCAGTGCCTGAATTATTAAAAATAACCAGAACGTGATAAAATAATGATTCCAATTTCTTATGATCAATAAACAAATTGTCTAGGTCTTCTAAGTTAGGTAGATTTTTTGGAGTTCCATAAGTTTGCGTTAGTTACAGATTACTGCAGACTGTTCTGTTTTTGACAGATTCTGTTTTGCGTGTGTTGTTTGCTTATTTTGATGAATCTATGGCTAGTAAAATAGTTTATGATCCATAGAGAAGTTGGAATACAGTAGGTTTAACACCAATATAAATAAAGAATGAGTTCATTACAGTACCTTGAAGTAGTCTTTTTTTTTCTTTCTCTAACGGAGCTCACGAGATTTCTATTGAGTTTTGTGTTGTGAAGTTTTCAAGTTTTGGGTGAATTCTTTTGATGGATTATGGAACAAGGAGTGGAAAGAGCCTAAGCTTGGGGATGCCCATGGCACCCCCAAGATAATCCAAGGACACCAAAAAGTCAAAGCTTGGGGATGCCCCGGAAGGCATCCCTCTTTAAATCTACTTCCATCGGTAATTTACTTGGAGCTATATTTTATTCACCACATGATATGTGTTTTGCTTGGAGCGTCTTGTATCATTTGCGTCTTTGCTTGTTAGTCTACCACAATCATCCTTGCTGTACACACCTTTTGAGAGAGCCATACATAAATTGGAATTTGCTAGAATACTCTATGTGCTTCAATTATATCTTTTGAGCTTGATAGTTTTGCTCATAGTGCTTCACTTATATCTTTTGAGCTTGATAATTTTTGCTCTAGTGCTTCACTTAGATTTTGTAGAGCACGGTGGTGGATTTGTTTAAAAGAAACTATTGATCTCTCATGCTTCTCTTAGATTATTTTGAGAGTCGTTAATAGCATGGTAATTTGCTTAATATTAATATACTTGGTATTCAAGATATGTGAAACTTTCTTTTGAGTGTGTTGAATACTAAGAAAAGTTTGATGCTTGATAATTGTTTTGAGATATGGAGGTGATAATATCAAAGTTGTGCTAGTTGAGTAGTTGTGAATTTGAGAAATTCTTGTGTTGAAGTTTGTAAGTCCTGTAGCATGCACGTATGGTTAAAGTTGTGTAACAAATTTGAAACATGAAGTGTACCTGGCTTGTGCATCCTTATGAGTGGCGGTCGGGGATGAGCGATGGTCTTTTCCTACCAATCTATCCCCCTAGGAGCATGCGCGTAGTACTTGATTTTTGATGACTTCTAAATTTTTGCAATAAGTATATGAGTTCTTTTGACTAATGTTGAGTCCATGGATTATACGCACTTTTACCTTTCCGCCTTTGCTAGCCTCTTGATGCCGTGCATTGCCCTTTCTCACCTTGAGAGTTGGTGCAAACTTAGCGGTGCATCCAAACCCGTGATATGATACGCTCTATCACACATAAACCTCCTTATATCTTCCTCAGAACAGCCACCATACCTACCTATTATGGCATTTCCATAGCCATTCCGAGATATATTGCCATGCAACTTTCCACCGTTCCGTTCATCATCATCATGACATACTTTACTTTTGTCATATTGCCATTGCATGATCATGTAGTTGACATCGTATTTGTGGCAAAGCCACCATGCATTATTTTTCATACATGTCACTCTTGATTCATTGCACCATCCCGGTACTCCGCCGGAGGCATTCATATAGAGTCATATCTTGTTCTAGTTTCGAGTTGTAATCCTTATGTTGTAATCAATGGAATTGTGATGATCATCTTTATTAGAGCATTGCCCAATCAAAAAAAAAGAGAAAGGCCAAAAAGAAAGAAAAAAGAAAGGCCCAAAGAAAAAAGAAAATAAATAAAAAGGGCAATGTTACTATCTGTTTTTCCACACTTGTGCTTCAAAGTAGCACCTTGTTCTTCATGTAGTGAGTCTCATATATTGTGCTTCAAAGTAGCACCTTGTTCTTCATGTAGTGAGTCTCATAAGTTGTTTTTTTATACTAGTAGGAATTTTTCATTATAGAACTTGGCTTGTATATTCCTACGATGGGCTTCCTCAAATGCCCTAGGTCTTCATGAGCAAGCAAGTTGGATGCACACCCACTAGTTTTCTTTTGTTGAGCATTCATAGCTCTAGTGCATCCGTTGAATGGCAATCCCTAATCCTCAAGTTGACATCAATTGATGGGCATCTCCATAGCCCGTTGATTATCCTTGTCAATGTGAGATTTTCTCCTTTTTGTCTTCTCCACACAATCCCCATCATCATATTCTATTCCACCCATAGTGCTATATCCATGGCTCACGCTCATGTATTGCGTGAAGGTTGAAAAAGTTTGAGATTATTTAAGTATGAAACAATTGCTTGGCTTGTCATCGGGGGTATAGAAGTTGGGAACATCTTTGTGTGACAAAAATGAAGCATAACCTAACTATATGATTTTGTAGGGATGAACTTTCTTTTGCCATGTTCTTTTGAGAAGACATGATTACTTTGATTAGTATGCTTGAAGTATTATTATTTTTATGTCAATATGAACTTTTGACTTGAATCTTTCGGATCTGAATATTCATACCACAATTGAGAAGATTTACATTGAAATTATACCAAAGTATCACTCCGCATCAAAAATTCTCTTTTTATCAATTACCTACCCGAGGACGAGCAGGAATTAAGCTTGGGGATGCCTGATACGTCTCCAACGTATCTATAATTTTTGATTGCTCCATGCTACTTTATCTACTGTTTTGGACTATATTGGGCTTTATTTTCCACTTTTATATTATTTTTGGGACTAACCTATTAACCGGAGGCCCAGCCCAAAATTGTTTTTTTTTGCCTATTTCAGTGTTTCGAAGAAACGGAATATCAAACGTAGTCCAAACGGAATGAAACCTTCGGGAACGTGATTTTCTCACCGAACGTGATCCAGGGGACTTGGACCCTACTCCAAGGAACAAAAGTGGCGGTCACGAGGGTGGGGGCGCGCCCGCCTGCCTCGTGGGCCCCCTGTTGCTCCACCAACGTACTCCTTCCTCCTATATGTACCTACGTACCCCCAAACGATCAGAACAGGAGCCTAAAACCTAATTCCACCGCTGCAACTTCCTGTATCCACGAGATCCCATCTCGGGGACTGTTCCGGAGCTCCGCCGGAGGGGGCATCCACCACGGAGGGCTTCTACATCATCGCCGTAGCCCCTTCGATGAAGTGTGAGTAGTTTACTTCAGACCTCCGGGTCTAGTAGCTAGATGGCTTCTTCTCTCCTTTTGGATCTCAATACAATGTTCTCCCCCTCTCTCGTGGAGATCTATTCGGCGTAATCTTCTTTTTGCGGTGTGTTTGTTGAGACCGATGAATTGTGGGTTTATAATCCAGATTATCTATGAATAATATTTGAATCTTCTCTGAATTCTATGTATGATTGGTCATCTTTGCAAGTCTCTTCGAATTATCCGTTTGGTTTGGCCAACTAGATTGGTAATTCTTGCAATGGGAGAAGTGCTTAGCTTTGGGTTCGATCTTGCGGTGTCCTTACCCAGTGACAGAAAGGGTTGCAAGGCACATATTGTATTGTTGCCATCGAGGATAACAAGATGGGGTTTTTATCAGATTGCATGAATTTATCCCACTACGTCATGTCATCTTGCTTAAGGCGTTACTCTGTTTTTAACTTAATACTCT
This sequence comes from Aegilops longissima, assembly GCA_021605205.1. Classification (NCBI taxonomy): domain Eukaryota; kingdom Viridiplantae; phylum Streptophyta; class Magnoliopsida; order Poales; family Poaceae; genus Aegilops; species Aegilops longissima. Next base: position 572,763,699 of record CM038678.1, on the reverse strand, counting down.
AGGTTCATGCTGGATAGCGGTCGATGAGTGGAGTAATAGTAGTAGATGCAGGCAGGAGTCGGTCTACTTGTCTCGGACGTGATACCTATATAAATGATCATACCTAGATATACTCATAATTATGCTCAATTCTGTCAATTGCTCAACTGTAATTTGTTCACCCACCGTAGAATACTTATGCTCTTGAGAGAAGCCACTAGTGAAACCTATGGCCCCCGGGTCTATTTTCATCATATCAATCTCCATCACTTTAATACTTGCTTTGTTTTTACTTTGCCTTTTACTTTTCACTTTGCATATCTATACCAAAAATACCAAAAAAAATACTATTTATAATCTCTATCAGATCTCACTCTCGTAAGTGATCGTGAAGGGATTGACAACCCCTAATCGTGTTGGTTGCGAGGAGCTATTGTTTTGTGCAGGTACGAGGGACTTGTGCGTGGCCTCCTACTAGATTGATACCTTGGTTCTCAAAAACTGAGGGAAATACTTACGCTACTTTGCTGCATCATCCTCTCCTCTTCGGGGAAATCCAACGCAGTGCTCAAGAGGTAGCAAGAAGAATTTCTGGCGCCGTTGCCGGGGAGGCTCACGCAAGAGCAAGTCAAGCACCATACCAAGTACCCATCACAATCCCTATCTCTCGTTTTCCTCTCCCCCACTTCACCCTTTCCATTTTATTCTCCCTCTCTTTCCCAATCTCCTCCTCTTTTTCCCGTTGCCTTTTCTCGCTTGCCTTTTGTTTGCTCGTGTGTTGGATTGCTTGTTTTTCGCGATGGCTCAAGATACTACCAAATTGTGTGACTTCACCAATACCATTAATAATGATTTCCTTAGCACTCCGATTGCTCCTCTTGCCAATACTGAATCTTGTGAAATCAATACTGCTTTGTTGAATCTTGTTATGAAAGATCAATTCGCCGGCCTTCCTAGTGAAGATGCCGCTACTCATCTGAATAGCTTCGTTGATTTATGTGATATGCAAAAGAAAAAATATGTCGATAATGATGTCGCGAAGTTGAAGCTATTTCCTTTTTCGCTTCGAGATCATGCTAAAGCGTGGTTTTCATCTCTGCCTAAAAATAGTATTGATTCTTGGAACAAGTGCAAAGATGCTTTTATCTCTAAGTATTTTCCTCCCGCTAAGATCATCTCTCTTAGGAACGATATTATGAATTTTAAGCAACTTGATCATGAACATGTTGCACAAGCTTGGGAGAGAATGAAATTAATGATACGTAATTGTCCTACTCATGGTTTGAACTTGTGGATGATTATACAAAACTTTTATGCCGGATTGAATTTTGCTTCTAGAAATCTTTTATATTCGGCCGCGGGAGGCACTTTTATGGAAATCACTCTAGGAGATGCTACTAAACTTCTAGATAATATTATGGTTAATTATTCTCAATGGCATACCGAAAGATCTACTAATAAAAAAAGTGCATGCGATAGAAGAAATTAATGTTTGTAGTGGAAAGATGGATGAACTTATGAAATTATTTGCTACTACAAGCGTTTCTTCTGATCCTAATGATATGCCTTTGTCTACCTTGATTGAGAATAATAATGAATCTATGGATGTGAATTTTGTTGGTAGGAATAATTCTGGTAACAACGCGTATAGAGGGAATTTTAATCCTAGGCCTTATCCTAGTAATCCTTCTAATAATTATGGAAATTCCTACAACAACTCTTATGGAAATTTTAATAAGATGCCCTCTGAATTTGAGAGTAGTGTTAAAGAGCTTATGAATTCACAAAAGAATTTTAATGCTTTGCTTGAAGAGAAATTGCTTAAAGTTGATGATTTGGCTAGGAACGTTGATAGAATTTCTCTTGATGTTGATTCTTTAAAGCTTAGATCTATTCCTCCTAAGCATGATATCAATGAGTCTCTCAAAGCTATGAGAATTTCCATTGATGAGTGCAAAGAAAGAACCGCTAGGATAAGTGCTTCCAAAGATGCCTTTATTAAAGCGTGTTCTTCGAATTCCTATGAAAATCAAGATGAAGATCTAAAAGTTATTGATGTGTCCCCCATTAAATCTTTGTTTTGCAATATGAATCTTGATGAAACTGAATATGATCTTCCTTTACCTAGAAGGCGTTCTAAGAATTCGGAGTTTTTAGATCTTGATGATGAAATTGATAAATGTGGGATTGAAAGAAATAAAAACCTAGATGTTGCTAAACCCACTATTTTGGATCTCAAGGAATTCAATTATGAAAATTGCTCTTTAATTGATTGTATTTCCTTGTTTGAATCCGTGCTAAATTCTCCTCATGCTTATAGTCAAAATAAGGCCTTTACCGAACACATTGTTGATGCCTTGATGCAATCTTATGAAGAAAAACTTGAGTTGAAGGTCTCTATCCCTAGAAAGCTCTATGATGAGTGGGAACCTACTATTAAAATTAAAATTAAAAAGTATGAGTTTCATCCCTTGTGTGATTTGGGTGCTAGTGTCTCTACTATTCCCAAAACTTTGTGTGATTTGCTAGATTTCCGTGACTTTGATGATTGCTCTCTAAACTTGCATCTTGCGGATTACACTATTAAAAAGCCTATGGGAAGAATTAATGATGTTATTATTGTTGCAAATAGGAATTATGTGCCTGTAGATTTTATCGTTCTTGATATAGATTGCAATCCTTCATGTCCTATTATTCTTGGTAGACCTTTCCTTAGAACGATTGGTGCAATTATTGATATGAAGGAAGGGAATATTAGATTCCAATTTCCATTAAAGAAAGGCATGGAACACTTTACTAGAAAGAAAATAAAATTACCATATGAATCTATCATGAGAGCCACTTATGGATTGCCTACCAAAGATGGCAATACCTAGATCTATCCTTGCTTTTATGCCTAGCTAGGGGCGTTAAACGATAGCGCTTGTTGGGAGGCAACCCAATTTTATTTTTAGTTTTTTGCTTTTTGCTTCTGTTTAGGAATAAATAATCCATCTAGCCTCTGTTTAGATGTGGTTTTTTGTTTTAATTAGTGTTTGTGCCAAGCTAGACCTATTGGATCTTCTTGGATGATAGTTATTTGATCTTGCTGTAATTTCCAGAAACTTTGCGCTCAGTGCCCGAATTATTAAAAATAACCAGAACGTGATAAAATAATGATTCCAATTTCTTATGATCAATAAAAAAATTTTCTAGGTCTTCTAATTTTGGTAGATTTTTTGGAGTTCCATAAGTTTGCGTTAGTTACAGATTACTACAGACTGTTCTGTTTTTGACAGATTCTGTTTTGCGTGTGTTGTTTGCTTATTTTGATGAATCTATGGCTAGTAAAATAGTTTATGATCCATAGAGAAGTTGGAATACAGTAGGTTTAACACCAATATAAATAAAGAATGACTTCATTACAGTACCTTGAAGTAGTCTTTTGTTTTCTTTCTCTAACGGAGCTCACGAGATTTCTATTGAGTTTTGTGTTGTGAAGTTTTCAAGTTTTGGGTGAATTCTTTTGATGGATTATGGAACAAGGAGTGGAAAGAGCCTAAGCTTGGGGATGCACATGGCACCCCCAAGATAATCCAAGAACACCAAAAAGTCAAAGCTTGGGGATGCCCCGGAAGGCATCCCCTCTTTCGTCTACTTCCATCGGTAATTTACTTGGAGCTATATTTTTATTCACCACATGATATGTGTTTTGCTTGGAGCGTCTTGTATCATTTGCGTCTTTGCTTGTTAGTCTACCACAATCATCCTTGCTGTACACACCTTTTGAGAGAGCCATACATAAATTGGAATTTTCTAGAATACTCTATGTGCTTCACTTATATCCTTTGAGCTTGATAGTTTTGCTCATAGTGCTTCACTTATATCTTTTGAGCGTGATAATTTTTGCTCTAGTGCTTCACTTAGATTTTGTAGAGCACGGTGGTGGATTTGTTTTAAAGAAACTATTGATCTCTCATGCTTCACTTAGATTATTTTGAGATTCGTTAATAGCATGGTTATTTGCTTAATGTTAATATACTTGGTATTCAAGATATGTGAAACTTTCTTTTGAGTGTGTTGAATACTAAGAAAAGTTTTATGCTTGATAATTTTTTTGAGATATGGAGGTGATAATATCAAAGTCGTGCTAGTTGAGTAGTTGTGAATTTGAGAAATGCTTGTGTTGAAGTTTGTAAGTCCTGTAGCATGCACGTATGGTTAAAGTTGTGTAACAAATTTGAAACATGAAGTGTACCTGGCTTGTGCATCCTTATGAGTGGTGGTCGGGGACGAGCGATGGTCTTTTCCTACCAATCTATCCCCCTAGGAGCATGCGCGTAGTACTTGATTTTTGATGACTTCTAAATTTTTGCAATAAGTATATGAGTTCTTTTGACTAATGTTGAGTCCATAGATTATACGCACTTTTACCTTTCCGCCTTTGCTAGCCTCTTGATGCCGTGCATTGCCCTTTCTCACCTTGAGAGTTGGTGCAAACTTAGCCGGTGCATCCAAACCCCGTGATATGATACGCTCTATCACACATAAACCTCCTTATATCTTCCTCAAAACAGCCACCATACCTACCTATTATGGCATTTCCATAGCCATTCCGAGATATATTGCCATGCAACTTTCCACCGTTCCGTTCATCATCATCATGACATACTTTACTTTTGTCATATTGCCATTGCATGATCATGTAGTTGACATCGTATTTGTGGCAAAGCCACCATGCATTATTTTTCATACATGTCACTCTTGATTCATTGCACCATCCCGGTACTCCGCCGGAGGCATTCATATAGAGTCATATCTTGTTCTAGTTTCGACTTGTAATCCTTATGTTGTAATCAATGGAAGTGTGATGATCATCATTATTAGAGCATTGCCCAATCAAAAAAAAGAGAAAGGCCAAAAAGAAAAAAAAGAAAGGCCCAAAGAAAAAAGAAAAAAAGAAAATAAATAAAAAGGGCAATGTTACTATCTCTTTTTCCACACTTGTGCTTCAAAGTAGCACCTTGTTCTTCATGTAGTGAGTCTCATATATTGTGCTTCAAAGTAGCACCTTGTTCTTCATGTAGTGAGTCTCATAAGTTGTTTGTTTATACTAGTGGGAATTTTTCATTATAGAACTTGGCTTGTATATTCCTATGATGGGCTTCCTCAAATGCCCTAGGTCTTCATGAGCAAGCAAGTTGGATGCACACCCACTAGTTTTCTTTTGTTGAGCATCCATAGCTCTAGTGCATCCGTTGCATGGCAATCCCTACTCCTCATGTTCACATCAATTGATGGGCATCTCCATAGCCCGTTGATTATCCTTGTCAATGTGAGATTTTCTCCTTTTTGTCTTCTCCACACAATCCCCATCATCATATTCTATTCCACCCATAGTGCTATATCCATGGCTCACGCTCATGTATTGCGTGAAGGTTGAAAAAGTTTGAGATTATTTAAGTATGAAACAATTGCTTGGCTTGTCATCGGGGGTATAGAAGTTGGGAACATCTTTGTGTGACAAAAATGAAGCATAACCTAACTATATGATTTTGTAGGGATGAACTTTCTTTTGCCATGTTATTTTGAGAAGACATGATTACTTTGATAAGTATGCTTCAAGTATTATTATTTTTATGTCAATATGAACTTTTGTCTTGAATCTTTTGGATCTGAATATTCATACCACAATTGAGAAGATTTACATTGAAATTATGCCAAAGTATCACTCCGCATCAAAAATTCTCTTTTTATCATTTACCTACTCGAGGACGAGCAGGAATTAAGCTTGGGGATGCCTGATACATCTCCAGCGTATCTATAATTTTTGATTGCTCCATGCTACTTTATCTACTATTTTGGACTATATTGGGCTTTATTTTCCACTTTTATATTATTTTTGGGACTAACCTATTAACCGGAGGCCCAGCCCAGAATTGCTGTTTTTTGCCTATTTCAGTGTTTCAAATAAACGGAATATCAAACGGAGTCCAAACGGAACGAAACCTTCGGGAACGTGATTTTCTCACCGAACGTGATCCAGGGGACTTGGACCCTACTCCAAGGAACAAAAGAGGCGGTCACGAGGGTGGGGGGCGCGCCCGCCTGCCTCGTGGTCCCCCTGTTGCTCCACCGACGTACTCCTTCCTCCTATATATACCTACGTACCCCCAAACGATCAGAACAGGAGCCAAAAACCTAATTCGACCGCCGCAACTTCCTGTATCCACGAGATCCCATCTTGGGGCCTGTTAGGAGCTCACGGAGGGGCATCCACCACGGAGGGCTTCTACATCATCACCATAGCCCCTCCGATGAAGTGTGAGTAGTTTACTTCAGACCTACGGGTCTAGTAGCTAGATGGCTTCTTCTCTCTTTTTGGATCTCAATACAATGTTCTCCCCCTCTCTCGTGGAGATCTATTCGATGTAATCTTCTTTTTGCGGTTTGTTTGTTGAGAACGATGAATTGTGGGTTTATGATCCAGATTATCTATGAATAATATTTGAATCTTCTCTGAATTCTTTTATGTATGATTGGTTATCTTTGCAAGTCTCTTCGAATTATCTGTTTGGTTTGGCCAACTAGATTGGTAGTTCTTGCAATGGGAGAAGTGCTTAGCTTTGGGTTCGATCTTGCGGTGTCCTTACCCAGTGACAGAAAGGGTTGCAAGGCACGTATTGTATTGTTGCCATCGAGGATAACAAGATGGGGTTTTTATCATATTGCATGAATTTATCCCTCTACATAAGATCGCAAAGGCAAATAATATGAGAAAGAGACCCGGGGCCGTAGGTTTCACTAGTGGCTTCTCTCGAGAAAAAAAGCAAATGGTGGGTGAACAAATTAATGTTGGGAAATTGATAGAACTTCAAATAATCATGAAGATATCCAGGCAATGATCATTATATAGGCATCACGTCCAATATTAGTAGACTGACTCCTACTTGCATCTACTACTATTACTCCACACATCGACCGCTATCCAGCATGCATCTAGTGTATTAAATTCATGGAGAAACGGAGTAATGCAACAAGAACGATGACATGATGTAGACAAGATCTATTTATGTAGAAATAGACCCCATCATTTTATCCTTAGTAGCAATGATACATACGTGTCGGTTCCCCTTCTGTCACTGGGATCAAGCATCGTAAGATCGTACCCACCACAAAGCACCTCTTCCCATTGCAAGATAAATAGATCAAGTTGGCCAAACAAAACCCAAATATCGGAGAAGAAATACGAGGCTATAAGCAATCATGCATATAAGAGATCAAAGAAGACTCAAATAACTATCCTGAATAAAAAGATAGATCTGATCATAAACTCAAAGTTCATCCAATCCCAACAAACACACGCAAAAAGAGTTACATCATATGGATCTCCAAGAGACCATTGTATTGAGAATCAAACGAGAGAGAGGAAGCCATCTAGCTACTAACTACGGACCCGTAGGTCCACAAAGAACTACTCACGCATCATCGGAGAGGCACCAATGGACATGATGCACCCCCTCCGTGATGGTGTCTAGATTGGATCTGGTGGTTCTGGACTCTGCAGTGGCTGGAATTGATTTTCGTCGACTCCCCTAGGGTTTTTGGAATATTGGGGGTATTTATAGAGCAAAGAGTCGGTTCAGGGGGCACCCGAGGTGGGCACAACCCACCAGGGCGCGCCTGGGCCTCCTAGCGTGTCCTGTTGGGTTGTTCTCCCCTCGGAGCACCCCCAGGCGCTTCTTCGGCCCATTGGATGTCTTATGGTCCAAACAAAATCCACAAAAAGTTTCGCTAAGTTTGGACTACATTTGTTATTGGTTTCCTGCGATGTAAAAAACATGCAGAAAACAGCAACTGGCACTTGGCACTATGTCAATAGGTTAGTACCAAAAAATGATATAAAATGATTATTAAACATCCAAGAATGATAATATAACAGCATGGAACAATGAAAAATTATAGATACGTTGGAGACGTATCAGATACGTTGGAGACGTATCAGATACGTCTCCAACGTATCTATAATTTTTCACTATTCCATTCTATTATATTATCTGTTTTGGAAGTTTTATATGCATTAATATTCCATTTTATATTATTTTTGGGACTAACTTATTAACCAAGAGCCCAGTGCCAGTTTATATTTTTTTTCTTGTTTTTTAGTTTTACAGAAAAGGAATATCAAATGGAGTCCAAACGGAATAAAACTTTCGTGATGCTTTTTCTTGGACCAGAAAACACATGTAGGACTTGGAGACGAAGTCAGAGGAGTCCCGAGGCGGCCACAAGCCTCAGGGGCTCGCCCTTGGGGGGACGCCCTAAGGGCTTGTGGGCCCCTCGGAGCTCCTCTAACCCTAATTCTTGGCCTATAAATCCAGAAATATTCCTAGACGACCATAAGCGTCCACCAAAATACTTATCCGCCGCCACAACCTTTTGTACCCATGAGATCCCATCTTGGGGCCTTTTCGCGCACCCTGCCGGAGGGGGATTCGATCATGGAGGGCTTCTACATCAACTCTATTGCCCTTTTGATGAAGCGTGAGTAGTTTACCACAGACCAACGGGTCCATAGCTAGTAGCTAGATGGTTTGTTCTCTCTCTTTGATCTTCAATACAATGTTCTCCTCGATGTTCTTGGAGATTTGTCCGATGTAATATTCTTTGGTGGTGTGTTTGTCGAGATCCGATGAATTGTGGATTTACGATTAGATTATCTATGAATATTATTTAAATCTTCTCTGAATTCTTATATGCATGATTTGATATCTTTGTATTTCTCTCTGAATTATCGGTTTGGTTTGGCCAACTACATTGGTTTTTCTTGCAATGGGAGAGGTGCTTAGTTTTGGGTTCAATCTTGCGATGTCCTCATCCAGTGAGAAAGTAGGGGTAGCGAGGCATGTATTGTATTGTTGCCATCAAGGCTAAAAAGATGGGGTTTTCATCATATTGCTTGAGTTTATCCCTCTACATCATGTTATCTTACTTAAGGCGTTACTCCATTCTTTTGAACTTAATACTCTAGATGCATGCTGGATAGCAGTCGATGTGTGAAGTAATAGTAGTAGATGAAGGCAGGAGTCGGTCGACTTGACACGGCCGTGATGCCTATATTCATAATCGTTGCCTTGGATATCGCCATAACTTTGCGCTTTTCTATCAATTGCTCAACAGTAATTTGTTCACCCATCGTATTATTTTCTTTCAAGAGAGAAGCCTCTAGTGAAACCTATTACCCCCGGTCTATTTTCCATCATATATTTTCAGATATATAAACCAAAAAATCCCAAAAATACCTTGCTGCAATTTATTTACTTTTACTTTGTTTTACGTTTTAGTAATCTTTTATATCTATCTCTATCAGGTCTCATCCTTGCAAGTGACCGTGAAGGGACTGGCAACCCCCTTATCGCGTTGGGTGCAAGTGTTTGATTGTTTGTGCAGGTGCATAGATTGGAGACTTGTGTGTACCTCCTACTGGATTGATACCTTGGTTCTCAAACTGAGGGAAATACTTATCTCTAATTTGCTGCATCACCCTTTCTTCTTCAAGGGAAAAACCAACGCAAGCTCCAGAAGTAGCAGCCCAATCACTGCATTCCACGTGTGCTCGCAGGCCCAAACAATTCATTATTAATTATTTTAATCTTTTGATTAATCCCTTTCATTCTTTTTTTTCTTCTTAAATACGCACAAGTGTGCGTATCATATTATATAGATAGGGGATGGGTATAGAACCCGAGTCCACAGTTGCTGTTACAAGAAAATGATGTACATCAACCAACACCATAGTCGAAGCTTATACGTGCACTCTAAAACTATGCGGAATACTCACGTCTCACCCACCGTAACAGCTCCCTCGAGATCCTCTCCTACTCCCCCTTGAGCCGTCTTGCCCGATGACATGCATTTACTTCCTTTGCAATCCTCTTGATGACCACCACAAGCGACGGTGATTCACCCTCAAAGACTATGGAGTTTCTATGTTTCCATAGTTCCCAAGCAAGTGTGTCGAGGGCTCGCAAATCCTTGGGCTTCTCCTCCAACCATATCACCAGCCTATCTTGCATCATCGGTGCCCATGCCTCCCTCCCAATCTTCGTGTAAAGCGCCCTCCAAATTTCCCTTGCAAAAACGCATGTCTGCAAGATGTGCTCGAGGGTTTCGTCTTCTTGGTCAAAAAACGGGCAAGTGTCATGGTGTGGAAGGCCTCTACATGCTAGGCGATCCGCGATCCAGCACTGGTTCTTCAGGGCAAGGCTCGGGAAGAACCGACACCCTAGTGGGGCTCTCAATTTCCACGCGAACTCCGTGGTTCTCCTAGTAAACCTGGAGGTGTGCGCCGGGCGGACTAAGAACTTGCCATCTCCTTCCCAAGGCCAGGAACGCATGTGGGGTTCCATCCTATAGCTGGAAGTCGTTCACCCACTGCCACGGATTTAGGTATTGTTGTAGATCCTCAAAGTTCAAGCTTGGGCACACGTCATTTGGCCAAGACCCGGTAGACAATGTGTCATTTAGCATTCTAGCCTCCTTTGCTCGTTATGGAATCCTGGGATATATTAGGGGCGCGATTTGCTCCACTCGCATATCCTTCAACCAGTGGTCTTCCCAAAAAATTATGAGTGATCTGTCCCAGGCCATAGCCACCCGAAACAATGCCATGGATTCCTTAGGTGCAGCGATGTTGAATTCCCTCCATGGTCTTTCCTGGTCCACACATTGTAACCATGGCCATCGAGTTAGCATCGCGATGTTCAGCCAAGCGAGGTTTGGGATTCCCAAACCGCCAGCCCATTTGGGCATGCACACCCTGTCCCAAGCTACTAAGCAATGCGCCCCCCCCCCCCACACACACACACACATATTTGTTGTTGCTTTTGCACACCACAAGAAAGCTCGGATGATATTGTTCATGTCCTTGATGATCTTCATAGGTAGGTCAAGTGCTAACATTGCATGGATGGAAACCGAGTAGAGGACCGAGATGGCAAGAATGAGTCGTCCACTCTTTGACAGGGATGCCGCTTTCCATGAATCCCTTCCATTCCGAACTCTCCATCCTCTCTGCAATTTCAGTTACGTGCAACACAGGTCGGAGCACACGGCAAGGTACTCCCATCGTGATGACCTCCGTCGGCTTCACTCAGCAGACATGCATTAGCCCATATGCTCACCAGGTTCCTTCCTCAATACTACCAACCTTCGTGACTACATCGTGCTGCATTTCTTTATGGACATGTGCTATGCAGGCACTCCAACAGGCCATCGACTTGAGCACACACTCCTCGATGCTATTGATAAAATGATCCATCACCTTGTTTTCTCTTCAGGTCTGACTCCAGTCGGCCGGTACTTCTGAACGTGCGATGGCAAGATTGTACTGAGGATAATGAGCGGGGTTAGCAAGCATGGTGTAACCATGGTCCATGGGTCTCGCAGGGTCCTCGAGCTCGCACACACTGAGTGGCCAATGGAGATTAGCTGCTGTATTGACAAATGGCGATGGAGATTTGCAAGTTTGCAATTGCAGCAGGGAAGAGAGAATAAGTAAACAACATTAATAGGTGCCGCCGATTGCCGTCCAACATGGCGAGATGGACCCAACAATGACTTTTCCCCTTTCCCATATAGTATATCAATGACTCAGACTCCTCCTCCTCCTCCTCCTTGCTCAACACACAGCCACCACCATACCCATACGCCACCCGGCAAGTGCAACCGCAACTGCAATGCGAGAGAGCGTGAGAAAGAAGGGAGGGTCGGGATCGACGGCAGCAATGTAGCCGCTGCTTCCGCGCCGGGTTGTCAGGCCGCCGCGCCCGAGCCAGGTGAGTTCTGAGCACAAGCTCGACGACTGCAACCTGACCGCTGCGGCGGCGCCTATGCGTCTGTCGTTGCTGCACCCGAGGTGGCGCAGCGACCTCCACGTTGATGACCCACAAGTATAGGGGATCAATTGTAGCTCTTTTCGATAAGTAAGAGTGTCGAACCCAACGAGGAGCAGAAGGAAATGACAAGTGGTTTTCAGCAAGGTAATGTCTGCAAGTACTGAAATTGTAAGTAACAGAGTAGTTTGATAGCAAGATAATTTGTAACGAGCAAGTAACGATAGTAGTAACAAAAGTGCAGCAAGGTAGCCCAATCATTTTGAGGCAAAGGACAGGCCAAAATGGTCTCTTATGATAAGCAAAGCGTTCTTGAGGGTACACGGGAATTTCATCTAGTCACTTTCATCATGTTGGTTTAATTCGTGTTCGCTACTTTGATAATTTGATATGTGGGTGGACCAGTGCTTAGGTGTTGTTCTTACTTGAACAAACCTCCTACTTATGATTAACCCTCCCGCAAGCATCCGCAACTACGATAAAAGTATTAAGAATAAATTCTAACCATAGCATTAAACTTTTGGATCCAATCGGTCCCTTACGGAATAGCGCATAAACTGGGGTTTAAGCTTCTATCACTCTCGCAACCCATCATCTAATTGCTACTCCACAATGCATTCCCTTAGGCCCAAATATAGTGAAGTGTCATGTAGTCGACGTTCACACGACACCACTAAGGAAATAACAGCATACATACTATCAAAAAATCGAACACATATCAAATTCACATGATTACTCGCAACACGATTTCTCCTGTGACCTCAAGAACAAAAGTAACTACTCACAAATGATAAACATGCTCATGATCAGAGGAGTATTAAATAGCATAATGGATCTGAACATATAATCTTCCACCAAATAAACCATATAGTAATCAACTACAAGATGTAACCAACACTACTAGTCACCCACAAGCACCAATCTATAGTTCCGGTAACAAGATTGAACACAAGAGATGAACTAGGGTTTGAGATGAGATGGTGTTGTTGAAGCTGTTGATGGAGATTGCCCTCCCCAAGATGGGAGAGTTGTTGCTGATGATGAGGACGATGATTTCCCCCTCCGGGAGGGAAGTTCCCTCGGTGGAATCGCTTCGCCGGAGGGCAAAAATTCTCCTGCCTAAGTTCCACCTCGAGACGGTGGCGCTCCGTCCCGAAAGTCCTCCCCTTATTTTTTCTAGGTCAAAATGACCTATATACCAGAAGATGGGCACTGGAGATGGGCCTGGGTGAGCACAACCCACCAGGGCGCGCCTGGGCTCCCTAGCGTGCTTAGGTGGGTTGTGCCCACCTGGTGGGCACCCTCTGGTAGTTATTTGCTCCAATAATTTTTAAATATTCCATAAAAAATCTCCTTGAAGTTTCAGCTTGTTTGGAGTTGTGCAGAATAGGTAGCCTGACGTAGCTTTTCCAGGTCCAGATTTCCAGCTGCCGGAATTCTCCCTCTTGGTGTGTACCTTGCAAATTATGAGAGGAAAGGCATTAGAATTATTCCAAAAAGCATTATTATGGATAAAAACATCATAAATAACAGTAAGAAAACATGATGCAAAATGGACGTATCAACTCCCCAAAGCTTAGACCTCGCTTGTCCTCAAGCGAAAACCGAAATCGAAAAACATGTCCACATGCTTTGAGAGAGAGGTGTCGATAAAAACAAAATACAGACATGGAAGCATCATGTTGATTATTATAACAGCAACAAAATTAGACATAGGATTTTTATCATAGAACTTTATCATATACTTCTCATGAATAAGTAACAGTTCATCACACAATCGAAGTATAAAGCAAAAACTCTATTAGAAACCAATAAACTATGTTCTCAGTCAACTTTGCAACTACAATTAATCATCCTTTCAGGAAGGGTCACGTGTCGGAGCCTTTATGCAAGTCCACATACTCAACCATCATATAGTCTTCTATGATTACTAACACGCACCGCATACACATGAGCAAACCATTTCAACCGGACACATAGAAAGATAGGGGCTTATAGTTTTGCCTCCCAACGTATTCACCTCAAGGGTGATGTCAACAATAATAACTTATGTTATCTATATTCAGCTGGACATATGTGCCTAGATCTTTCCTCACCACATGATACTTGCCAAAGGAGAAAAATAAAAAAAGGGATAGAAGGAAAACTTTGACTCTTTGCATAAAAGTAAATACATAAAAGTAAAAGATAGGCCCTTCGCAGAGGGAAGCAGAGGTTGCCATGCGCTTATTTGTTTGTATGCTCAACCCCTTAGTGCAAAAGAACGTCACGTTGCATTGCCCCTTGTGATAGCGACCTTTATTATGCAGTCTGTCGCTTTTATTCTTCACCACCACAAGTTCGTGCAACACTCAATTTTCTCTTACACTAAATGATCTCACACATTTAGAAGCAATTTTATTGCTTTTTTGCACCGATGACAACTTACTTGAGGGATCTTGCTCAATCCCTAGGTAGGTATGATGGACACTTGAAAATAAGATTTGGGTTTAAGGGTTTTTTTGGATGCACAAGTAGTATCTCTACTTAGTGCGGAATTTTTGGCTAGCAAAGATAGGGGCAAGCACCACATGTTGAAGGATCTATGACAATATGACTTCTATGTGAATATAAACAAACATAAACCATTAAGTTGTCTTCCTTGTCCAACGTCAACAATTTTCGCATATAATATTTTGATGAGGGCTCACAATCACAAAAGATTTCTAGGATAGTATATTTATATGTGAATCTTCTCTTCCCTTATTAATTCTTTCATGAGTTGCATCATTGACTAATGCTATGTTTGTCAATCTCTAATAAAAATTTCTACTTATACTTTTACTTATGTGGTGTCATCACCTACCATAGGATTAGTATATGATCTCCTTAATTTATTTCCTTTCTATTTTATTTATTTCCTTTCTTTTTGTTACAAAATGAAAGTAAAGAAAGCAAAAACTCAAACTAACTTTATTATATATCTCGCACACGATTACAAGGATAGATCACTAAGAAAACTCTCAAATAAGAAAGGATAGAACTAAACTTTTATTCATCTAAAGCAAAAGATCAAACTAAAATAAGTAAAGGCAAAAAAGATAGTGGGATGATACGATACCGGGGCACCTCCCCCAAGCTTGGCGGAAGCCTAGGGGAGTGCCCATACCCAATACTCAATTCTTCTTTGGTGATGAAGAAGAAGGTGGTGGTGATGAAGAAGAGATCTTGTCCTCGGGTTTCCATGGCAGTGGTCCACCATCATAAGAGGAGGAGTGAGTCTCACGGGTCCTGCAACTAGCAGCCAAACTCATACCTTTAAACCTCGCCTCATATTCAAAGACTTGGTTTTGGAGATCATAGATCTGGCTTTGGAGGAAGTTGATTTGCTCGTTGAGGGTGAAGACGATGTCCTTCATGGGCTTGTCATCCACCTTGAGATCACAGGAGAGGTCCGTGATCATGAGGTGATTGGCATGGAGTCCGCGCTCCACCATCCCCTTGCACCGGAAGACATCTTGTTCCATAGCTTCAAGCCTGGCCTCCACGGTTCCCGTCCCCTTGGGACAGGGCACATCGCGAAGGTGAAGCACCCCCTCATGCATCTCAATGACCTGAGGGTGCTGCACCACCCCCCGCAGATATGGGCTGATGATGTTCTTGAAGAACTTGTCCTTGGAGGAGCTTGAAGCAACCATGGTAGATGGGATCTGACAGAAAACAGCAAGGAAAAGAGAACAGAGGATTTCTCCGCAATACGGTGGTTAACAGGTTCGGGAAGTATATATAGATTTTTTATCTTGGAAGACAAGCATACGGAAGAAAAACAGAGTCCAGAAGGTGTCCCAGGTGGGCACAACCCGCCTAGGCGCGGCCAGGCGCGCCCTGGTGTCTTGTGCCCACCAGGGTACGCTTCCTGGAAGTTTCTTATTTTCCTAATTTTCTAAATATTCCAAAACTGACAAAAAATAATTTTGCAGATTTTTTGGAGTCCTTTTACTTACCGTATCATGTACCTCCTTATTTTCACAATTCTGGAGTGTTCCAGAAGGACTCTTTTATGTGTTCTTCCGGTGTCAAAGTTTGGATAATGTTACTTTCAACATTAATGGGCGTACCTGAGATATAATGTTTTATTCGTTGCCCATTGACAACCTTCGGGTTAGTACCTTCGGCATTATTTATCTTGATGGCTCCAGACCGATAAACCTCCTCGATAACATATGGGCCTTCCCATTTTGAGAGGAGTTTTCCTACAAAGAATATAAAACAAGAGTTGTACAAAAGAACATATCCTCCAACTTTAAACTCACGCTTTTGGATTCTTTTGTCATGTCATCTTTTAACTTTCTCTTTGAATAATTTTTCATTTTCATAAGCTTGGGTCCTCCACTTGTCTAATGAGCTAATATCAAATGACCTCTTTTCACCAGCAAGTTTGAAATCATAGTTGAGTTCTTTGACTGCCCAGAATGCTTTATGTTCCAATTCAAGAGGCAAATGACAAGCTTTTCCATAAACCATTTTATAAGGAGACATACTCATAGGATTTTTATATGTTGTTCTATAAGCCCAAAGTGCATCATCTAATTTCTTAGACCAATTCTTCCTGGACCTATTGATAGTCTTTTGCAAAATTAATTTTATTTCTCTATTCTTAAGTTCAACTTGACCACTAGACTGAGGATGAGGTGATGCAGTTCTATGGTTAACATCATACTCGGGAAGCATTTTAAGAAAAGCACCATGAGTAAAGTGTGAACCACCATCAGTCATTAAATATCTAGGGATTCCAAACCTTGGGAAAATAACTTCCTTAAGCATTTTAATAGAGGTGTTGTGATAAGCACTACTGGTTGGAATAGCTTCTACCCATTTAGTAACATAATCAACAGCAACCAAAATATGTGTATACCCACTAGAGGAAGGAAAAGTTCCCATGTAATCAAATCCCCAAACATCAAATGGTTCAACAGCAAGTGAATAATTCATAGGCATTTCTTGACGCTTACCGATATTACCTATTCTTTGACATTCATCACAAGATAAGACGTACTTACGGGCATCCTTGAAGAGAGTAGGCCAATAAAATCCAGACTGCAATACCTTATGAGCAGTTCTATCTCCAGCATGATGCCCTCCATAAGCTTCGGAGTGACATTTCCGTAGGATTTGTCCCTGTTCATGCTCGGATACGCAACGTCTAATAATACCATCTACTCCTTCTTTATAAATATGTGGGTCATCCAAAAAGTAATGTCTTAAATCATAGAAGAATTTTTTTTCTTTTTTTGGTATGTAAAGCTAGGTGGTAAATATTTAGCAACAATGTATTTAGCATAGTCAGCATACCAAGGATTACTATGAGCAACATTTATTGCAGCTAACTGCTCATCTGGAACACTATCATCAATAGGTAGTGGGTCATCAAGCACATTTTCAAGCCTAGATAAGTTATCAGCTACTGGGTTCTTAGCTCCTTTCCTATCAATGATATGTAAATCAAATTCTTGTAACAAGAGAACCCATCAAATAAGTCTAGGTTTAGCATCTTTCTTTTCCATAAGATATTTAATAGCAGCATGGTCGGTGTGAACGATAACTTTAGAATCAACAATGTAAGATCTAAATTTATCACAAGCAAACACCACTGCTAGAAATTCCTTTTTAGTAGTAGCATAATTTCGTTGAGCACTGTCTAGAGTTTTACTAGCATAATGAATGACATTCAGTTTCTTATCAACTCTTTGTCCTAGAACAGCACCAACAACATAATCACTATCATCACACATAATTTCAAAAGGCAAGTTCCAATCAGGTGGTTGAACAATAGGTGCAGAAATTAAGGCTTTCTTGAGTGTTTCAAAAGCTTCTAAACAATCATCATCGAAAACAAAAGGAATATCCTTTTGCAAAAGATTTGTAAGAGGCCTAGACATTTTAGAAAAGTCTTTGATAAATCTCCTAAAGAAACCAGCATGACCAAGGAAACTACAAATACCTTTAATGTCCTTAGGACATGGCATTTTCTCAATTGCATCAACCTTAGCTTTGTCCACTTCAATACCCTTTTCGGAAATCTTATGACCCAAGACAATACCTTCATTAACCATAAAGTGGCACTTCTCCCAATTCAAGACAAGATTTGTTTGTTCACATCTCTGCAAAACTCGATCAAGATTGCTTAAACAATCATCAAAAGACTTCCCATAAACAGAGAAGTTGTCCATGGAAACCTCAACAATCTTTTCACAAAAGTCAGAGAATATAGCAGTCATACATCTTTGAAAGGTAGCAGGTGCATTACATAAACCAAAAGGCATACGTCTATAAGCATAAGTTCCAAAGGGACAAGTAAAAGTGGTCTTTTCTTGATTAGGTTGAGAAGCAGGTATTTGTGAAAAACCAGAGTATCCATCAAGGAAGAAAAAATGTGTGTGCTTAGACAATCTTTCAAGCATTTGATCAATAAAAGGCAGAGGGTAATGATCTTTTCCAGTTGCTTTGTTTAGTTTTCTAAAATCAATTACCATTCTATAGCCTGTAACAATTCTTTGTGGCATAAGTTCATTCTTATCATTAGGAACAACAGTTATACCTCCTTTCTTAGGGACACAATAAACATGACTTACCCATCTACTATCAGCTATGGGATAAATTATACCTGCTTCCAGAAGTTTTAATATTTCCGTTCTTACCACTTCTTTCATCTTCGGATATAACCGACATTGGTGATCAACAACGGGTTTAGCATCAGGTTCCATATTAACTTTGTGCTGACATAGAGTGGGACCAATGCCCTTTAAATCATCAAGAGTATATCCAATAGCAGCTCGGTGCTTCCTTAGAACTTTCAATAATCTTTCTTCTTCATGTTCTGAAAGGTTAGCACTAATAATAACAGGATATATCTTCTTTTCATCAAGATAAGCATATTTCAAAGTGTCTGGCAATTATTTTAATTCAAACACAGGATCACCTTTAGGTGGAGGAGGACCTCCTAGAGTTTCAATAGGCAAATTGTGTTTAGGCAGAGGACGTTGTTGAAGGAAAATCTTATCTATTTCATTTCTTTCATCCATATGTAAATCATTTTCATAGTCTAGAAAATATTGTTCTAAAGGATCAGTAGGTGGCACAGCAATAGAATCAAGACCAATTAATTCATCTTTACTAGGCAATTATTTTTCATGAAGATTTCTACTAAACTTGGAAAAATTAAACTCATGAGACTCATTACCAAAGCTAACACCGATAGTTTGTTTCTCACAATCTATTCTAGCATTAACGGTGTTCAAGAAAGGTCTACCAAAAATAATGGGATAAAAGTCATCTTGTGGGGAACCAAGAACAAGGAAATCAGCAGGGTATTTTATTTTCCCACACAAGAATTCAACATCTTTAACAATCCCAATTGGTGATATGGTGTCTATATTAGCAAGTTTAATAGTAACTTCTATTTCTTCTATCTCTGCGGGTGCTATGTCATTCATAATTTCTTGATATAAGGTGTAAGGAATAGCACTCACACTAGCACCTATGTCACGTAAACCATGATAACAGTGATCTCCTATTTTAACTGAGATGACAGGCATGCCAACAACAGGTCTATGTTTATCCCTTTTATTAGGTTTGGCAATTCTAGCAGCTTCTTCGCAGAAATAAATAACATGCCCATCCATATCTTCTTCCAAGAGATCTTTAACCATAGCAATGCTAGGTTCTACTTTAATTTGTTCATCAGGTTTAGGTGTTCAAATATAGCTTTTGTTAACCATAGTTGAAACTTTAGCATGTTCCTTTATCCTAACAGGAAAAGGTAGTTTCTTAATATAAGCAGAAGAGACAACTGGATCAACATTATAAATTATAGTTTATTCTTTAACTAGTACCGGTTCTTTGATTTCTTCTTTAACAGGTGGGTGATATTTAAACCACTTATCTTTAGGGAGATCAACATGAGTAGCAAATGATTCACAAAAGGAGGCTACTATCTCAGAGTCAAGTCCATATTTAGTGCTAAACTTTTGAAAAGCATCGGTATTCATAAAAGATTTAACACATTCATACTTAAGCTTAATACCTGACTCCTTACCTTCATCGAGTTCCCAATCTTCAGAATTGTGTTTAATTCTTTCCAAAAGATCCCATCGGAATTCAATAGTCTTCTTCATAAAAGAACCAGCACAAGGAGTATCAAGCATGGTTTGATCATTACGAGAAAGCCGAGCATAAAAGTTCTGGATAATAATTTCTCTTGAGAGCTCATGATTGGGGCATGAATACAAGATTGACTTAAGCCTCTCCCAAGCTATAGCGATACTTTCTCCTTCACGAGGCCAAAAATTATATATATAATTCCGATCACTATGAACTAGATGCATAGGATAAAATTTTTGGTGGAACTCGATTCCAATTTCATGATCCAATATCATCGCATAGCCTATACCATGCCAATGCTTTTCCCTTAAAAGATAAAGGGAAAACCTTTTTCATAACTTCATCTCCGGGTAAACCTACAAGCTTAAACAATCCACAAATTTGTTCTACATATATCAGGTGCATATCAGGATGTTCGGTTCCATCTCCTGCATAAGGATTAGCTAGCAGTTGTTCTATCATACCCGAAGGAATTTCATATTCAATATTTCCAGTAGGTGCAGTAGGTTGAGGGGTAGCTAATTGTGGTTCCGGATGAGGTGAAGATACCCTGAACAAACCCCTCAAAGGCTTGTTTTCCATAGTAACAAGTGACAATGAATTTCAGCACACTTTATAAATGTTTCCTTACCAAATTCCACTTACCAAAGGCGCTTCACTCCCCGGCAACGGCGCCAGAAAATAGCCTTGATGACCCACAAGTATAGGGGATCAATTGTAGCTCTTTTCGATAAGTAAGAGTGTCGAACCCAACGAGGAGCAGAAGGAAATGACAAGTGGTTTTCAGCAAGGTAATGTCTGCAAGTGCTGAAATTGTAAGTAATAGAGTAGTTTGATAGCAAGATAATTTGTAACGAGCAAGTAACGATAGTAGTAACAAAAGTGCAGCAAGGTAGCCCAATCGTTTTGAGGCAAAGGACAGGCCAAAACGGTCTCTTATGATAAGCAAAGCGTTCTTGAGGGTACACGGGAATTTCATCTAGTCACTTTCATCATGTTGGTTTAATTCGTGTTCGCTACTTTGCTAATTTGATATGTGGGTGGACCAGTGCTTAGGTGCTGTTCTTACTTGAACAAACCTCCTACTTATGATTAACCCTCCCATAAGCATCCGCAACTATGAGAAAAGTATTAAGAATAAATTCTAACCATAGCATTAAACTTTTGGATCCAATCGGTCCCTTACGGAATAGCACATAAACTGGGGTTTAAGCTTCTGTCACTCTCGCAACCCATCATCTAATTGCTACTCCACAATGCTTACCTTAGGCCCAAATATGGTGAAGTGTCATGTAGTCGACGTTCACACGCCACCACTAAGGGAATAACAACATACATACTATCAAAATATCGAACACATATCAAATTCACATGATTACTTGCAACAAGATTTCTCCCGTGCCTCAAGAACAAAAGTAACTACTCACAAATGATAAATATGCTCATGATCAGAGGAGTATTAAATAGCATAATGGATCTGAACATATAATCTTCCACCAAATAAACCATATAGTAATCAACTACAAGATGTAATCAACACTACTAGTCACCCACAAGCACCAATCTATAGTTCCGGTAACAAGATTGAGCACAAGAGATGAACTAGGGTTTGTGATGAGATGGTGTTGTTGAAGATGTTGATGGAGATTGCCCTCCCCAAGATGGGAGAGTTGTTGGTGATGATGAGGACGATGATTTCCCCCTCCGAGAGGGAAGTTCCCCCGGCAGAATCGCTCCACCGGAGGGCAAAATTGCGCATGCCCAAGTTCCGCCTCGAGACGGCGGCACTCCATCCCGAAAGTCCTCCCCATATTTTTTTTTCTAGGTCAAAAGGACCTATATACCAGAAGATGGGCACCGGAGGTGGGCCTGGGTGAGCACAACCCACCAGGGCGAGCCTGGGCTCCCTGGCACGCCCAGGTGGGTTGTGCCCACCTGGTGGGCCCCCTTTGGTAGTTATTTGCTCCAATAATTCTTAAATATTCACTAAAAAATCTCCATGAAGTTTCAGCTTGTTTGGAGTTGTGCATAATAGGTAACCTGGCGTAGCTTTTCCAGGTCCAGTTTTCTAGCTGGCGGAATTCTCCCTCTTGGTGTGTACCTTCCAAGATCTACGTGTTGTCATCTTTCTTATTAATTTCCTTAGAGGTGTTTTCATCACGGGGTTTTGTAAAAACAACATAAAACATATTATCCATAGAAACCTTAGCATTATTAAGTTGCTTAACATCATAACCCTTTTGATTTCCTGCAACAATCCAAGAGTAATGTTGATTGACATTATTGAAAACTTGTTGGATTATGTCTAAAATGGGGACTTCCTTTTTAAGATTCTCATCAAAGATTTGATTATCCCCAATCAAATGTCTTAGCGCATAATCACTATTGTAGAGAATTTCATCTATCACAGGTTTTTCACGATTCATATCATAAAAATCAAAGATTTCCCTAGCTTCTCGTATGATGTAGTCAAACTCATTCATAAGAACAAGAGTGGCCAATTTTTTGCCTTAGGATTCTTAATAGAGGGAAGCACAAAAAACAATCTTTTCAAAGTACAATGAGTACGGATAAATTTACTTTCAAGTTTCAGGACTAATGCCGAAATAGCATCCGAATAAGATCTAGTAGTTCTAAGTATAGGAGCATCATCAAGACTTAGATTTCCCACACAATTGAAAAAATCTTGGATATGTTCCTTTCCCATAACATTCCCTTGCCCCAAGATAAAAGTTTTAGTATCCAGATTGCCCGTACGTCCAATCTTAGGAGTTAGGACATCATATGTTGCTGCCATACCGAAATCACTCATGATTGCAAGCAAAGGATAGATCTGACGAGAAAACGGCGAACAAAAAAGGGCCGAATAAAATGGCAAATTTTTGTGAAGTGGAGGAGAGGAAAACGAGAGGCAAATGACAAATAATGCAAATTGCAAGGAGATGGGATTTGTGATTAGGAACCTGGTAGATGTTGATGATGTCTCCCCGGCAACGGCGCCAGAAATTCCTTTTGATATCTGCTAGACTACGTCGGTATTTCCCCAAAGAGGAAGGGATGATGCAGCACAACGATGGTAGGTATTTCCCTCAGTGCTACGACCAAGGTTATCGAAACAGTAGGAGAACCAAGCAACACTACGTAAACAACACCCTGCACACAAATAACAAATACTCACAACCCGACGTGTTAAAGGGGTCGTCAATCCCTTTCGGGCAACGACGCTAGAAATTGGCAAACGAACGTGAGAGAGTTATAAATATTGATAGATCGAACACCAAATAAAGTAAAGTGCAGCAAGGTATTTTGTATTTTTGGTTTAAT
Organism: Aegilops longissima; assembly: GCA_021605205.1. Lineage (NCBI taxonomy): Eukaryota > Viridiplantae > Streptophyta > Magnoliopsida > Poales > Poaceae > Aegilops > Aegilops longissima. Next base: position 572,740,384 of record CM038678.1, on the reverse strand, counting down.
AGATCTGAAAATAAAAACAAAGGAAAATAGATCGCAAAGGTAAATATATTCAAGAAGAGACTCGGGGGCCGTAGATTTCACTAGTGGCTTCTCTCGAGAAAAATAGCAGACGGTGGGTGAACAAATTACTGTTGGGAAATTGATAGAACTTCAAATAATCATGACGATATCCAGGCAATGATCACTATATAGGCATCACATCCAAGATTAGTAGACCGACTCCTGCCTGCATCTACTACTATTACTCCACACATCGATCGCTATCCAGCATGCATCTGGTGTATTAAGTTCATGGAGAAACGGAGTAATGCAATAAGAACGATGGCATATGATGTAGACAAGATCTATTTATGTAGAAATAGACCCCATCGTTTTATCCTTAGTAGCAATGATACATACGTGTCGGTTCCCCTTCTGTCACTGGGATCAAGCACTGTAAGATCGAACCCACTATAAAACACCTCTTCCCATTGCAAGATAAATAGATCAAGTTGGCCAAACAAAAGCCAAATATCGGAGAAGAAATACGAGGCTATAATCAATCATGCATATAAGAGATCAAAGAAGACTTAGATAACTTTCATGGATAAAAAGATAGATCTGATCATAAACTCAAAGTTCATCGGCTCCCAACAAACACAGCAAAATGAGTTACATCATATGGATCTCCAAAAGACCATTGTATTGAGAATCAAACAAGAGAGAGGAAGCCATCTAGCTACTAACTACGGACCCGTAGGTCTATAAAGAACTACTCACGCATCATCGGAGAGGCACCAATGGACATGATGCACCCCTCCGTGATGGTGTCTAGATTGGATCTAGTGGTTCTGGACTCTGCGGCTGCTGGAATTGATTTTCGTCAACTCTCCTAGGGTTTCTGGAATATTGGGGTATTTATAGAGCAAAGAGGTGGTGCGGGAGGCACGTCGGCACAACCCACCAGGGCGCGCCCAGGTGTCTTGTGCTCACCTCGGGCCCCCTCCTTGGTACTTCTTTGGCCCATTGGATGTGTTCTGGTCAAAAAATCCACAAAAAGTTACGCTGCGTTTGGACTCCGTTTGGTATTAATTTTCTGTGATGTAAAAAAACATGCAGAAACAGCAACTGGCATTTGGCACTACGTCAATAGGTTAGTACCAAAAAAGATATAAAATGATTATAAAACATCCAAGAATGATAATATAACAGCATGGAACAATCAAAAATTATAGATACATTGGAGACGTATCAGCCTCCTCCATTTCAGCCCTAGTCCGAAGATAGGGGCGGGGAGAACGCAGAGGTGGAGCTACGCCTGGAGCGGCGCACCAAAAACCCCTTCTTCGACCGCACTGAGTCCGATGACAAGAAGACGACAGGGCCCATCGACGATGTGAGAGTGCAGGGCCTGGAGCGCGCACCCTCTCTGACTGCAGACGGCGCATGGTCGTTGATTAGGAGAAGATCCTCGATGACGCGTGAATGCGGGAAGGCAAGGTCGATGGCTCGCATGCATTCGCTTGTGCGATTTATTTTCCGCTTGTCCTATAGATTGGAATCGTGGGAAGCATGTACACGGAGTTTTGTGTGATCTTTCTTAATCTTTATTAATCTTTGATCGTGCGATCTTTGTTAGTCAGCATATTATGACCCAGGGTGAAATCAAATAAATAATTTTTATTTACCAAACTTTTATACTTTTTTATTATACTACAATTTTAAGGAGTTAAATTTTATTATTTAGTTGGTTTAGTTAACCACAGAACTTAGTTGGTATAGTTAATGAATTTTTTTGGTTATTGGCTGTAAAGTGTGTCATTGATCACTTTGTTTAAGAATTAAGTGATGTAGCATAAGTCATCTTTAAATATTTGTGTAGCTTCATATATAGGTTAATTTCATTAAATATCATATTAGAGGTTTCAAAAGAATAATATTCAACTAATATCTTAATAATAGCGGTTTCTAGTGTATTATTATATGTTCATATTTATAGAATGTTTGAGTATAAAATGTATCATCTGCAAATGTGTCACAAGTTAGATTCCATAATAAGTTAAACATATGCATGATAAATATCACCAACAAGAACAAGTTGTTGTTGTTGTATGTAGCATCCTTTTGAACTTACAGATATAGTATAGTGGTTAGTATCATGTTCAATATTTGGGCCCTCCTCTTTTGGGATCCAGGGCGGTCACCCCTCTTTGCCCGGCCTATGGGCTGGCATTGGTTGAGAAACTGCAATTTGTGCACCTGTTCAGATTCTGGTTTGCTAACAAGCATTATTGTCAGGTTGTGAACTTGTGATACAATTTTTTTTCCCAATCATGATTTACAGCTTCTTGTGAGACCTCGAATGACACAATACAACCGTAATTTTCCATTAGTATACGATTGGGGGTGAGCATACGCTGCATCTTGATTCTAAAACTACATGGTTCTAGATGGAAACTATTGAAATGATGTCAAAATAGCTATTGGCAAAGAAGTGGATGCAAGTTGTGAAGTTTCCAGAGTATCATAGTTGAGCATGTCAGGCCAATGCGATCACCCACTGTTCACGAAAGTAATTGAAATGTTAGGTGTGTGTTGGCAGAAATCATCAAATTCGTGGAGAAAAGAGAAACATGAACTGTCTACTCTAGAAGGAAAAGCTGAATCTTCGCACTGCTAGAGGTTTCAACAAACAATCTAGTGACATGATTTCACTGACTAAGCGATTCAGTCCTGGGTCTTCAGCATGTGTAAAGAATTGCAGCCAGCATGGTTATTGGTCCTCTTTAAACAACATTACCTACAATGGAGCAGTTCAACAGTCAAAATGTTTGACATGATTTTTGCCAGATCAGATCAAATATCAACTAATGCTTCCCTTCTCAGGTGAAAGAAGGGGTTTTAGGTAGAAGTTTAATACTTTTTGACAATATCTTTGTTTTTTTACTTATGTATTTTCTATTTGCAGTTTTTTCTATCTTCGGCTCTTTTATTTTGGTTTTTCATGTGAAGCACCCATTGTGCTACTCGTGTGAAAAAGCGACTGTGGGTCCCAAAAAAAGTGAAGTACACCTTAGTATTGTTTGAAGCACATTTTAGTGAGTTTTGAAGCACTTACTAGTACAGCTTGGAGCATAGATTTTGCAGAAAAAAATGTTCATCGAAAACTATCAACATGGATCGAGTTTTGAAAACCTAGACGCGAGAAACACAGCGGTGAAAGCAGTTCATGATTTGGACACGCAGTTCGAGTGATCAATCATTTTGAAAAGAAACAAATCTAAGAAAAAAAAAACACAAACAGAAAACCTCACATCCTCAAGCGCGAGGTGAGAAAACCCACAAAAACTCCGTGGTTGCGATAAGTGGTGCACATGCCCACTTGTCACCACCAGAGGAGGTGGTATTGACCTTTGCAAGGGGTATCCCCTAATTAATTAGTGATTTCAAGTCTCAGAAACCTCAGTTTTGTTTCTACTTGATAAATCATGCTGAATTTGAACTTCCTAAACTTGTGATAAATCATGTACCACTCATTCAATAATAACGATACGTTAGGGGTGAGCATACGCTGCATCTTGATTCTCGAACTACATGGTTCTAGATGGAAACTGTTGAAATGATGTCAAAATAGCTATTGGCAAAGAAGTGGATGTAACTTGTGAAGTTTCCAGAGTATTATACTTGAAAATGTCAAGCCAATGCGATCACCCACCGTTCACCAAAGTAACATCAGTTTGAAAAATGCCAGGTGTGCCTTGGCAGAAATCATCAAATTCGTGGAGAAAAGAGAAACATGAATTGTCTGCTCTAGAAGGAAATGCCGAATCTTCGCACCGCTAGAGGTTTCAGCAAACAATCTAGCGACATGATTTCACCGTGCTATGTACACAACCTAAGCGATTCAGTCCTGGGTCTTCAGTATGTGTAAAGAATTGCAGCCAGCATGGTTATTGGTCCTCTTTAAACAACATTACCTACAATGGAGCAGTTCAGCAGTCAAAATGTTTGACATGATTTTTGCCAGATTAGATCAAATACCAACTAATGCTTCCCTTCTCAGGTGAAAGAAGGGGTTTTAGGTAGAAGTTTAATACCTTGGCACAGACCGCACAAGATTGACTTCTTTCCATCCACTCGTAAATGCAACTAAGATGGAAATTATGGTTGCACTGAAGCACTACCTTTGGATTCTCGTAATCATACTCTACAAATAAGAAACAATCAGAAGACAAGAAGAGCGAACAACTGTGCACAAAGTACAAGGATATAAATTCAGGGTTATGGAATGCTACATTTGTTTTCCTTTACCATTGCCAGAGTAGATGTATTCACGTACGTGGCAGCAATTTGATAAAATGGTAACAAACTAGCTATCAATGAGAACTGATTAATTAAGACATATCCATTAACAATAATGATTAAAATGAACAAATACGTATATTTTCCAACTGACACAAGAATGTTTCAGATGCTCTCTTTCTCGTGTACTTTATATGATATATGCGAAGAAGTGTGAATCGTAAATCCCATTGAGCGAAAATACAAGATGCTGCAATTCTGAATAGTGAAGGAGTTGTAAAACAGGTAATTGTTTTCACTGACCTTCTAGGCATATTGGACAGTCATCCTCAGAATCAGAAGGAACACAGACTTGAGCTCCCCTGATTTTTTTACCTCCCGACTCAGCTTTCAGGGACGGCCCATCAGCCTTCTTATTATCGGCACAAGTTGATCTGGTATCAGCATCATTGCTTTCTTCAACTAGATTAGATTTCTGGGATTGCGTTGAAGCCTTGTCATGTCCTGCCACCAGCGGGTGGCGCTCCGTTTGATGTCTGAATTGAGGATCATCATAAGGCAAAGGCCTAGGAGGGCAGCGGAAGGTGTTCATTGAATCATCCTGCCGTGAACCCGCAGGAGGAACCCTTCCCTGAACAGGCGCAACCCGTGTATTCGCTCTTTGACGAGCAGGAGGGCCCTGTGGGGGAATAAAACATTTAGATGGTACTAGTGCATAGCAGCTGACTGAAACAGAAGGTCCAGACAGAACATGCAATTATTCTGGACAAATGTGACACCATTAAGTATACCAAACTGTTTAGTACTGTAATAATTTTGAAGCTACACGGACAGACCATTTGTAGTTGGGTGTTAGTATCTTACTTATTCAGTACCGAGTTGTCCAGTTCCAACTTCTGAGAATAGCACCTCTGAACTGACTGTCAAACAAGTCTCAGGGTAATAAAACTGGATAGGCTCCATGCAAACTACTAATATCCGTTCATGGTTTATATCTACTAATTTACAGTTAGCAGCTACAAGTTACGCAATTAAATGAACACAGTCATGAACATTTGCTATTCTGAGATCACGGCAATGCGATCCTGGGACATGACTGCCGAATGTGAGGATCACGAACACGGAAAATCCACCCACCATCTGCCACTCGGCAACACGATTTCCGTGCATTTCACCAACACCATGACTAAATCCATCACATGTCTATATCACCGCAACTGCACCAAATATCTCCAGACAAGACGGGCAAAACAAACAGATAGGTAGAAGCATACCGAGTTGTGATTGGTGTTGTTGTTGTCGTTGTTGCGATCGTTGTTCAGGAAAGGCCATGGCAGGCAGCAACAGCCAGGCGCGTCGTCGCCGGGGCCGCGGCCGCGTAAGCAGCACATGATGGCCCCCATCTGACTGAACCCCTCCCCTGCAAACCAAACGGAGGAGCCAGTAGTACCGGCCTTCTAGTTCCCACCTATCCTCGGACTCCCCGTCTCACTGCCCGGCCGCGGCACCAGCACTTGGAAGGGGGCGCACCGACGGAAGGAAGGAAAAAGGCCGATCGGTGGCAATCTATCCAAGGGATGGAATCCGATCCCGCCGCTTAGAATCCGGGCAGGTTCCTTTACTCTTCGCCGCTGGACCTGCGAAACAACCCCAAGTTACTACGCCGCAAATTTAGGCCCTGCGCCGCCGGCGAGAGGATCGATAGGAAAAAAAAAACAGGATCACATCGTCGGCGACGGCGAGCATGCGGCGCCAGTTAAATTCTGCTACCCAAGATGGAACCGGAATTTCCTTTTCACTGCGAGTTGGTGACGGAGAAAAGGCGGACCTTTGGGGACGGACGGGCGGAGCTGCTAAACCCCCGACGCAGATTGACGGCGGCGGGTTCAAGTAGTGGTGGTGGTACGGGCAGTGGTAACTGAACTCGGAAGAATCGGGGGAGGATTGCGGTTGGAGAGCGAGCAGCGGCGGCTAGGAGATTGGAGCTGGCACGCAAGGCATTGCGATCGGTTTGCTGTTGCGCCGAACGCACGGGCGGAGCGGCGGAAAGAGAGAGATAGAATAAAAATCTCCCGGAATAAAGTTTAGAATCCTATTGGTGGATTTTGTTACGAGATTAGCGCTGCCGGCTGGTAATAAGTGGGGGTGGAAGCTGACTAGGACTTTTCCCTGGCGGACCACCCTCGCTGCCTTTTGCAAGGTCCCTGCTTTTTATCTATCTCTGGATACTCTGCTTTTGTTCCAGAGATTTCGGCCCCGTCTAATGGTGTACTCTTGCATAGGTTTTTTTTCTTGCGAATACTCTTGCATAGGCTTTGATCCGGAAGATCGTAAATCTACACGAAGTACAGATGCCCCTAACTAATAACCGTGACTCAAGACCCCATAGATCCATGTTATCTATTCAAACACTGCATCCCATTTGTGTTGCCGCCTATCCTCCTCCCATCCTCATTGATGGTGGCATCAATGTTCACACACTCACAGTGTGTTTGAATGTGATCAATTCTAAGGTATCTTTCTTTGCATAAAATGAGAAATTTGCTTTCCTTTTTCCCGTGCGAGGTTTTGCCGACGCGTCCATGGTTGTTATAGATGATTTCTTTCGTATCCGATCTAAAATTACTAAGGTGTTCATTTACAATTCAGATCTACACCAATACAAAAGAGAGGCGGATTGTGCACTATTGATTAAGGGATCATCCTAAATAACATTTTTATTATTATTAACATGTAAAATAACATCATATTCGAATTCTATAAAAAATAATCAAATTTCATATATAATATATTAAAATTGAAGTTGCGGTTCAAAAGATATGACTATTTAAAAAAATGTATGATATGTATTGCGGCTTAATTAAACCAAATGTCAGGGTGTTTTCCGCAAACAACGAACGGTTTTTCTGGAGTCACTTATGTTGGAAATATGCCCTAGAGGCAATAATAAATTAGTTATTATTATATTTCCTTGTTCATGATAATCGTTTATTATTCATGCTATAATTGTATTGACCGGAAACAGCAATACATGTGTGGATACATAGACAACACCATGTCCCTAGTAAGCCTCTAGTTAACTAGCTCGTTGATCAATAGATGGTTACGGTTTCGACCATGGACATTGGATGTCATTGATAACGGATCACATCATTAGGAGAATGATGTGATGGACAAGACCCAATCCTAAGCCTAGCACAAAGATCGTGTAGTTCAGATGCTAAAGCTTTTCTAATGTCAAGTATCTTTTCCTTAGACCATGAGATCGTGCAATTCCGGATACCGTAGGAGTGCTTTGGGTGTATCAAACGTCACAACGAATCGGGTGACTATAAAGGTGCACTCAGGTATCTCCGAAAGTGACCATTGGGTTGACACGGATCGAGATCTGGATTTGTCACTCCGTAAACGGAGAGGTATCTCTGGGCCCACTCGGTAGGACATCATCATAATGTGCACAATGTGACCAAGGGGTTGATCACGGATGATGTGTTACGGAACGAGTAAAGAGACTTGCCGGTAACGAGATTGAACAAGGTATCGGGATACCGACGATCGAATCTCGGGCAAGTACAATACCGCTAGACAAAGGGAATTGTATACGGGATCGATTGAGTCCTTGACATCGTGGTTCATCCGATGAGATCATCGTGGAACATGTGGGAGCCAACATGGGTATCCAGATCCCGCTGTTGGTTATTGACCGGAGAACGTCTCGGTCATGTCTGCTTGTCTCCCGAACCCGTAGGGTCTACACACTTAAGGTTCAGTGACGCTAAGGTTATATAGGAAGCTTGTATGTGGTTACCGAATGTTGTTCGGAGTCCCAGATGAGATCCCGGACGTCACGAGGAGTTCCGGAATGGTCCGGAGGTAAAGATTTATATATGGGAAGTCCTGTTTTGGTCTCCGGAAAAGTTTCGGGGTTTATCGGTAACGTACCGGGACCACCGGGAGGGTTCCGGGGGTCCACCAAGTGGGGCCACCTGCCCTGAAGGTTGCGTGGGCCAAGTGTGGAGGGAACCAGCCCCAAAGGGGCTGGTGCGCCCCACAAGGGGCCCAAGGCGCATGGGGAGTGGGAGGGCAAACCCTAGTTCAGATGGGCCTTAAGGCCCACCTAGTGGGCGCCCTCTCTCCCTCTTGGCCGCCCCAAACCCATCTAGGGCTGGCCGCCACCCCTAGGGGTGGAAACCCTAGAGGGCGCAGCCCTCCCTTCCCTATATATATGAGGCCCAGGGGCTGCCCATAACACACGAGAGTCTCCTCTCCAGCGCAGCCCGCCTCCTCCTCCTCCTCTCCCTAGGTGCTTGGCGGCCTGCGGGATTGCCACGCCTCCATCACCACCATGCCGTTGTGCTGCTGCTGGATGGAGTCTTCTCAACCTCTCCTCTCTCCTTGCTGGATCAAGGCGTGGGAGACGCCACCGGCTGTCACGTGTGTTGAACGCGGAGGTGCCGTCCGCTCGCACTTGATCATCGGTGATCTGAATCACGACAGTACGACTCCATCAACCCTGTTCACTTGAACGCTTCCGCTTAGCGATCTACAAGGGTATGTAGATGCACTCTCCTTCCCCTCGTTGCTGGTTTCTCCATAGATAGATCTTGGTGACACGTAGGAAAATTTTGAATTTCTGCTACGTTCCCCAACAACTTAAACCTCGACTGCGGGTTAATTTGAAGGAACTACAAGGGTTTTTTCACATATATTGAAACATTATCTCTGAAATCACTTAAACCGGGACTACACTATTGATTAAGGCATCACCCTAAATAACATTTTTAAATGGTTTTTTTAGCACAGTACAGACGCACGCACACCCTACCCTTATGAGCACCTCTGAAAGACTGAGCCGACATATGATCTTGAAATTTACGAAGTCACCGTAGGCACCTCCTCATCGACTGGAACGTCTCCTCCCACTGAATGCGCATCGCTGGAAATCCTGAAATAAATCCAGGAATAAATACGAGCACCAGGATTTGAACCCTGGTGGGCTGGGGATATCACGGTCCCTCTAACCATCCAACCACAGGTTGGTTCGCTACATTTTTAAATGGCTAACGGGTAAAATAACATCGTATTCAAATTCTACAAAAAAAATTAATCAAATTATATATATAATATGTTAGAATCAGAGTTATGGTTTAAAAGGTACGACTATTTTAAAAAATGTATGATATGTACTAGTGGTTAATTAAACCAAATGCCAGGGTGTTTTCCGCAAACAACACACAATTTTTCTGGAGTCACTTAAATCCGGACAGCGGGTTGATTTCAGGGAAATGCAGGGGACTTTCCGAAAATAGTGAAACATTATCTCTAGAATTACTTAAATCGGGACTGTGGGTTGATTTTAAGAAAGAGTTGGGGGGGAGGAGGGGTCTGCAAAGAAAGACGCGACGGTGGAAGGTAGAGGCGTTTCGTACTTTATCAGTAGGTATAGGTTAAGATGTCTTGCCACAATATTTTTCATACATATTTCTTGATGCCATGGCAAGTAGAGTATCATGTTGGACATACTAACTTGACAATGAGTTTCGGGTGTGCGTAATTGAGATGTGTTTTCCATGGCAGTTTTTAAATTTGTTTTTCATGTCATTTATTACCTCCATCTCAAATTGCTTGTCTAACATTTTTCTAGACATGGATATATCCAACACTAAAACATGTCTAGATACCCCGTATGTAGAAAAATCCAAGACAAGTAATTCTTGATGGAGGGAGTACTGTTTCGCACATTGATGGCAACTCTGATAAACCATGTTTCAAAATTAAAGTACTAGGACCATGGCAACTTTTTGTGTTTCTTCTCTTTGTGTGGTTTGTTTGTTTTTTTGTAATTTTTGCCAAATGATGATTGCAATATTTTTCCAAAAGTTATCAAGTTGTTTTACACAAATCAAATTCATAAAATTGCCATGGTGACCAATGATGATGCCATAGACCTAGGGTAGGGTCATAGGCCTGACCTATACGCCCCACCCAAGGTCACTGCCCTAGAAGCAAAGACATTCAAAGGACAACATAGAGTACCAATTGAAGTCTTCATCCTACGCCTCCCACGGATTGATAAACCTTAGGTCATTTACTTGAGGGAAATTTGCTACTGTCCTACAAACCTCTGCACTTGGAGGCCCAACAACGTCTACAAGAAGAAGGTTGTGTAGTAGACATCAAGCTCTTTTCTGGAGCTGTTGCCGGGAAGGTGAGTGCTTGAAGGTATATCTTTATATCTTGCTATCGAATCTTTTTGTTTCTTGTTTTATCACTAGTTTTTTCTATAAAATAAAACTACAAAAAATGGAATTAAGGTTGCCTCATATGCTTCATCTTTTTAATGTCTTTCGTGAAAATTATGGGAAGGAAAATTGTGCTCAAGTACTAGAAGAAGAATTACATAAAATGCTTGGCATAAAATATGTGGATGATGAGCATGATTGCAATGTTGTTAGTATGAATTCTTTGAATACCCATGATGCTAATGATATGCAAAGCCACAAGCTTGGGGATGCTATGTTTGATGAAGATGATATTTTTAGCCTCCCAAGTTTTGATATGCAAAGTTGGTATGATGATAGCATGCCTCTTACCTATGATGATTATATTGATGAAAGTGGGTTTGGAAGAGTGTCAACTTTAGGAAGTAATGATCCCACTATTTTGGAGGATGTGAATCTTATTGTGATGAATATGAAAGTGGATTTGGAGAGGTCATGACTTTATTTAGTGATGATTCCACTATCTTGGAAGAGGTTTCAATCGATTATGATGAGAACAAAGTTGCTACTTATGATGATTATTGTGATGAAAATTATGCTATAAAAAGTAGTGATGATTATATTTATAAAACTTGTCATGATTATGATTACCCTTTTTCTGAACATTACTCTTTTAATGTGGAAACAATTTTTAGTATTCGAGTCTCTTATGATACTCCCACTATTCCGAATGAGAAGAAATTTGCTTATGTGGGGAGTAATAAAATTTATATGCTTGGGGATCATGAACATAATGCTTTATGTGATGGTTATATTTTTGAATTCATTCATGATGCTACTGAAAATTATTTTGAGGGAGTAACATATGCTTGTAGGAATTGCAATCATATCAAGTTTCCTCTCTATATGCTTAAAGTTTTGAAGTTATGCTTGTTTTGCCTTCCTATGCTAGTTGATTATTGTTCCCATAAGTTGTTTGCTCACAAAATCCCTATGCATGGGAAGTGGGTTAGACTTAAATGTGTTAGTAATATTCTTCATGATGCTCTCTTTTTGTTTCAATTCTCATCTTTTATGCGAGCATCATTGAAATCATCATGCCTAGCTAGAAAGGCATTAAAGAAAAGCGCTTGTTGGGAGACAACCGAATATTTTCCTTTACTGTTTTTGTGTGTCCACATGATTATTCTACTGTAGTAATCATGTTTTATAGGTTTTGTTTCAATAAAGTGCCAAGTAAGACCTTTAGGATAGCTTACGGTGATAGTTGTTGATCCTGCTGAAAATCAGAAACTTTTGCACCCAGTAAATTAGTTTTGATAATTCACAGAAACGTGATTTTGTTCTGATTATTTTTGCTCTGGATTGGTACGCAAATTTCTTAGGACTTCCTAATTTTGTAGGATTTTTGGAGTTCCAGAAGTATACGTTTGATACAGATTACTACAGACTGTTCTGTTTTTGACAGATTCTGTTTTCTATGTATTGTTTGCTTATTTTGATGAATCTATGAGTAGTATCAGAGGGTATGAACCATAGATAAGTTGGAATACAGTAGATATTACGCCAATATGAATTTATAATGAGTTCACAACAATACCTAAGTGGTGGTTTTATTTTCTTATACTAACGGAGCTTACGAGTTTTCTGTTGAGTTTTGTGTTGTGAAGTTTTCAAGTTTTGGGTAAAGATTCGATGGACTATGGAATAAGGAGTGGCAAGAGCCTAAGCTTGGGGATGCCCAAGGCACCCCAAGGTAATATTCAAGGAAAACCAAGATCCTAAGCTTGGGGATGCCCCGGATGGCATCCCCTCTTTCGTCTTTGTTCATCGGTAACTTTACTTGGAGCTATAATTTTATTCACCACATGATACGTGTTTTGCTTGGAGCGTCATTTTATTTTCTTTTGTTTTGCTTGTTGTTTGAATAAAATACCAAGATCTGAAATTCTTAAATGAGAGAGTCTTCACATAGTTACATAATTATTTAACTACTCATTGATCTTCACTTATATCTTTTTGGAGTAGTTTGTCATTTACTCGTGTGCTTCACTTATATCCTATGAGTAAATGGTTGAATGAGTTGAATGTCATAAATCTGAAATTATATATGTTTCATATGTTTACCCCGTTGGGAGTAATGACTTCACATCTAAGAAGTAGAGGTGGTAAACTTATTGAAGGTTAGCAAACATTGTATTGGTCACTTGAACAATTCATGAAAGAATATTGAAGGAAGAGAGATTTCACATATAAATATACTATCTTAGACATCTTCTATGATTGTGAGCCCTATTATTATTTTCAAACCTGAGCAAATTAGTTGAAGTTGGACAAGGAAGACAACGTAATGAGTTATGCTTGGGTATAGAAGTTATATTGTTATAGATCCTCCAACATGTGGTGCTTGTTTTTTAGAATCCTTTGCTTGCCAAAATATCTGTACTAAGCGGGAATACTGCTTGTGCATCCCAATTCCTTGAACCAAGTTTCTTCCATGAGTGTCCACCATACCTACCTATATGCGGTATTTACCTGCCGTTCCAAGTAAATTTGCATGTGCCAAACTCTAAACCTTCAAATAATAATCTGTTTTGTATGCCCGAATCGCTCATGTAGCAACTAAGGGCTATCAGTATCTTCCATGCTAGGTGGGTTATTCTCACGATGAGTGGACTCCGCTCATCATTCATGAGAAAAATGGCTGGTAACTGGGATGCCCAGTCCCATGATCAAAAGATCAAAATCAAATCAAAAGTAATTGCAAACAAAACTCCCCCAGGATTGATGTTAGTTGGAGGCACCTGTTGTTTCGGCCAAGCCATGGATTGATGATTGTTGGTGAGGGGGAGTAAAAACTTTACCATTCTGTTTGGGAACCGCCTATAATGTATGTAGTATGGAAGATATTGGGAACTCTTGGTTGTTATGTTGACAATGAAAGCATACCTCTCAAAATTATTTTCATCTCTATTTCAAAATCAAGCTCTGGCACCTCTGCAAATCCCTGCTTCCCTCTGCGAAGGGCCTATCTTTTACTTTTATGCAAAAGTCAGTAGTATTCCTTCTCATTCCTACCTACTCTTTAGTTGGTAAGCATCGTGTGTTGGGGAAAGATCTAAGCATATATGGCCATGCAAATATATTTGATCATGAATTTTTATTGTTGACAATTATCTATATGATAAGTTAGTTGGGAGGCAAAACACTAAGCCCCTATCTTTCTCTGTGTTCGATGGATGCTATTTGTTCTAAGAATATGCTTTGAGTGGTAGCAATCATGGAAGACTATATGATAGTTGAGTATGTGGAGTTTGCTAAATCAAAGCTCTGACATAGACCCTTCCTGAAAATAAGATGAATTCTAATTGTTTGATGACTGAGAATGAAGTTTGCTAGTTTTCAAGAAAGTTTATGGTCTATGCTTTAACATGTGAATAGCGTGTTACTTGATCCTGAGAAGTTTTATGAGATGAACTACTGTTATGACATATAATCATGCTAGAAAGGGTGATTGAAATTATCATTGATCAAACTTGTGCACCTGCTAGCATTCACACTTCATAAATTCTTTCTTTTATCATTTACCTACTCGAGGACGAGCAGGAATTAAGCTTGGGGATGCTGATACGTCTCCAACGTATCTATAATTTATGAAGCATTCATGCTATTATATTATCTGTTTTGGATGTTTATGGGCTTTACTAAGAACTTATATATTATTTTTGGGACTAACCTATTAACCGGAGGCCCAGCCCAAATTGCTGTTTTCTTGCCTATTTCAGTGTTTCGAAGAAAAGGAATATCAAACAGAGTCTAAACGGAATGAAACCTTCGGGAGCGTGATTTTTGGAACGAACGTGATCCAGGAGACGTGGAGCTGAAGTCAGGGAAGCTTCGAGGAGGCCACGAGGCAGGGGGGCGCGCCCACCCCCCTAGGCGTGCCCTCCACCCTCGTGGGCCCCTCGTGGCTCCCCTGACTGACTTCTTTCGCCTATATAAGTCCATATACCCTAAAACCTTTGGAGGACACAATAGATCGGGAGTTCCGCCGCCGCAAGCCTCTGTAGCCACCAAAAACCTCTCGGGAGCCCGTTCCAGCACCCTGCCGGAGGGGGGAATCCATCACCAGTGGCCATCTTCATCATCCCGACGCTCTCCATGATGAGGAGGGAGTAGTTCACCCTCGGGGCTGAGGGTATGTACTGGTAGCTATGTGTTTGATCTCTCTCTCTCTAGTGTTCTTGAGGTGATACGATCTTGATGTATCGCGAGCTTTACTATTATAGTTGGATCTTATGATGTTTCTCCCCCTCTACTATCTTGTAATGGATTGAGTTTTCCGTTTGAAGTTATCTTATCGGATTGAGTCTTTAAGGATTTGAGAACACTTGATGTATGTCTTGCCGTGCTTATTGATACGTCTCCGTCGTATCTATAATTTTTTATTGTTCCATGCCAATATTCTACAACTTTCATATTCTTTTGGCAACTTTTTATACTATTTTTTGGGACTAACATATTGATCCAGTGCCTAGTGCTAGTTCCTGTCTGTTGCATGTTTTATGTTTCGCAGAAACTCCATATCAAACGGAGTCCAAACGGGATAAAAACAAACGGAGATTTTTTTTTGGAATATTTGTGATTTTTGGGAGGAAGAATCAACACGAGACGATGCCCGAGGTGGCCACGAGATAGGGGCCCACGCCCACTTAAAGTGGGCGCGCCCCGCACCCTCGTGAGCCACCCGTAAGGCGGTTGATGCCCTTCTTTAGCCGCAAGAAAGCTAATTTTTGGAAAACAATCTGGGCGAAGGCTTCAATCCAATCGGAGTTACGGATCTCCAGATATAAAGGAAACGGTGCAGGCAGAATTCGTAACGCGAAACAGAGAGATAGATCCAATCTCGGAGGGGCTCTCGCCCCTGCCAAGCCATGGGAGCCAAGGACCAGAGGGGAAACCCTTCTCCCATCTAGGGAGGAGGTCAAGGAAGAAGAATAAGAAGGGGGGCTCTCTCCCCCTTGCTTCCGGTGGCGCCGGAACACCGCCGGGGGCCATCATCATCACCGTGATCTTCATCAACACCTCCGCCATCTTCACCAACATCTCCATCACCTTCCCCCATCTATATCCAGCGGTCCACTCTCCCGCAACCCGCTGTACCCTCTACTTGAACATGGTGCTTTATGCTTCATATTATTATCCAATGATGTGTTGCCATCCTATGATGTCTGAGTAGATTTCCGTTGTCCTATCGGTGATTGATGAATTGCTATGATTGGTTTGAGTTGCATGTTTTATTATTGGTGCTTTCCTATGGTGCCCTCCGTGTCACGCAAGCATGAGGGATCCCCGCTGTAGGGTGTTGCAATGCGTTCATGATTCGCTTATAGTGGGTTGCATGAGTGACTGAAACACAAACCCGAGTAAGGGGATTGTTGCGTATGGGATAAAGGGGACTTGATACTTTAATGCTATGGTTGTGTTTTACCTTAATGAATCTTTAGTAGTTGCGGATGCTTGCTAGAGTTCCAATCATAAGTGCATATGATCCAAGTAGAGAAAGTATGTTAGCTTATGCCTCTCCCTCATATAGAATTGCAATAGTGATTACCGGTCTAGTAACGTAGTCAATTGCTTAGGGACAATTTCACAACTCCTACCACCACTTTTCCACAATCGCTATATTTACTTTATTGCATCTTTATCTAAACAGCCCCTACTTCTTATTTACGCGTCCTTTATTATCTTGAAAACCTATCCAACAACACCTACAAAGTACTTCTAGTTTCATACTTGTTCTAGGTAAAGCGAACGTCAAGCGTCCGTAGAGTCATATCAGTGGCCGATAGGACTTGAGAGAGTATTTGTTCTACCTTTAGCTCCTCGTTGGGTTCGACACTCTTACTTATCGAAAGAGGCTACAACTATCACGTATACTTGCGGGTCATCACTTATCTGTGGTGACAATGGGATATTCACGTGATCCACTTGATGTATGTTTTGGTGATCAACTTGCGGGTTCAATGAATCTATGCATAGGGGTTGGCACATGTTTTCGTCTTGACTCTCCGGTAGAAACTTTGGGGCACTTTTTGAAGTACTTTGTGTTGGTTGAATAGATGAATCTGAGATTGTGTGATGCATATCGTATAATCATGCCCACGGATACTTGAGGTGACAATGGAGTATCTAGGTGACATTAGGGTTTTGGTTGATTTGTGTCTTGAGGTGTTATTCTAGTACGAACTCTATGATAGATCGAATGGAAAGAATAGCTTCGTGTTATTTTGCTACGGACTCTTGAATAGATCGAGCAGAAAGAATAACTTTGAGGTGGTTTCGTACCCTACCATAATCTCTTTGTTTGTTTTCCGCTATTAGTGGCTTTGGAGTGACTCTTTGTTGCATGTTGAGGGATAGTTATATGATCCAGTATGTTATTATTGTTGAGAGAACTTGCACTAGTGAAAGTATGAACCTTAGGCCTTGTTTCCTAGCATTGCAATACCATTTACACTCACTTTTACCACTTGTTACCTTGCTGTTTTTATATTTTTCAGATTACAAATACTCATATCTACCATCCATATTGCACTTGTATCACCATCTCTTTGCCGAACTAGTGCACCTATACAATTTACCATTGTATTGGGTGTGTTGGGGACACAAGAGACTCTTTGTTATTTGGTTGCATGGTTGCTTGAGAGAGACCATCTTCATCCTATGCGTCCCACGGATTGATAAACCTTAGGTCATCCACTTGAGGGAAATTTGCTACCGTCCTACAAACCTCTGCACTTGGAGGCCCAACAACGTCTACAAGAAGAAGGTTGTGTAGTAGACATTAGTATCACACGACCAAGACGAAGCCATTCGACTATACAAGAAATCACTCGACCTACAGAAGACCAGGAGTCACTCAGGACGACAACGGTCAGGCGTTCACTCCGTAGTCTCAAAGATCACTAAATACACTTTATAGCTGGCATTACCAGTAATGCCCTGTCTTAATGTATATTGAACCCCTGTAATGGAGGTGGGCTGGGGTCCTGGCGCACTCTATATAAGCCACCCCCCTCCTCTGGGACAAGGGTTCGCACCCCCTGTAACACACACTCCCATATTCCAGCCGACCGCCTCAGGGCACCGAGACGTAGGGCTTTTACCTCCTCCGAGAGGGGCCTGAACTCGTAAACTCTTGCGTACAATCTCACCGTAGCTAGGACCTTGCCT
This sequence comes from Aegilops longissima, assembly GCA_021605205.1. Lineage (NCBI taxonomy): Eukaryota > Viridiplantae > Streptophyta > Magnoliopsida > Poales > Poaceae > Aegilops > Aegilops longissima. Next base: position 572,722,646 of record CM038678.1, on the reverse strand, counting down.
CCTCATACATACCCCCTATTCTTACTGTCAGACTTAGTATCATGACAGTTGGCGCCCACCGTGGGGCAAAGCGTCTTAGCGACTTCCGGCGAGGTTGCATTTTCTTCGATCTTCATCAACATGGTTTCTGGCGGCGGTTTGGTCATCGGCCGCGAGTTCTGACTCGGCGCGCCTTTCGTCGCCAATGACTCCGCCTAGCTCCAGGAGGCCCCCCTCGACGTCGAGGCTCTCCCGATCCATGGTTCGTCGCACTTCCGCGCGAGTGCCTGTGGCGTCCTCCTTCGGCAGCCGTCGACCCCGTATCAGTCGGTCCTCGCGTCGTTGTCTCACTCTGCTAGTAGCTGCCGCAAGCGGTCTGGTCAATCGCGGCTCCAGCGGTGGGTGAAGCACGCGGTGGCTCGTCAGGCGTTCACCCCCCAAGTCGCGGCGATCGAGCCCGACATATTTCACTGCGGTTCAGTCGACCTGTCGACTGATTTTGCAGACACATTTTCCAAGAGCAGGAGTTGTGACCCCGCGACGGAAGTCCTTATGGTCGACTCCGATCGCAGCCCACCTAGTTTTCGTCGCAGCGGCGGCAACGATGGCGGCGACGGCCCGTCATTCGGCCATCAGGAGTATCAGCCCCAACCTCTCAGCTCGCAGCAGAGGGAGGAGCTGCACCGCCACAACGTGGAGGCTCTCCAGACCCCCATCATAGGGGAAACCGCCTAGGTTCGCGGCTTGGAGGCTGTGCGCGTGGCCATGCTGGCTGAGCGCACTCGTTTGGAGAATCTCCAACATTCTCTCGACGAACGTGCCCATCGACTGATCCCCGAGTCCAGTTGACGTCCACGCCAGTTGTTTCCACCGGAAACTCAGGTATTCCGCACACTGATCCAGAATCTTGCCGCTGCTGCGTGTATCGCAGAGTCTATTCAATCGTCCTGTTCAGAGGCTGGAAGAGGCTTGGAACAAATCAGGGCGCTGCTCCGAGCAGCGGGAGACCAGAACTCCGCCATGTCCCAGTCACGAAACAGAATCCACATAAGATCGTTAAGGGCAGACACCGTTCAGTCAGCACACAGTCCTAGGTCGCCTTTGCGGCATGAAGATCGTGATCACCGCCGAGATCGGCACCTGGGAAGAGCTCATGGAGAGTATGATCGTGAGTACGCCCGCGACAACCACCGTCATGCGCTTCGCCCCTTCCGAGGGACGGGTCATACGCGCCCCGGAGGTATGATGATAGGCGTCCGTATGGAAATGACCACATAGTTCCAGTCAACCCTAGAGAGCCTGGCTTCGACGCAAGGTCACTCCTTGTGCAGGGTTTGGTCGACCGGAACAGAGCATACAGAGAAGGGCTGGATAGAGACAGGCCTAGTGGAAGCAGGGTCCACGTTTCTGGCCTAGAGTGTTTCAGAAGAGCCATCAGAGCCGTTGAGATCCCTCATAACTTCAGATTCGCGACTGGCGTTAGTAAGTTCACAGGAGAATCAAAGCCCAACACTTGGCTTGAAGACTACCGAGTGGCTGTGCACATTGGTGGCGGCAGCGATGAGGTGGCCATGAAGCACCTCCCTCTTATGCTTGAAGGTTCTGCCAGGGCCTGGCTGAATCAGCTGGCCCCTGGGAGCATTTTGAGTTGGGATGAGTTGGCCCGAGTGTTTACCAGAACATTTGAGGGCACCTGCGAGAGACCTGTTAGTCTATTAGAGTTGCAGCATTGCGTGCAGAAACCGAATGAAACCTTGAGAGACTATATCCAGAGATGGATCACTCTGCACCATACAGTGGAGAATGTGTCAGATCACCAAGCAGTCTGTGCCTTTAAGGAAGGCGTTCGCTACAGAGATCTCAATCTGAAGTTCGGTCGAACCAGAGATATGTCCCTGACTCGGATGATGGAGATTGCCACCAAGTACGCTAACGGCAAAGAAGAACACGACTCCGGAGTAGTAAGAACAGACTAGTCTCCCAGGACACCGGAGGAGGAAATTCCAGTCGGAAGCATAAGCGAAAGGATGAGGCAGCAGGTCCTGCCGAGGCAGCAGTGTTGAATCAAGGAAAGTTCAAGGGGAAGCCCAAAGGGCCTTGGATCCCTAAGAAAGTGAAGGACCAAGCAGGAAATGATGTGATGGATTCACCGTGTCATATTCACATCAAGAAGGATGAGGAGGGGAACCTGATTCTCCCCAAGCATACGACTCGACAATGTCGACTCCTAATCCAGAGCTTCCGAGAAAGCCAGCCCAGTGAAAAGGAAAAAGAGTCCGATAAGGAGGAAGACAAAGATGATGATGGTGGTTACCCCAATGTCAATGCCACCTTGGTGATTTTTGCTGATCTCGAGAGAAAAAGTCGACTGAAGGTCATTAACAGAGAGGTGAACATGGTTGCTCCGGCAATGATAACCCGCAACTATACGGGATCAATTGTAGCCTCTTTCGATAAGTAAGAGTGTCGAACCCCAACGATGAGCTAAAGGTAGAACAAATATTCTCTCAAGTCCTATCTGCCACTGATACGACTCTACGCACGCTTAGTGTTCGCTTTACCTAGAACAAGTATGAAACAAGAAGTACTTTGTAGGTGTTGTTGGATAGATTGCAAGATAATAAAGAGCATGTAAATATAAACTAGGGGCTAATTAGATAAAGAAGCAATAAAGTAAATATAGCGAGTGTGGAAAAGTGGTGGTAGGAGTTGTGAAATTGTCCCTAAGCAACTGACTACGTTACTAGACCGGTAATCACTATTGCAATTCTATTTGAGGGAGAGGCATAAGCTAACATACTTTCTCTTCTTGGATCATATGCACTTACGATTGGAACTCTAGCAAGCATCCGCAACTACTAAAGATCATTAAGGTAAAACCCAACCATAGCATTAAAGTATCAAGTCCCCTTTATCCCACACGCAAACAACCTACTTACTCGGGTCTGCGCTTCTGTCACTCACGCCACCCACCATAAGCAAATCATGAACATATTGTAAACTGTAACATCCCAAATTTTCAATTTGGAATGTTATACATAGGTCATCCATGCATATCATATTTTATTTCATCTACGTTCCGCAATCCTTGAAATCCTAAGCAACTCAAGGACCCTCGGAGAGAGTTGGGGATTTTCCGGTTTTCATATTTGATTTTTATCAAATACTGAGAACGAGGATTTTTTATTTTAATTATTTTTCTCTCCGGAAAAATATTTCGTATTAAAATAAATGAGGGGAGATAATATGACTTCTCCAAAACGGTTGAAATATTGGGCGAAAATGTTAAAATCATTATTTGGATTTTTATTTGATTTTATTTGGATTTTATTTGCATTAAAAAAATTGCACGTTTTAAAAATTGCATTTTTAGGGCCAAGAAAATGTTCATTTCGTTCTAAATATTTCGTTTAGACAGTGAAAAATTTGTTTTGGCATTTTTAGATTTTTATTTTATTTTATAGGAGTTTTTCTGTCAGCGGAACAATTAAAAAAAAACTCCTCGTGCCTGACCGGGCCTAGGGCCCAGCCGAGCCGCCGCCGCCGCCTCCTGCATATGTGGCCTTGCCATTGCCACTCGGACCGAGTCCGAGTTGGACTCGCCCCGCCGCCTTGCCCTCCTCCAAGCCGCCACCCGCCGCCACCACCACCACCACTGCCCGGCCCGAGCCGCCCGAGCCGAGCCCGCCCGAGCCGCCGCCGCCGCCTCCGCCACCGCCGCCGCCTCCGTCGCCGCTGAGCCCGCCGCCCCACGCCACCCTGCCCCGCCGGAGCTCCGCCTCGCCGGACCTCTCGCCGGAGGTATCGGCCGGATCCACCGCCGGTTTTTTTTTAAAAACCGTTCGTTTTTTTTAGAAACCCTAGTTTTCGTTTTTCTAAATAGATCGGTTTTTCTCCGGTTTATTTATTTAGCGAGCGTTCGCTCGTTCGTTCTTTTTAACGAACGCGTTCTTCGTTTAGGTTCAGTTAACGAACGTCCGTTCGTTAAGCTGTTCGTCGCTTTTCTTTTCTCGGATTTATTCCGCGATTTTTCTGATCGCGATTTCTGATCGCGATTTCTGATCCAATTTCCGTTCTAGTATAACTTTTCGCTCGTTTATCGGAATCGGGCGATTCAAGTGCCTAGAGTTTCGTCTCGAAACCCTCTTTCCGAATAACCTACTCAAACAAGTTTTTGCCTATGTAAAATTTGACCTTAGTTCAGATTAGTAAACGGATCTTATTTCTTTTGCCGTTTGAGTTTTGTTGCTTCGTTTGGTTTGATTCTTTTTGCGAACCGGAGTTCTTAAGTTGAACTTTCTGGTCAACCTCTTTTACTTGAGTTTTACCTGTGCATCTTTTGTTGTTGCTTATGTATGTTATTGTTTGCTTACGATAGAATTCCCGGAGTGCGAAGCGTGTTACTACGAGTCTCTAGGATTCACGGATCGTCAGCAAGGCAAGTAACACATTGATCATACTCTTTTCATACCCAGTTTTTATGCATTAGTTCCAATCCTCAAATATTGCATGATTAGGATGTCATTAATTTTGTGGGTTGGGAAGTAGTAGTTGAGGTAGAACCTATTGCCCTGTTATTATCAAACCCTTGGGAGTTACTTCTACGTGTTGCTATTATTGCTATGCTATGCTCGTAGACGTGGTTTGGGTTTGAGTGTATCCATGACAGATGTGAGATTGTTAATTAATGGTTTACTTTAAGGTGGCAACTTTAATACACATCTGGTGGATTGAGGCACCTGGGGAACCAAAGGTTGTCTGCTTTATTTTTGAAATTCCGGGTACCCGTGTGATCTTCCTATGGACCGCCACCTGTGCTCAAAGGAACTGAGATTATTCATGCTAGAAACTTCCGTGTGCAGCCACAAGCTATTATGGGCTCTAGCATAGTTGAGTAAGTTACGTGAAGCTCTTGAAGAGGTAGATCAGTAGGTAGTGGGTTTGTAGGTTTGGTATGGTCTACCCGGAGTCGAGATTTAATGTTTCGAAAGATCGTGTCTCGGTCATCCGCTTCTCAAACACCTCAGAGTGCGAGAAATCAACGGAGGCGATCGAGTCTTGTGGGGAAAAGTGCACAAACCTCTGCAAAGTGTACAATCTAATCATGGTTAGCCGTGTCCCCGGTTATGGACAATTCTGAGTATCTAGTACTTGAGTATTCACATGTATCTCATCACTCTTAATTAATATTGTTGGGTTGTTAATTACTTTAATTGGGATTGAGTTGGGGTTATACCTTCTCAATGATGTTTCAACCACCATGATAGTTAAATAAAAGAAATATATTCCTTTGTTGTAGGAAAAAATTGGCTTTTCGCAAAACTATAACCATAGAGCTTTCCACCAGCCAAATATGCATGTAGTGATAGCATTATTCTGTTCTTGCTCTCATTGTGTTATATTGCCAAGATATTCCATGTCTGACCCGTTCTCGGCTGCAACGTATTATGTTGCAGACTTTTCGACGAGGAGTAAGGATCGTTAGGTCGTTGCCGTGCAACTCAGCTATGCCGCTGGAGTTGATGGACTCACTTTATCTTCCAAGCCTTCATTGTTATCGCATTAGATGGCCTTAAGCCATATTATTGTAATAAGTTCTCTTTGAGACTTTTGATGTAATAAGTGTGTGATTGCTACTCTGTTATAAATCTTTCGAGTAATCGTAAAGGCCAAGATTATCGATCTAGGGATGACATGAAACACAGAGACTTGACCATCTGAGGTCGGGTCGCTACAAGATGGTATCAGAGCACACGCTGAGTGTAGGACACGACCACTAAGATAAACCATAGGTCACTCTTCTCTACTCATTTCTGACTCCTCTCCACTTTTCCACTCTTTACGATGACGGAGATGAAGAACAAGTTTGCACAACCAGATAAAGACATACCTTTTGGACGCCACTTGAAGGAAGTCACTAGGTACTTGAACATTGGAATACCAAGCTTCACTGGGACGTACAATGCCACCTTACCAGAAGAGGAGCGCTGGATGATTCAAGTACAAGTTCCAGGAAGGACCTTCTCACCAACTTCTAAGCCCATAGAGTTTTCTTTCGAAGCACCCACCTGGAGTCTAGGCAAGAGTATGGCAGCTCACATTACCATGGGACGCATTGGAGAAGTCTACAACAGGGAGCTTAAAGACACCATTTATCAAATATTTGGGCGCCGAGATGAGCAATGGGAAGTAATCAGCACCAAGAAGGATAGATCCATTGCAGCTTTCATCCAGGAGCTAAACCAGCACATTCGACGTTAGGAGAACCAGATGTGCGCAGACATGATGGAATTGAATAAGGCGAAGACCAGGATCATCGAGCTGGAGGAAGAACTCAAGTTTACACGCAATGGATATGAGGAGGAAATCAAGACACTACTGGAGAAGAACGACGACCTAGTTAAGAAGATCGGAGTATTCATGGGAGGATCAGCACCAGAAGAAGAGGAGGAAGATCCCACTTGTCCGGACAACTACATCATCATCGACGACACGGTCCGATCCAAGTGATGATGACTACGAAGACGAAGCTGGAGCAGACATCATGGAGTCTTCCACCGATCAAAATTTTTAGATGACCACCATATAGTAGTATTTCCCCCATGTATCCAATAGTAGTTGAGCACTTTTGCGAAAGTCCTAGACCGTTTGTATGCCTTTGCTTGCTTGATTGATTGAAATGTTTGTGTTTGCCTCATATGCATCTGGGTAGTGTTTTCCCATTAGACCCCTTTCTATTCTAATCTCTTCCATCTAAACCCTCAGATGCCTCCGAGACATGACACCGGTTTCGTTTTCCCACAGGAGCTCACTCAATTGATCCAGCAGCAGAATGCTTTGATGCAAGTGCTAGTTCAGAACTAGGGCAACAACAACAACAACCCACCGCCAGTGGACAATTTAGCCCGTTTTCTGAGGTTACAACCGCCGGTGTTTTCCAGTAGCACCGAACCAATAGTTGCTGATGATTGGCAACGCCGTATTGGAAGGGAGTTAACCACCGCAGGATGCACGGATGTTGAGAGGGTGCGCTTTGCCGCACATCAATTGGATGGACCAGCAGCCGCATGGTGGGAGAATTAAACGGCTACTTTTCCTATAGCCAATGTCACTTGGGACTAGTTTCAGCAAGCTTTTCGCACAACACATGTCTCAACTGGATCCATGCAGATGAAGACGCGCGAGTTTCACAACTTATGCCAGTGGAACCGTACTGTAGCTCAGTACGTGGATGATTTTAGCAAGTTATCACGCTATGCCCCTGATGATGTGGCCACAGATGCCGCGAAGCAGGAGAAGTTCATGGAAGGGCTGAACGATGAGATGAGCATGCAGTTGATGGTGAAAACATTCAACAACTACCAGGAGTTGGTAGACAAGGCCCTCATGATTGAAGGAAAGCAGCAGCAAATTGAGAGCCGTAAGAGGAAGTATGGACAAGGGAAGTATAATTCAGGAGCTCAAAAGAAGCCCCGCTTGACCCCAAACTCGGGAGGACATGTTCATAACCATGGAGGTCAAAACCACACTGGAGGAGGATCGCATAACCACAATGGTGCGAAGAATGGAAATGGGAATGGAGTTAACAACAATCAGAACCGCTCCAACCCATCTACACCCGCCAAAAGGGACCTAAGTCAAGTTACTTGCTTTAAGTGCGGGAAGACAGGGCACTATGCCAATGATTGCCCTGAAGGAAGGAATGGAAACGGAAATGGGAGCGCTGGGAAGAAGCCCAATCCATTCAACAAAGGACAAGTGAACCACGTTAACGTGGAGGAGGTTGAAGAACAGCCCGACGCAGTAATAGGTAAGTTTTTGGTTAAGTCATTTACCGCTCTTGTTCTTTTCGATACTGGTGCATCACATTCATACATATCAAGGGAATTTGTGGATAAGTTCAAGTTACCAACCCAAACCCTTAGGACCCCTCTTTTAGTGAGCTCGCCTGGAGCAGAATACATGGCTAGCTGATGGTGCACCCAGATACTCCTAACCATTGGCACGCATGTTTTTCCATTCGACCTAATTATCTTGGAGTCACAAGGATTGGATGTGATATTAGGTATGGACTAGATGTCAAAGTATGGAGGAAGCATTGACTGCGCGAGTAAATCAATTTATCTTACCACCCCGGAGGGAAAAAGGATTAAGTATGTATCTAGGCATGTGCCTAGGAGGAGCCAAGTGAATGCCCTCACGGGAGTTGTTCAGGAGGAAGTGCCGGTAGTAAAGGATTTTCCGGATGTTTTCCTAGAGGAGTTACCAGGCATGCCACCGGATTGGGATATTGAGTTTTTGATAGAGCTATTGCCAGGTACAAGGCCAATATCCAAGAGACCTTATCGGATGCCCGCAAATGATCTGGAGAAAATTAAGAAACAGATCAAGGAGTTATTGGAGAAAGGTTATATTCGCAGGATATTATCGGAGATTCATTGAGAATTTCTCCAAGATTGCTAAGCCAATGACTAATTGCTGAAGAAGGATACTAAGTTTAAATGGACAGATGATTGCGAGGCAAGTTTTCAGGAGTTGAAGAAACGATTGACTACAGCCCCGGTGCTAACACTGCCAGATATACATAAGGAGTTTCAAGTGTATTGTGACGCCTCACGCTTGGGACTTGGATGTGTGCTTATGCAGGATGGAAGAGTTTTTTCGTATGCCTCACGACAACTAAAACCCCATGAGTTGAACTATGCCACGCATGATTTGGAGCTAGCAACGGTAGTGCATGCATTGAAGACTTGGAGACATTATCTTATTGGAAACCGTTGTGACGTGTACACGGATCATAAGAGTTTGAAGTACATTTTCACACAAAAGGAGTTGAACCTTAGACAGAGGAGATGGCTGGAGCTTATAAAGGATTACGATATGAAGCTACACTACCATCCAGGAAAGGCCAATGTCGTAGCAGACGCTTTGAGCCGGAAGAGTTATGCTAATATCCTTGAAAGTAAGGGATTGCCAAAGGAGTTAGCTGAGGATATCATGGAACTTCGGTTGGAGATTGTTCCAAGAGGTTTCGTTGCAACAATGGAGGTTTAGCCTACATTGTTGGACAAGATTCGAGAAGCTCAGAAGGAAGACAAAGAGATTGCTGAGATAAAAGAGAAGATGAGCAAAGGAAAGGCCAAAGGTTTTCGTGAGGATGAGCACGATACCTTATGGTTTGAGGACTGTGTTTATGTGCCTAATAACACTGCGATCAGGAAGTTAATACTTCAGGAGGCCCATGACTCACCGTACTCGATACACCCCGGAAACACCAAGATGTATTTGGATTTGAAAGAGCGTTTCTGGTGGACAGGTATGAAGAAGGATATTGCTGAGTATGTAGCCGTCTGTGATGTATGTCAGAGGGTGAAGGCAGAGCATCAGAAGCCAGCGGGACTGTTACAGCCTATGTTGATACCCGAATGGAAGTGGGATAAACTTGGCATGGACTTTATCACTGGATTGCCCAGGACCAAAGCAGGATATGACTCAATATGGGTACTAGTGGATCGCTTGACCAAAGTGGCTCATTTCATTCCAGTGAAAACCACGTATACAAGTGCGAAGTTAGCCAAGATATATATGTCCAGGATAGTATGTTTGCACGGAGTTCCAAGGACCATCGTATCAGATAGAGGAACACAGTTTACTTCAAAGTTTTGGCATCAGCTACACCAGACTTTGGGAACAAGATTGGAGTTCAAGACAAGATTCCACCCGTGAGATGATGGATGACAGAGAGAGTCAACCAGATTTTGGAGGACATGTTGAGAGCCTGTGCGCTAGACTATGGGTCTAGTTGGGATGATAATTTGCCTTACGCGGAGTTCTCATACAACAATAGCTACCAGGCCAGTTTGAAGATGGCGTCGTTCGAAGCTCTGTATGGATGCAGATGTAGAACACCTCTGATGTGGGATGAGGTAGGAGATCGTCAGTTGTTTCGACCGGATTTGATCAAAGAGTCGAAGGAGAAGGTTAAACTAATCCGTGATAGACTGAAGATTGCTCAGTCTAGGCAGAAGAGTTATGAAAACTCAAAACGCAAGGAAGTAACCTATGAAATTGGAGACAGAGCCTATCTGCGAGTATCACCCCTGCGAGGAGTGAAACGTTTTGGAGTTAAAGGAAAATTAGCTCCGAGATTTGTAGGACCGTATCGTGTTTTGGAACGGATGGGAGAAGTTGCCTACAAGCTGGAGTTACCTGAAGGATTGTTAGGAGTTCACGATGTGTTCCACGTATCACAGTTGAAGAAGTGCCATGCTGAGATGGCAGATATACCGTTAAGAGATACAGTGCCTCTGGAGGCGATTTAGTTGGACAGTAATTTGACCTATGAAGAGAAGCTAGTAAAGATTCTTGACCTTGACAGCCGAGTCACGGGTAGCAAGGTTATCAAGTTTTGCAAGGTTCAGTGGAGCCACCATACCGAGGAGGAAGCCACCTGGGAAAGAGAAGAGGATATTCGCAAGGACCACCCACACCTATTTTCTAGCCAACCCGAATCTCGAGGACGAGATTCATCTTAAGGGGGGTAGGTTTGTAACATCCCAAATTTTCAATTTGGAATGTTATACATAGGTCATCCATGCATATCATATTTTATTTCATCTTCGTTCCGCAATCCTCGAAATCCTAAGCAACTCAAGGACCCTCGAAGAGAGTTGGGGATTTTCCGGTTTTCATATTTGATTTTTATCAAATACTGAGAACGAGGATTTTTTATTTTAATTATTTTTCTCTCCGGAAAAATATTTCATATTAAAATAAATGAGGGGAGATAATATGACTTCTACAAAACGGTTGAAATATTGGGGGAAAATGTTAAAATCATTATTTGGATTTTTATTTGATTTTATTTGGATTTTATTTGCATTAGAAAAATTGCACGTTTTAAAAATTGGATTTTTAGGGCCAAGAAAATGTTCATTTGTTCTAAATATTTCGTTTAGACGGTGAAAATTTGTTTTGGCATTTTTAGATTTTTATTTTATTTTATAGGAGTTTTTCTGTCAGCAGAACAATTTTAAAAAAAAACTCCTCGCGCCCGACCGGGCCTAGGGCCCAGCCGAGCAGGCCGGCCTAGCCGAGCCACCGCCGCCGCCTCCTGCCTGCGCTTGGCTGCCAGGCCGCCGCTGCCACTCGGACCGAGTCCGAGTTGGACTCCGCCCGCCGCCTGCCCCCTCCTCCAAGCCGCCCCCGCCTCTTAAATAGCCGCCACCCGCCGCCACCACCACCGCCGCCGCCCACCGAGCCGCCCGAGCCGCCGAGCCGCCGCCGCCGCCGAGCCCGCCGCCCCACGCCACCCGCCTGCCGAGCCCGCCTCGCCGGACCTCTCGCCGGAGGTATCCGCCGGATCCGCCGCCGGTTTTTTTTAAACTGTTCGTTTTTTTTAGAAACCCTAGTTTTCATTTTTCTAAATAGATCGGTTTTTCTCCGGTTTATTTATTTAGCGAGCGTTCGCTCGTTCGTCCGTTTTAACGAACGCGCTCCTTGTTTAGGTTCAGTTAACGAACGTCCGTTCGTTAAGCTGTTCGTCGCTTTTCTTTTCTCAGATTTATTCCGCGATTTCTGATCCGATTTTCGTTCTAGTATAACTTTTCGCTCGTTTATCGGAATCAGGCGATTCAAGTGCCTAGAGTTTCGTCTCGAAACCCTCTTTCCGAATAACCTACTCAAACAAGTTTTTGCCTCTGTAAAATTTGACCTTAGTTTAGATTAGTAAACGGATCTTATTTCTTTCGCCGTTTGAGTTTTGTTGCTTCGTTTGGTTTGATTCTTTTTGCGAACCGGAGTTCTTAAGTTGAACTTTCTGGTCAACCTCTTTTACTTGAGTTTTACCTATGCATCTTTGCTTGTTGCTTATGTATGTTATTGTTTGCTTACGATAGAATTCCCGGAGTGCGAAGCGTGTTACTACGAGTCTCTAGGATTCACGGATCGTCAGCAAGGCAAGTAACACATTGATCATACTCTTTTCATACCCAGTTTTTATGCATTAGTTCCAATCCTCAAACATTTCATGATTAGGATGTCATTAATTTTGTGGGTTGGGAAGTAGTAGTTGAGGTAGAACCTATTGCCCTGTTACTATCAAACCCTTGGGAGTTACTTCTACGTGTTGCTATTATTGCTATGCTATGCTCGTAGACGTGGTTTGGGTTTGAGTGTATCCATGACAGATGTGAGATTGTTAATTACTGGTTTACTTTAAGGTGGCAACTTTAATACACATCTGGGTGGATTGAGGCACCTGGGGAACCCAGTGTTGTCTGTTTTATTTTTGGAAATCCCGAGGTACCCCTGTGATCTTCCTATGGACCGCCACCCAGGCTCAAAGGGAACTGAGATTATTCATGCTAGAAACTTCCCTGTGCAGCCACAAGCTATTATGGGCTCTAGCATAGTTGAGTAAGTTACGTGAAGCTCTTGAAGAGGTAGATCAGCAGGTAGTGGGTTTGTAGGTTTGGTATGGTCTACCCGGAGTAGAGAGTTAATGTTTCTGAAAGGCTGTGTCTCGGTCATCCGTTTCTCAAACACCCTGTAGTGCGAGAAATCAACGGAGGCGATCGAGTCTTGTGGGGAAAAGTGCACAAACCTCTGCAGAGTGTACAATCTAATCATGGTTAGCTGTGTCCCCGGTTATGGACAATTCTGAGTATCTAGTACTTGAGTATTCACATGTATCTCATCACTCTTAATTAATATTGTTTGGTTGTTAATTACTTTAATTGGGATTGAGTTGGGGTTATACCTCTCAATGATGTTTCAACGACCATGATAGTTAAATAAAAGAAATATGCTCCTTTGTTGTAGGAAAAAGTTGGCTTTTCGCAAAACTATAACCATAGAGCTTTCCACCAGCCAAATATGCATGTAGTGATAGCATTATTCTGTCTTGCTTTCATCAGGTTATATTGCCAAGATATTCCATGTGCTGACCCGTTCTCGGGCTGCAACGTATTATGTTGCAGACTTTTCAGACGAGGAGTAAGGATCGTTAGGTCGTTGCCGTGCAACTCAGCTATGCCGTTGGAGTTGATGGACTCACTTTATCTTCCAAGCCTTCCGCTGTTATCGCATTAAATGGCCTTAATCCATATTATTGTAATAGGTTCTCTTTTGAGACTTTCGATGTAATAAGTGTGTGATTGCTACTCTGTTATAAATCCTTCGAGTACTGTGTGTGTCAGCATTACTGATCTAGGGATGACACTGAAACACAGAGACTTGACCATCTGAGGTCGGGTCGCTACAAGATGGTATCAGAGCACACGTTGAGTGTAGGACACGACCACTAAGATAAACCATAGGTCACTCTTCTCTACTCATTTCTGACTCCTCTCCATTTTTCCACTCTTTAGGATGACGGAGATGAAGAACAAGTTTGCACAACCAGATAAAGACACACCTTTTGGACGCCACTTGAAGGAAGTCACTAGGTACTTGAACATTGGAATACCAAGCTGTTGGAAATATGCCCTAGAGGCAATAATAAAAGTATTATTATATTTCCTTGTTCATGATAATTGTCTTTTATTCATGCTATAATTGTATTATCCGGAAATCGTAATACACGTGTGAATACATAGACCACAATATGTCCCTAGTGAGCCTCTAGTTGACTAGCTCGTTGATCAACAGATAGTCATGGTTTCCTGACTATGGACACTGGATGTCATTGATAACGAGATCACATCATTAGGAGAATGATGTGATGGACAAGACCCAATCCTAAGCATAGCACAAGATCGTGTAGTTCATTTTGCTAGAGCTTTTCCAATGTCAAGTATCTCTTCCTTAGACCATGAGATCGTGTAACTCCCGGATACCGTAGGAGTGCTTTGGGTGTACCAAACGCCACAACGAATCGGGTGACTATAAAGGTGCATTACAGGTATCTCCGAAAGTGTCATTGGGTTGACACGGATCGAGGCTGGATTTGTCACTCCGCATGACGGAGAGGTATCACTGGGCCCACTCGGTAGTGCATCATCATAATGAGCTCAAAGTGACCAAGTGTTTCGTCACGAGATCATGCATTACGAAGATGAGTAAAGTGACTTGCCGTAACGAGATTGAACGAGGTATTGGGATACCGACGATCGAATCTCGGGCAAGTAAAATACCGATTGACAAAGGGAATTGTATACGGGGTTGTTTGAATCCTCGACATCGTGGTTCATCCGATGAGATCATCGAGGAGCATGTGGGAGCCAACATGGGTATCCAGATCCCGCTGTTGGTTATTGCCCGAGAGCCGTCTCGGTCATGTCTCCCGAACCCGTAGGGTCTACACACTTAAGGTTCGGTGACGCTAGGGTTGTATGAATATGAGTATGCAGCAAACCGAATGTTGTTCGGAGTCCCGGATAACATCCCGGACGTCACGAGGAGTTCGGGAATGGTCCGGAGGTAAAGATTTATATATGGGAAGTCTTATTTTGGCCGCTGGAAAAGTTTAGCGTTATCGGTATTGTACCGGAGTGCCGAAGGGGTCCGGGGTCCACCAGGGTCCATCTGCCCGGGGGCCACATGGGCTGTAGGGGTGCGCCTTGGCCTATATGGGCCAAGGGCACCAGCCCCAAGAGGCCCATGCGCCTAGAGATCAAGGAGAGGGAGAGTCCTAAGAGGGAAGGCACCTCAGAGGTGCCTTGGGAGGATGGACTCCTCCCCTTGGGCCGCACCTTCCTTGGAGGAAGGGCAAGGCTGCGCCCCCTCTCTTGCCACTATATAAAGGGAGGGAGGGAGGGCAGCCGCACCTCAAGGCTTGGCGCCTCCTCCTCCCTGCAACACCTCCTCCTCCCGTAGTTGCTTAGCGAAGCCTGCCGGAGTTCTGCTGCATCCACCACCACGCCGTCGTGCTGCTGGATCATCATCAACCTATCCTTCCCCCTTGCTGGATCAAGAAGGAGGAGACGCCATCCGCTCTGCACGCGTGTGTTGAACGCGGAGGTGCTGTCCGTTCAGCACTAGGTCATCGGTGATCTGAATCACGGCGAGTACGACTCCATCATCCCCGTTCCATTGAACACTTCCGCACGTGATCTACAAGTGGTATGTAGATGCAGTCACTCTCCCATGACTCGTTGCTAGATGAACTCATAGATGGATCTTGGTGAAACCGTAGGAAAATTTTTAATTTTCTCGCAACGTTCTCAACGGTGGCATCATGAGCTAGGTCTATGCGTAGTTCTCTATTGCACGAGTAGAACACAATTTGTTGTGGGCGTTGATGTTGTCAACTTTCTTGCCGCTACTAGTCTTATCTTGCTTCAGCGGTATTGTGGGATGAAGCGGCCCGGACCGACCTTACACGTACGCTTACGTGAGACTGGTTCCACCGACTGACATGCACTAGTTGCATAAGGTGGCTAGCGGTGTCTGCTCTCCCACTTTAGTTGGAGCGGATTCGATGAAAAGGGTCCTTATGAAGGGTAAATAGAAGTTGACAAATCACGTTGTGGCTTTCACGTACGTAAGAAAACGTTCTTGCTAGAACCCTATTGCAGCCACGTAAAACTTGCAACAACAATTAGAGGACGTCTAACTTGTTTTTGCAGCAAGTGTTTTGTGATACGATATGGCCAAAGTTGTGATGAATGATGAATGATATATGTGATGTATGAGATCATGTTCTTGTAATAGGAATCACGACTTGCATGTCGATGAGTATGACAACCGACAGGAGCCATAGGAGTTGTCTTTATTTTTTGTATGACCTGCGTGTCATTGAAGAACGCCATGTAAATTACTTTACTTTATTGCTAAACGTGTTAGCCATAGAAGTAGAAGTAGTCGTTGGCGTGACAAATTCATGAAGACACGATGATGGAGATCATGATGATGGAGATCATGGTGTCATGCCGGTGACAGGATGATCATGGAGCCCCGAAGATGGAGATCAAAGGAGCTATATGATATTGGCCATATCATGTCACTACTATATAATTGCATGTGATGTTTATTATGTTTATGCATCTTGTTTACTTAGAACGACGGTAGTAAATAAGATGACCCCTCATAACAATTTCAAGAAAGTGTTCTCCCTAACTGTGCACCGTTGCTAAAGTTCGTCGTTTCAAAGCACCACGTGATGATCGGGTGTGATAGATCCTTACGTTCACATACAACGGGTGTAAGACAGTTTTACACATGCAAAACACTTAGGTTAACTTGACAAGCCTAGCATGTACAGACATGGCCTCGGAACACAAGAGACCGAAAGGTCAAACATGAGTCGTATGGAAGATACGATCAACATGGAGATGTTCACCGACTATGACTAGTACCGTCTCACGTGATGATCGGACACGGCCTAGTCGACTCGGATCATGTAACACTTAGATGACTAGAGGGATGTCAAATCTGAGTGGGAGTTCATTAAATAATTTGATTAGATGAACTTTATTATCATGAACAATAGTCTAAAATCTTTGCAAAATGTCTTGTAGATCAAAATGGCCAACGCCATGTCACCATGAACTTCAACGCGCTCCTAGAGAAAACCAAGTTGAAAGATGATGGCAGCAACTATTCGGACTGGGTCCGAACCCGAGGATCATCCTCATAGCTGCCAAGAAACAATATGTCCTAGAAGCACCGCTAGGTGATGCACCCATCGAGAGAACCAAGACGTTATGAACGCTTGGCAGTCTCGTCTCGATGATTACTCCCTCGCTCAATGCGGCATGCTTTACAGCTTAGAACCGGCTCCAAAAGCGTTTTGAGCGACACGGAGCATATGAGATGTTCGAGGAGCTGAAACTAGTTTTCCAAGCTCATGCCCGGTCGAGAGATATGAAGTCCCCGACAAGTTCTATAGTTGTAAGATGGAGGAAAATAGTTCGTCAAGGAGCACATACTCAAAATGTCCGGGTTGCACAACCGCTTGTCCCAGATGGACATCAACCTCCGGACGAGGCGGTCATTGACAGAATCCTTGATCGCTCCCACCAAGCTACAAGAGCTTTGTGATGAACTACAATATGCGTGGGATGGTGAAAACTATTCTGAAGTATTTTCAATGTGAAGTCAGCAGAGGTAGAAATCAAGAAGGAGCATCAAGTGTTGATGGTCAATAAAACCACTAAGTTTAAGAAGGGCAAGGGTAAGAAGAACTTCAAGAAGGACGGCAAGGATGTTGCGCGCCCGTAAGGCGATTGCCGGAAGAAGTCAAAGAATGGACCCAAGCCGAGACTGAGTGCTTTTATTGCAAAGGAAGGGTCACATGAAGCGGAACTGCCCCAAATACTTAGCGCATAAGAAGGCCGGCAACACTAAAGGTATATTTGATATACATGTAATTGATGTGTACCTTACCAAGACTCGTAGTAACTCCCGGTATTTGATACCGTGCCGTTGCTCATATATGTAACTCATAGCAGGAGCTGCGGAATAAACGGAGATCGGCGAAGAACGAGGTGACGATGCGCGTCGGGAATGGTTCCAAGGTCGATGTGATCGCCGTCGCACGCTACCTCTACATTTACCTACGGGATTAGTTTTAAACCTCAATAATTGTTATTTAGTACCAAGTTTGAGCATGAACATTGTATCGGGATCTCGTTTAATACGAGATGGCTACTCATTTAAATCCGAGAATAATGGTTGTTCTATTTATATGAGAGAAATGTTTTATGGTCATGCTCCGATGGTCAATGGTTTATTCTTAATGAATCTCGAACGTAATGTTACACATGTTCATAGTGTGAATACCAAAAGATGTAAAGTTGATAACGATAGTCCCACATACTTGTGGTAATCGCCGCCTTGGTCACATTGGTGTCAAGCGCATGAAGAAGCTCCATGCTGATGGACTTTTGCAGTCTCTCGATTATGAATCATTTGACACATGCGAACCATGCCTCATGGGCAAGATGACCAAGACTCCGTTCTCCGGAACAATGGAGCGAGCAACCAACTTATTGGAAATCATACATACCGATGTGTGCGGTCCAATAAGTGTTGAGGCTCGCGGAGGATATCGTTACGTTCTCACTCTCACTGATGACTTGAGTAGATATGGGTATGTCTACTTGATGAAACACAAGTCTGAGACCTTTGAAAAATTCAAGGAATTTCAGAATGAAGTAGAGAATCAACGTGACCGAAAGATAAAATTCTTACGATTAGATCGTGGAGGAGAATATTTAAGTCACGAATTTGGTACACACTTAAGGAAATGTGGAATCGTTTCACAACTCACGCCGCCTGGAACACCTCACCGTAACGGTATGTCCGAACATCGTAATCGCACTCTATTGGATATGGTGCGATCTATGATGTCTCTTACTGATTTACCGCTATCATTTTGGGGATACGCTCTAGAGACAGCTACATTTACTTTAAATAGGGCACCGTCTAAATCCGTTGAGACGACACCGTATGAATTATGGTTTGGGAAGAAACCTAAGCTGTCGTTTCTAAAAGTTTGGGGATGCGATGCTTATGTCAAGAAACTTCAACCTGAAAAGCTCGAACCCAAATCGGAAAAATGCGTCTTCATAGGATACCCTAAGGAAACTATTGGGTATACTTTCTACCTTAGATCCGAAGGCAAGATCTTTGTTGCCAAGAACGGATCCTTTCTGGAAAAAGAGTTTCTATCGAAAGGAGTAAGTGGGAGGAAAGTAGAACTCGATGAAGTACTACCTCTTGAACCAGAGAGTAGTGCAGCTCAGGAAAATGTTTCCTGTGGTGCCTACACCGACTGGAGAGGAAATTAATGATGATGATCAAGGTACTTCGGATCAACTTGCTACTGAACTTCGTAGGTCCACTAGGACACGTTCCACACCAGAGTGGTACGGCAACCCTGTCTTGGAAATCATGTTGTTAGACAACGGTGAACCTTCGAACTATGAAGAAGCGATGGCGGGCCCAGATTCCAACAAATGGCTTGAAGCCATGCAATCCGAGATAGGATCCATGTATGAAAACAAAGTATGGACTTTGACAGACTTGCCCCATGATCGGCGAGCGATAGAAAACAAATGGATCTTTAAGAAGAAGACGGACGCGGATGGTAATATTACCATCTATAAAGCTCGACTTGTCGCTAAGGGTTATCGACAAGTTCAAGGGATTGACTACGATGAGACTTTCTCTCCCGTAGCGAAGCTTAAGTCCGTCCGAATCATGTTAGCAATTGCCGCATACTATGATTATGAGATATGGCAGATGGACGTCAAAACGGCATTCCTTAACGGTTATCTTAAGGAAGAGCTGTATATGATGCAGCCGGAAGGTTTTGTCGATCCTAAGAATGCTAACAAGGTGTGCAAGCTCCAGCGATCCATTTATGGGCTGGTGCAAGCATCTCGGAGTTGGAACATTCGCTTTGATGAGATGATCAAAGCGTTTGGGTTTATGCAGACTTATGGAGAAGCCTGCGTTTACAAGAAAGTGAGTGGGAGCTCTGTAGCATTTCTCATATTATATGTAGATGACATACTTTTGATGGGAAATGATATAGTACTTTTGGACAGCATTAAGGCCTACTTGAATAAGAGTTTTTCAATGAAGGACCTTGGAGAAGCTGCTTACATATTAGGCATCAAAATCTATAGGGATAGATCAAGACGCCTCATAGATCTTTCACAAAGCACATACCTTGATAAGATTTTGAAGAAGTTCAAAATGGATCAGTCCAAGAAAGGGTTCTTACCTGTTTTGCAAGGTGTGAAATTGAGCTCGGCTCAATGCCCGACCACGGCAAAAGATAAAGAAGAGATGAGTGTCATCCCTATGCCTCAGCCATAGGATCTATTATGTATGCCATCTTGTGTACCGGACTGATGTAAACCTTGCCATAAGTTTGGTAGGAAGGTACCAAAGTAATCCCGCAAGGAACACCGGACAGCGCTCAAGAATATCCTGAAGTACGAAAAGGACAAAGGACATGTTTTCGTTTATGGAGGTGACGAAGAGCTCGTCAGAAGGGTTACGCCGACGCTAGCTTCGACACAGATCTGGATGACTCAAAGTCACAAACCGGATACGTGTATATGTTGAATGGTGGAGCGAGAAGCTGGTGCAGCTGCAAGCAGAGCGTCGTGGCGGGATCTACATGTGAAGCGGAGTACATGGCAGCCTCGGAGGCAGCACATGAAGCAATTTGGGTGAAGGAGTTCATCACCGACCTAGGAGTCATACCCAATGCGTCGGAGCCGATCAAACTCTTTTGTGACAACACTGGAGCTATTGCACTTGCCAAGGAGCCCAGGTTTCACAAGAAGACCAGGCACATCAAGCGTCGCCTTAACTCCATTCGTGAAAATGTTCAAGATGGGGACATAGAAATTTGCAAAGTGCATACGGATCTGAATATCACAGATCCATTGACTAAACCTCTTCTGCGAGCAAAACATGATCAACACCAGAACTCTATGGGTGTTCGATTCATCACAATGTAACTAGATTATTGACTCTAGTGCAAGTGGGAGACTGTTGGAAATATGCCCTAGAGGCAATAATAAAAGTATTATTATATTTCCTTGTTCATGATAATTGTCTTTATTCATGCTATAATTGTATTATCCGGAAATCGTAATACACGTGTGAATACATAGACCACAATATGTCCCTAGTGAGCCTCTAGTTGACTAGCTCGTTGATCAACAGATAGTCATGGTTTCCTGACTATGGACATTGGATGTCATTGATAACGGGATCACATCATTAGGAGAATGATGTGATGGACAAGACCCAATCCTAAGCATAGAACAAGACCGTGTAGTTCGTTTTGCTAGAGCTTTTCCAATGTCAAGTATCTCTTCCTTAGACCATGAGATCGTGTAACTCCCGGATACCGTAGGAGTGCTTTGGGTGTACCAAACGTCACAACGTAGCTGGGTGACTATAAAGGTGCATTACAGGTATCTCCGAAAGTGTCTGTTGGGTTGACACGGATCGAGAATGGGATTTGTCACTCCGTATGACGGAGAGGTATCACTGGGCCCACTCAGTAGTGCATCATCATAATGAGCTCAAAGTGACCAAGTGTTTGGTCATGGGATCATGCATTACGGTACGAGTAAAGTGACTTGCCGGTAACGAGATTGAACGAGGTATTGGGATACCGACGATCGAATCTCGGGCAAGTAAAATACCGATTGACAAAGGGAATTGTATACGGGGTTGTTTGAATCCTCGACATCGTAGTTCATCCGATGAGATCATCGAGGAGCATGTGGGAGCCAACATGGGTATTCAGATCCCGCTGTTGGTTATTGCCCGAGAGCCGCCTCGGTCATGTTCAGATGTCTCCGAACCCGTAGGGTCTACACACGTAAGGTTCGGTGACGCTAGGGTTGTATGAATATGAGTATGCAGCAAACTGAATGTTGTTCGGAGTCCCGGATGAGATCCCGGACGTCACGAGGAGTTCCGGAATGGTCCGGAGGTAAAGATTTATATATGGGAAGTCTTATTTTGGTCGCCGGAAAAGTTTTCGCATTATCGGTATTGTACCGGAGTGCCGAAGGGGTCCGGGGTCCACCAGGGTCCACCTGCCCGGGGGCCACATGGGCTGTAGGGGGTGCGCCTTGGCCTATGTGGGCCAAGGGCACCAGCCCCAAGAGGCCCATGCGCCTAGAGATCAAGGAGAGGGGAGAGTCCTAAGAGGGGAAGGCACCTCCGAGGTGCCTTGGGGAGGATGGACTCCTCCCCCCCTTTGGCCGCACCCTTCCTTGGAGGAAGGGCAGGCTCGCCCTCTCTCTTGCCACTATATAAAGGGAGGGGAGGGAGGGGCAGCCGCACCCCTGAAGGCTTGGCGCCTCCCTCCTCCCTGCAACACCTCCTCCCCCCGTAGTTGCTTAGCGAAGCCCTGCCGGAGTTCTGCTGCATCCACCACCACGCCGTCGTGCTGCTGGATCATCATCAACCTATCCTTCCCCCTTGCTGGATCAAGAAGGAGGAGACGTGTAGCGACCCGACCCGAATGGATCAAGTCTCTGTGCTTTCGTGTCATCCCTGGATCGGTATGCTGACACACACAGTACTCGAAGGATTTATAACAGAGGTAAATCACATGTATAAAGTAACGTAAATACTATTACCTCGATCCAAATATATAGCGGAAGCAACAAGGTTGTGGATTCCCATCAACACCAACGGCAAAGTTGAGTGTAGGAAATCGTAACCCTAACGTATCACTTACTCGTCGTTCAAAATTCTGCAACATGAAAAGTTGCAGCCAAACGGGTCACACATGGAATATCTGGCAATGTAACACATAGAGAGTAATGAAAGAATAGGCTATACTACATGCATATATGGCTGGTGGAAAGCTCTATGGTTACAGTTTTTGCAAAAAGCCAATTTTTCCCTACTTCAAAGGAATACATTTTATTTAACTATCATGGTGGTTGTTAAACATTGAGAATGGTTGACAGCATCCTCAATCCCAATTAAAAGTACTCATTAAAACCCAACAATATTAATTAGAAGTAACATGATGAGATCAACAGGATATCCAGATACTAGATACTCAAAATTGTCCATAACCGGGGACACGGCTAATCATGATTAGTTTATACACTCTGCAGAGGTTTGCACTTTTCCCCACAAGACTCGATCGCCTCCGCTTGGTTCTCGTGACTACATGGTGTTTGAGAAACGGATGACCGAGACATAGTCTTTCAGAAGCGCTAGCACCTTACATGTGGGTAGACCGTACCAACCTACATCCCCTACATCAGCTAGCCTACCCGTAAGAGTTCGCACAACTTAGTCAACTATGCCAGAGCCCATAATTGGCTTGTGGCTGCACACGGAAGTTTCCAGTTTGAATAATCTTATGATCCCTTAGAGCCTGGGTGGCGGTCCGAAGAAATACAGGCAAGTCCTGATAGAAACCAGGTGCCTCAATCCACCCAGATGTGTGTTTAGGTTGCCACCTTAGATAAACCATTAATTAACAATCTCACATCTGTCATGGATATTCACTCACCCAATCCACGTCTACTGGCATAGCATGGCATAATAAGCAAACGTAGAAGTAACTCACAGGGTTTCATAAGTAAAACAGGTAATAGGTACTACCTCAATCTACTTCCCATCCCACAATTTAATTAGATCTTAACCATGCAAGTGTTTGAGGATTTATCTAATGCATAAAAACATGGGTAGTAGAAAAGATATGATCAAGTGTTACTTGCCTGCAAAGTTGATGAAGATGATTCGCACTCAAAACTCTTGATAGCTCTACTCGTCACACTCCGGTCAATCTATCGTAATCAAGCAATAGTAACCACACATAAGCAATCACTCAAAAGATCGAAAAGAACGAAGAAAACGATTCAGAAAACATCAAAACCAAGCAAATAACTCTTGCAGCATAAAACAATTTCTAACAGTACCAAAACTATGTGTATTTGGCCTTATCAGAAAGTTTAGGTCAAGAGCTTCGATTTGCAAAAAGAATCAACTAAATCGGAGTTACGAAACTCAAGTTATGATCAAACGAAGTTCAAATACAAATCTGTTTGAATTCGAATTTTAAAACTTTCAAAAACATGTTTGAGTTGTATTACTGGATAGAGGAGATCATAACGAAGAAGTGGGCGTTGGTTTCGTTGGATTCCGACTTACGAGTAAAAAGTTATAGCCGTTTGAAGATTAGGGACACAACGGATAGGTCCATGACGGAAATTAAAATAAAAGAAAAATCTATCGAGCTTAACGCCGCTAAACAAAACCGGAAAGAAAACCGGCGAGAAAACCGATCTAGGGTTTCAAAAGGAAACCAAACGAAAAACCGATCTAGAAAACGGTGGCCTGGTGGGCTAGTACTCAAGAGGCGTGGGGCTCGTGGTGGTGGCGGCGGAGGGCGGCGGCAAGTGGCGGCGGCGGCTGGTGAGGGGTGCTGGTGAGGGCGGCGGCGGGCTGGTGAGGGCGGGCGGCTGGTGAGGGGCGGCGGCGAGGGCGGCGGCGGCGGCGACAAGTGGCGGCGGCGGCTGGTGGGGGGCGGCAGAGGGCGGCGGTCAGCTGCTGCTGCTGCATGGAGGAGAGAGAGGAGAGTTGATTTGATGTGTTGGGGGGTGCTTGGGTATTTATATTGGGGAGGGGAGGGGTTTTGCTTGGGGTAGGGGACAAGAAATAGATTAGGATTAGGAATCCTAGGAATAAAAAACGGAATAACAAAACGGGGTCAAATTCTACTAGGAATCGTAAAAGAATAGGAAACTTGGGGCTCCTGGCTCCCCTAGGTGCGTGGTGCGTTGGCCTTGTGGCCTTCGGCCGGCCGGTGGCTTTGGCGGCTTGGGCCTTTGGCCCAAGGCGCTGCGCTCCTTTTTTTAATTTTTTTTAACAGAGACAAATAAAAATAATAAAACCAAATAAATAAATATATTATATAGGCATATAATATATCAAAATTTTCAGAAAAAGATTTCCTACATGATGAACTTTATTCTAGCTTCAAATAAAATACACAAAAATTCAAATAAAATAAACAGTGCTACTGCCCTAATAAAATCCATGGAAAATCATTTTAAAAATACCAAAATGATTTCAAATTAATTTCTCTCCAATTTTCTGATGTAGGGAATCATGTTACCCTATTTCCATATATTTTATTTTTGGAGAAAAATAATTTGAATAAAACTCAAATAACTTCAAATTGAAAATAAATTCAGAAGAACTTTGAATTTATTTCTTTGAAACTCCCAACTCATATTTCATATGTTTTGAAGAAGTCATTTTATCTTCGCTCGTGAAAATCATTGAGTTGCATAAAGTTCAGAATTGGAAAATATTTTCCAAATGAAATTCAAATATTTTCAACACCCCTTGTCATTTAAATAAATGGAAGAAGTCATGTCATCTTCTCTCTAGGGTTTTGTGATGAAAAGAATTTGAATTCCCGAAGATCATAAAAGAAAAATGAAAGTTTGGGAAAGTCCTTTTATTCCCTCTCATCTAACTTTCAAAAAGTTTCGAAATCACTCACTTTCAGTCAATCAATCAAGCAATCAATCAAATCTATCTATTTGTTTATAACATTCCAAAATTTAGAATTTTGGGATGTTACAAACTACCACCCTTAAAATGAATCTCGTCCTCGAGATTCGGAGAGGCTAGAAAGAAATAGGTTAGGGTTTGGGGGTCTTCTCGAAAATCCATTGATCGTCTCCGGGTCTCGGGTGCTACCACCCTTAGAAGCATTGTTACGGTTCCATCAAAACTCATATACTCCATCCTTATTATCGGCAAAGATGTCGGTCTTCTCAGTCGGAAGGATAATTCCTTCTCGGGCTCTTCCGGTCATGGCATAACCTTTTCCTCAATACTTTTGTCCATTCCTCTTGGTAAGGTTATTCGAGATTGGGTCCTCATAGTCGACGGGTCTGGCGCCAATACTAAACAAATATCGGTATCTCATGGTGGTCAACGATTTATGGTTTTCTCCTGCAGAAAACGGGTGCAGGTTGAACCTCACCGTATGACCTACGGTTGGCAACAGCTGCCGTGTACAAGGGAAAAGAAATACCTATACCGTTCTAAGGTTTAAACAAGGTTTAATATCGTGCGTCTTGCAACTATAGGTAAGTCACTCAGATTTTACTATCCCATATAGCAAAGCTTAATAATAAGGGTAAGTCGGTATGGTGATCAATCCATCCCGCACCCAAATCATTACCTTGTACATGGTTTAGCTTAATCTCGCATTCTAACACTCGGTCATCCTCACAAGCATTGCAGAATTTCTCTTGTCGACGAACCAAGTTTGGAAAATCCATTGATTACGCAAGCCAAACAAACATCTATCGTTCCTTAACAACTCTCGGGTTTTGCGTAAACTCCTATAGAATCGTCGGTTGATACAAGTCATAACTTCTTCCGTGGTTTTCCTTCACAAGAGTGTGCTTGCTTCTTAGCAGGTCACAGGGCCCGTGGGTTATGGCCCATCTCATCACTTGCAAATCTTGAACTCATCATCTGGGAAACTGATCATTATCCCAACATCCAACTTCCTGGCATACTTAAAATCCATCCAAATGTACTGTCTCTTTTCCTTATATTTGCACCAAACGGGGACATGATTACTCAGACTCTTCATGGAATTTCCATTGATCCATACTTCCAACATCATACCTCCTTTATATCGAATAGTAATTCATCTCTTCATCCTCGTGGGATGTCCCACATACCAAGATAAAAAAACTTATACTTTATGAAGTCCATACTCCACTTCGTGGAACATCATTATCCTTTCCAGGTCGAAGCGTCCTTACAGGGAATATTGGCCATCTCGCATGGCACTTCTTCAATCGGGAAGCGTGAAACACATCATGAACTCTGACAGTTCTTGGTGACTCCAACTTGTTGGTAACTTCTCCCATACGCTCCAAAACTCGGTATGGTCCTACAAATCTCGGGCTAACTTTCCTTAACTCCAAATCTTTTAACTCCTCGCAGAGTGGCACACAAAGATATGCTCATCTCCGATTTCATAGACTATCTCCTTGCGTTTTGAGTCTGCATAACTCTTACGCTCGGTGAGCTACCTTCATCTATCTCGAATCAACTTAACATTCTCTTGACTCCTTGATCATATTTGGTCCAAACAACTGATGGTCTCCAACTTCATCCCACATCAACGGTGTCCGCTCCTTCTCCCATACAAAGCTTCAAAAGGGCCATCTTCAAACTGACTTGGTAGCTGTTGTTGAATGAGAAACTCCGCGTAAGGTAAATTATCATCCCTACTAGATCCATAATCTAGCGACACGTTCTCAACATGTCCTCCGTATCTGATTGACTCTCTCGGTCTATCCATCTGTATGCGGATGAAAGGCTGTCTTGAACTCTAGCCTAGTACCTAAAAGTCAGTGCGGCTGATTCCAAAACTTTGAGGTAAACTGTGTTCCTCTATGATGGTCCTCGAACTCCATGCAGACATACGATCCTTGTCCAATATATCTTGGCCAACTTCGCACTCGTATTTCACTGGGATAAAGTGAGCCACTTTGGTCAAGCGAGTCAACTACTACCCAGATAGAATCATATCCCGTTCGGGTTTTGGGAAATCCGGAAATGAAATCATGCCAAGCTTATCCCACTTCCATTCGGGTATCGGCATAGGCTGTAGTAATCCTGCTGGCTTCTGATGCTCTGCTTTTACTTTCTCTGGCATGCATCACTTACGACTACATACTCCATAATATCCTTCTTCATACCAGTCCACCAGAAACACTCCTTCAAATCCAAATACATCTTGGTGTTTCCAGGGCGAATCGAGTATGGTGAGTCATGAGCCTCCTGAAGTATTAACTTCCTGATCTTTGCATTATTGGGTATATGTACACTGTCCTCAAACCATAAGGTGTCGTGCTCATCCTTACGAAAACTTTTGGCCTTTCCTTTGCTCATCCTCTGTTTTACCTCAACAATATCTTTGTCATCCTTCTGAGCTTCACAGATCTTTTCCAACAATGTAAACTGAACTTCCATTACTGCAACGAAACCTTTGGGAACAATCTCCAACCAAAGTTCCCTGAAAATCCTCGGCTAACTCCTTTGATAATCCTCCGATTATGAGGGTATTCGTCCTTGTGTTCCTTATGGGTGTGTCCTATTTCTCCATAGAGCTTGCATGCACAAGGTTTCTTCATATCTTTTCCATAAGGCTTCAACTTCTGGGACACAAGACGAGATCTTTGCAGAGTCAACTTAAATTCCTTCCAAGTGGTTACTCCTTGCAATCCATTGATAGTTTGGTACATCCTCCACCAGGTAGCAGCACTTCTTTCAAAGAACTGAAGAGCATGCTGGGTCATATCTTTTCTGACTATCGGGTTATTCTTCATGTGATCCTCCATGTTCTGAATCCATCGGTCTGTCTCCAATTGACTCATTGGTCCGGAAATTAAAAGCTCATCTCCATCCATCCTCTAATGGGTCCATGGGTTTGGGGTGGGATAAGAGAGATCGAGAGGGATGCACACAGTACAAACAATGGTTTTGAAAAGACAGATTTTATTGTGGCTGTCGGAAAAACATCAAACAAATGACAGCTCACAATCGTTGCATCTAACGTAGGTATGTAACAGGGGTTTGGTCTTCTAAAGGTCAATAGATCTCAAAGTCATCACACTCTTCAAGTCTTGTTCATGTCTCTGATGGCTGCTTCTGATCATGCTTGTCCTTCTCAAGTTCTTTTGTCAAATCATCTCTGTTGACGCGAAGTCTCTCGCGACGTCCTTTAATATTTCTGGAGTTGCATTCCAAACTTCTGGTTTCATCAACCTTGATATGAACGATGATCCTACTGTGCTTCAGTTCCTGACAAATCTTTGATGTCTCAAGGTTTTGCTCCTCAGCTTGTCTACTTTCAGTTTCAGGTTCCTGAATTTTTCATGAACTGCTTCCTGCAGATCCACCTTAAACTTCTTCATGTAATACTCCAGATCCTGGTGATATACCAGCTAAGGTTAAAACTCCAACGTTTGCAGATAGATGCTCCATCAGCTTTCTACCATCCAATCCTTCCATGCATCTGCATGCTTAACTCCGCACGGTGACAATAGCATAGGCGGCGATAACATCATGGATAGCGTGTTTCTGCTCTTGTCATTTTCATGAGCTATCATTCCATAGTTGATATCTCCTGCCTTAGGGTTTTCCTGACAAAGCTTTGAATTCTAATGCTCCATGTTCCAGTCTTTCTCCGATACACCTTGATCTCGGTTATTGATAACTTCCATGGTCCGTCAAATTCCATAAGCGTAACCTTCCTAGGTCATAAGATCTGGGAATTCTTCAGAGCCTTCAAAATTCTCCTAGTCTTCGGAGTCTTCAACAGTTGTAATTTCCGTTTACACGGTAAAATCATCTTCATTCCAATGGTCTTAGTTGTCCGATATCTTGTCTCCTTGGAGTGGTCTCATCGGTCGAATCTTCGAGTGGTCAAAAGGGAAAAGGGGTATGGTCTCACTAAAAAGGAATATTTGAATAAGCTCAGAAGAGAAGAGAGGTAAAAGATCTTTTTGAAAATGAAGTTGTAGAGAAAAATCTTTCCTATGGGCTTATCAGTTTCTAGGGTCACGTCCTACAAATCAACATGTGCTCGATACCATCTTGTAGCGACCCGACCGAATGGATCAAGTCTCGTGCTTCGTGTCATCCTCGGATCGGTATCTTTGACACACGAAGACTCAAGGATTTATAACAGAGGTAAATCACATGTATAAAGTAACGTAAATACTATTACCTCGATCCAAATATATAGCGGAAGCAACAAGGTTGTGGATTCCCATCAACACCAACGGCAAAGTTGAGTATAGGAAATCGTAACCC
The DNA here is from genome assembly GCA_021605205.1 of Aegilops longissima. Lineage (NCBI taxonomy): Eukaryota > Viridiplantae > Streptophyta > Magnoliopsida > Poales > Poaceae > Aegilops > Aegilops longissima. Next base: position 572,693,357 of record CM038678.1, on the reverse strand, counting down.
TAACGTATCACTTACTCGTCGTCTGAAAATTCTGCAACATGAAAAGTTGCAACCCGAAAATGGGTCAGCACATGGAATATGCTGGCAATGTAACACATAGAGAGTAATGAAAGAATAGGCTATACTACATGCATATATGGCTGGTGGAAAGCTCTATGGTTACAGTTTTTGCAAAAAGCCAATTTTTCCCTACTTCAAAGGAATAGATTTTATTTAACTATCATGGTGGTTGTTAAACATTGAGAATGGTTGACAGCATCCTCAATCCCAATTAAAAGTACTCATTAAAACCCAACAATATTAATTAGAAGTAACATGATGAGATCAACAGGATATCCAGATACTAGATACTCAAAATTGTCCATAACCGGGGACACGGCTAATCATGATTAGTTTATACACTCTGCAGAGGTTTGCGCACTTTTCCCCACAAGACTCGATCGCCTCCGTTTGGTTCTCGCACTACATGGTGTTTGAGAAACGGATGACCGAGACACAGTCTTTCAGAAGCGCTAGCACCTTACATGTGGGTAGACCGTACCAACCTACATCCCCTACATCAGCTAGCCTACCCGTAAGAGTTCGCACAACTTAGTCAACTATGCCAGAGCCCATAATTGGCTTGTGGCTGCACACGGAAGTTTCCAGTTTGAATAATCTTATGATCCCTTAGAGCCCGGGTGGCGGTCCAAGAAATACAGGCAAGTCTGATAGAAACCAGGTGCCTCAATCCACCCAGATGTGTGTTTAGGTTGCCACCTTAGATAAACCATTAATTAACAATCTCACATCTGTCATGGATATTCACTCACCCAATCCACGTCTCTTGGCATAGCATGGCATAATAAGCAAACGAGAAGTAACTCCAGGGTTTCATAAGTAAAACAGGTAATAGGTACTACCTCAGTCTACTTCCCATCCCACAATTTAATTAGATCTTAACCATGCAAGTGTTTGAGGATTTATCTAATGCATAAAAACATGGGTAGTAGAAAAGATATGATCAAGTGTTACTTGCCTGGAAAGTTGATGAAGATGATTCGCACTCAAAACTCTTGATAGCTCTACTCGTCACACTCCGGTCAATCTATCGTAATCAAGCAATAGTAACCACACATAAGCAATCACTCAAAAGATCGAAAAGAACGAAGAAAATGATTCAGAAAACATCAAAACCAAGCAAATAACTCTTGCAGCATAAAACAATTTCTAACAGTACCAAAACTATTTGTATTTGGCCTTATCAGAAAGTTTAGGTCAAGAGCTTCGATTTGCAAAAAGAATCAACTAAATCGGAGTTACGAAACTCAAGTTATGATCAAACGAAGTTCAAATACAAATCTGTTTGAATTCGAATTTTAAAACTTTCAAAAACATGTTTGAGTTGTATTACTGGATAGAGGAGATCATAGCGAAGAATTGGGCGTTGGTTTCGTTAGATTCCGACTTACGAGTAAAAAGTTATAGCCGTTTGAAGATTAGGGACACAACGGATAGGTCCATGACGGAAATTAAAAACAAAAAGAAAAATCTATCGAGCGAACGCTCGCTAAACTAAACCGGAAAGAAAAACCGGCGAGAAAACCGATCTAGGGTTTCGAAAAGGAAACCGAAATGAAAAACCGATCTAGAAAACGTGACGCGGCGCGGGGCTAGTACCTCGAAGAGGCGTGGGGCTCCGGCGGTGGCGGCGTAGGGCGGCGGCGGCGGCAAGTGGCGGCAAGGGGCTGGTGAGGGGCGGCGGCTGGTGAGGGCGGCGGCGGCGCTGGTGAGGGCGGCGGGCTGGTGAGGGCGGCGGTGAGGGCGGCGGCGGCGGCGGCGACAAGTGGCGGCGGGCGGTGGTGAGGGGCGGCACAGAGGGCGGCGGTCAGACTCTGCTTCACTGCGGAGAGAGAGGAGAGTTGATTTGATGTGTTGGAGGGGGGGGGGGTGCTTGGGTATTTATATTGGGGAGGGTAGGGGTTTTGCTTGGGGTAGGGGACAAGAAATAGATTAGGATTAGGAATCCTAGGAATAAAAATAATAAAACTAAATAAATAAATATATTATATAGGCATATAATATATCAAAATTTTCAGAAAAAGATTTCCTACATGATGAACTTTATTCTAGCTTCAAATAAAATACACAAAAATTCAAATAAAATAAACAGTGCTACTGCCCTAATAAAATCCATGGAAAATCATTTTAAAATACCAAAATGATTTCAAATTAATTTCTCTCCAATTTTCTGATGTAGGGAATCATGTTACCCTATTTCCATATATTTTATTTTTGGAGAAAATAATTTGAATAAAACTCAAATAACTTCAAATTGAAAATAAATTCAGAAGAACTTTGAATTTATTTCTTTGAAACTCCCAACTCATATTTCATATGTTTTGAAGAAGTCATTTTATCTTCGCTCGTGAAAATCATTGAGTTGCATAAAGTTCAGAATTGGAAAATATTTTCCAAATGAAATTCAAATATTTTCAACACCCCTTGTCATTTAAATAAATGGAAGAAGTCATGTCATCTTCTCTCTAGGGTTTTGTGATGAAAAGAATTTGAATTCGAAGATCATAAAAGAAAATGAAAGTTTGGGAAAGTCCTTTATTCCTCTCATCTAACTTTCAAAAGTTTCGAAATCACTCACTTTCAGTCAATCAATCAAGCAATCAATCAAATCTATCTATTTGTTTATAACATTCCAAAATTTAGAATTTTGGGATGTTACAAGACGTCATCCGCTCCGTACGTGTGTTGAACGCGGAGGTGCTGTCCGTTCAGCACTAGGTCATCGGTGATCTGAATCACGGCGAGTACGACTCCATCATCCCCGTTCCATTGAACGCTTCCGCATGCGATCTACAAGTGGTATGTAGATGCAGTCACTCTCCCATGACTCGTTGCTAGATGAACTCATAGATGGATCTTGGTGAAACCGTAGGAAAAATTTTAATTTTCTGCAACGTTCCCCAACACAAGCTTCACCGGGACGTACAACGCCACCTTACCAGAAGAGGAGCGCTGGATGATTCAAGTACAAGTTCCAGGAAGGACCTTCTCGCCAACTTCTAAGCCCATAGAGTTTTTCTTTCGAAGCACCCACCTGGAGTCTAGGCAAGAGTATGGCAGCTCACATTACCATGGGACGCATTGGAGAAGTCTACAACAGGGAGCTTAAAGACACCATTTATCAAATATGTGGGCGCCGAGACGAGCAATGGGAAGTAATCAGCACCAGATCCTTCCCTTTCACCGTTTCTTTTATATCCGGAGATCCGTAACTCCGATTGGGTTGAATCCTTCGCCCAGATTTTTCTCATAAAATTAGCTTTCTTGCGGCAAAAGAAGAGCGTCAACCGCCTTACGGGGTGCCCACGAGGGTCCAGGGTGCGCCCCCCTGCCTCGTGTCGCCCTCGGGCACCGTCTCGCGTTGATTTTTCTTCCCAAAAATCATAAATATGCCAAAAATAATATCCGTCCGTTTTTATCCCGTTTGGACTCTGTTTGATATTGGGTTTTTGCGAAACATAAAACATGCAACAAACAGGAACTAGCACTGGGCACTGGATCAATATGTTAGTCCCAAAAATAATATAAAAAGTTGCCAAAAGTATATGAAAGTTGAATAATATTGGCATGGAACAATCAAAAATTATAGATACGATGGAGACGTATCAGCATCCCCACGCTTAATTCCTGCTCGTCCTCGAGTAGGTAAATGATAAAAAGATAATTTTTGATGTGGAATGCTACCTAGCATAATCTTGATCATATATCTAATCATGGCATGAATATTAAGACACGAGTGATTCAAAGCAATAGTCTATCATTTGACATAAAAACGATAACACTTCGAGCGTACTAATAAAGCAATCATGTCTTTTCAAAACAACATGGCCAAAGCAGGCTTATCCCTACAAAATCATATAGTTTGTTCATGCTTCATTTTCGTCACACAAAATGCTCCCATCCTGCACAACACCGATGACAAGCCGAGCAATTGGTTCATACTTTTTAACGCGCTTCAGCCTTTTCAACCCTCACGCAATACATGAGCGCAAGCCATGGATATAGCACTATAGGTGGAATAGAATATGATGGTCGGGGTTTATATGGAGAAGACAAAAAGGGAGAAAGACTCACATCGACGCTGCTAATCAACGGGCTATGGAGATGCCCATCAATTGATGTCAATGCGAGGAGTTGGGATTGCCATGCAATGGATGCACTAAGAGCAATAAGTGTATGAAAGCTCAAACTGAAACTAAGTGGGTGTGCATCCAACTAGCTTGCTCATGAAGACCTAGGGCATTTGAGGAAGCCCATCGTTGGAATATACAAGCCAAGTTCTATAATTAAAAATTCCCACTAGTATATGAAAGTGACAATATAGGAGACTCTCTATATGAAGAACATGGTGCTACTCTGAAGCACAAGTGTGGTAAAAGGATAGTAACATTGCCCCTTTTCTTCTTTTTTTTGGATGGGCTTCTTTGGCCCCCTTTTTTATTTAGGCTTCTTTGGCCTCTCCTTTTTTTCATGGGGCAATTCTCTATAATGATGATCATCACACTTTTATTTACTTATAACTCGATACTAGAACAAAGATATGACTCTATATGAATGCCTCCGGCGGTGTACCGGGATGTGCAATGATCTAGCGTAGCAATGATATCAAAAAAAGGACAAGCCATGAAAACATTGATACGTCTTCAACGTATCTATAATTTTTGATTGCTCCATGCTACTTTATCCACTGTTTTAAGCTTTATTGGGCTATATTTTCCACTTCTATATTACTTTTGGGACTAACCTATTAACCGGAGGCCCAGCCCAGAATTGCTGTTTTTTGCCTATTTCAGTATTTCGATGAAAAGGAATATCAAACGGAGTCCAAACGGAATGAAACCTTCGGGAACGTGATTTTCTCGCCGAACGTGATCCAGAGAACTTGGAGTGCAAGTCAAGAAGCTTCCGATGAAGCCACGAGATAGGAGGGCGCCCCCCCCCCTATAGGGCGCGCCCCCTGTCTCGTGGGCCCCTCGGGCGGCCACCGACGTACTTCTTCCTCCTATATATACCTACGTACCCCGAGAACATTAAGGGGCACCACAAAACACAATTTCCACCGCCGTAACCTTACGGATCCATGAGATCCCATCTTGAGCCTTCGCGGCACTCACGGGGGGGAATCAAGCGGAGGGCCTCTACATCAACATCCTTGCCCTCCGATGAGTTGTGAGTAGTTTACCACAGACCTACGGGTCCATAGTTATTATCTAGATGGCTTCTTCTCTCTTTTTGGATCTCAATACAATGTTCTCCCCCTCTCTTGTGGAGATCTATTCGATGTAATCTCTTTTTGCGGTGTGTTTGTCGAGATCCGATGAATTGTGGCTTTATGATTAAGTTTATCTATGAATAATATTTGAATCTTCTCTGAATTCTTTTATGTATGATTGAGTTATCTTTGCAAGTCTCTTCGAATTATCGGTTTAGTTTGGCCTACTAGATTGATCTTTCTTGCCATGGGAGAAGTGCTTAGCTTTGGGTTCAATCTTGTGGTGTCCTTACCCAGTGACAGAAAGGGTTGCAAGGCACGTATTGTGTTGTTGCCATCGAGGATAACAAGATGGGGTTTATATCATATTGCATGAGTTTATCCCTCTACATCATGTCATCTTGCTTAATGCGTTACTATGTTCTTATGAACTTAATACTCTAGATGCATGCTGGATAGCGGTCGATGTGTGGAGTAATAGTAGTAGATGCAGGCAGGAGTCGGTCTACTTGTTATGGACGTGATGCCTATATACATGATCATGCCTAGATAATCTCATAACTATGCGCTTTTCTATCAATTGCTCGACAGTAATTTGTTCACCCACCGTAATACTTATGCTATCTCGAGAGAAGCCTCTAGTGAAACCTATGGCCCCGGGTCTATCTCTTATCATATTTTCTTTCAATCTACTTTTATTTGCATCTTTACTTTTTGCATCTATACCGAAAATACCAAAAATATTATTTACTATCTTTATTAGATCTCACTTTCGCAAGTGGCCGTGAAGGGATTGACAACCCCTTTATTGCGTTGGTTGCGAGTTCTTAGTTTGTTTGTGTAGGTGCGTGGGACTTTTGAGGAGCCTCCTACTGGATTGATGCCTTGGTTCTCAAAACTGGGGGAAATACTTACGCTACACTTTGCTGCATCACCCTCTCCTCTTCGAGGAAAACCAACGCAAGCTCAAGACGAAGGATTTCTGGCGCCGTTGCCGGGGAGGTCTTCGCTCAAGTCAAGACATACCAAGTACCCATCACAAACCAATCTCCCTCGCATTTACATTATTTGCCATTTGCCTCTCGTTTTCCTCTCCCCCACTTCACCCTTGTCGTTTTATTCGCCCTCTCTTTCCCAATCTCCTCCTCTTTCCGTTGCCTTTTCCTCGTCCGTTTGTTTGCTTGTGTGTTGGATTACTTGTTTCCATGGCGCAAGATAATACCAAATTGTGTGACTTCTCGAATACGAATAACATTGATTTCATTAGTACTCCAATTGCTCCTCTTAATAATGATGAGTCTTGTGAAATCAATACCACTTTGCTGAATCTTGTTATGAAAGATCAATTCGCCAGCCTTCCTAGCAAAGATGCCGCTACTCATCTAAACAACTTCGTTGATTTTTGTGATATGCAAAAGAAGAAAGATACGGATAACAATGTTGTCAAATTGAAGTTATTTCCGTTTTCACTTAGAGATCATGCTGAAGTTTGGTTCTCGTCTTTGCTAATAATAGTGTTGATTCTTGGAACAAGTGCAAAGATGCTTTTATCTCTAAGTATTTTCCTCCCGCTAAGATCATCACTGTTAGGAACGATATTATGAATTTTAAACAACTTGATCATGAGCATGTTGCCCAATCTTGGGAAAGAATGAAATTGATGCTTCGTAATTGCCCTACTCATGGTTTGAATTTCTGGATGATCATACAAAATATTTATGCCGATTTGAACTTTGCTTCTACAAATCTCTTAGATTCGGCCGCGGGAGGCACCTTTATGGAAATCACGTTAGGAGATGCTACAAAATTACTTGATAATATTATGGCTAATTATTCTCAATGGCACACCGAAAGATCTTCTAGTAAAAAAGTGCATGCTATAGAGGAAATGAATGTTTTGAGTAGAAAGATGGATGAACTTATGAAGATGCTTGCTACTAAAAATACTCCTCTTGATCCCAATGATATGCCTTTGTCTTCCTTGATTGAGAATAATAATGAATATATGGATGTGAATTTTGTTGGTAGGAATAGTTTTGGAAACAATGCTTATAGAGGAAATTTTAATGCTAGACCGTTCCCTAGTAATTCCTCTAATAATTATGGAAATTCCTACAATAATTCTTATGGTAATTTTAATAAGATGCCCTCTGATTTTGAGAATATTGTGAAAGAATTTATGATCTCTCAAAAGAATTTTAATGTTATGCTTGAAGAAAAATTGCTCAAAGTTGATGATTTAGCTAGGAACATTGATAGACTTTCGCTTGATGTTAATTCTCTTAAACTTGGATCTTCTTCTCCTAAGCATGATATCAATGAGTCTCTCAAAGTAATGAGAATTTCCATTTACGAGTGCAAGGAAAGAACCGCTAGATTGCGTGCTAAGAAAGAAAGCTTTATAAAAGCGTGTTCCTCTAGTTTCCATGAAAATAATGATGAGGATCTTAAGGTTATTGATGCGTCTCCGATTAGATCTATGTTTTGCAATATGAATTTTGATGATTATGGGATTGATGATGAATCAACTTTGCCTAGAAGGCGTCCCAAGAACTCAGAATCTTTAGATCTTAATGATAAATTTGGTAAAAGTGAAATTGGAGAATCCTCAACTTTTAATAATGTTGAACCCATTATCTCGGACTTCAAGGAATTTAATTATGATAATTGCTCTTTAAAAGGTTGTATTTCCTTGTTGCAAGCCGTTGTTAATTCTCCTCATGCTTATAGTTAAAAGAAAGATTTTACTAAGCATATTGTTGATGCCTTGATGCAATCTTATGATGAGAAACTTAATTTGGAAATTTCTATACCTAGAAAGCTTAATGATGAGTGGGAACCTACTATAAAGATTAGAATTAAAGATTATGAGTGTTTTGCTTTGTGTGATTTGGGTGCTAGTGTTTCCATGATTCCGAGAACTTTATGTGATCTTCTAGGTTTCCATGATCTTGATGATTGTTCGTTAAATTTGCACCTTGCGGATTCCACCATTAAAAAGCCTATGGGAAGGATCAATGATGTTCTTATCGTTGCAAATAGAAATTTGGTGCCCGTAGATTTTATCGTTCTTGATATAGATTGCAATCTTTCTTGTCCTATTATTCTTGGTAGACCTTTCCTTAGAACGATTGGTGCGATTATTGATATGAAGGAAGGGAATATTAGATTCCAATTTCCCTTAAAGAAAGGCATGGAGCACTTTCCAAGAAAGAAAGTTAAATTACCTTATGAATCTATCATGCGTGCTACTTATGAGTTTAGTGCCAAAGATGGCACTCGTTAGATCTATCCTCGCTTTTATGCCTAGCTAGGGGCGTTAAACGATAGCGCTAGTTGGGAGGCAACCCAATTTTATTTTTTGTTTTTTTGTTTTTGTTTCTGTTTAGGAATAAATAATCCATCTAGCCTCTGTTTAGATGTGGTTTTATCTTTTAATTAGTGTTTGTGCCAAGTTTAACCTATTGGATCTTCTTGGATGATAATTATTTGATCTTGCAGTAATTTCCAGAAACTTTGCGCTCAGTGCCCGAATTGTTAAAAATCACCAGAACGTGATAAAATAGTGATTCCAATTGCTGCTGATCAATAAACAAATTGTCTAGGTCGTCTAATTTTCATATATGTTTTGGAGTTCCATAAGTTTGCGTTAGTTTTTTTTTTGCGAGGAAGCGTTAGTTACAGATTACTACAGACTGTTCTGTTTTTGACAGATTTTGTTTTCGTGTGTTGATTGCTTATTTTGATGAATCTATGGCCAATAATTTAGTTTATAATCCATAGAGAAGTTGGAATACAGTAGGTTTAACACCAATATAAATAAATAATGAGTTCATTACAGTACCTTAAAGTAGTCTTTTGTTTTCTTTCTCTAACGGAGCTCGCGAGATTTCTATTGAGTTTTGTGTTGTGAAGTTTTCAAGTTTTGGGTAAAGCTTTTATGGACTATGGAATAAAGGGTGGCAAGAGCCTAAGCTTGGGGATGCCCATGGCACCCCAACATATTCAAGAATAGCCAAAAGCCTAAGCTTGGGGATGCCCTGGGAAGGCATCCCCTCTTTCGTCTTTGCTCATTGGTAACTTTACTTGGGGCTATATTTTTATTCACCACATGATAAGTGTTTTGCTTGGAGCGTCTTGTATTATTTGCGTCTTTGCTTGTTAGTTTACCACAATCATCCTTGCTGTATACACCTTTTGGGAGAAGCCTATTTAATTAGAATTTGCTAGAATACTCTATGTGCTTCACTTATATCTTTTGAGCTTGATAGTTTTTGCTCATAGTGCTTCACTTATATCTTTTGAGCGTGATAAATTTTGCTCTAGTGCTTCACTTAGATCTTTTAGAGCACGGTGGTATATTTTTTTTAAAGAAATATTGATCTCTCATGCTTCACTTAGATTATTTTGAGAGTCGTTAATAGCATGGTAATTTGCTTAAAGTTAATATACTTGGTATTCAAGATATGTGAAACTTTCTTTTGAGTGCGTTGAATACTAAGAAAAGTTTGATACTTGATAATTGTTTTGAGATATGAAGGTGGTAATATTAAAGTCATGCTGGTTGGGTGATTATGAATTTAAAGAATGCTTGTGTTGAAGTTAGCAAATCCCGTAGCATGCACGTATGGTTAAAGTTGTGTAACAAATTTGAAACATGAAGTGTACGGCTTGTGCATCCTTATGAGTGGCGGTCGGGGACGAGCGATGGTCTTTTCCTACCAATCTATCCCCCTAGGAGCATGCGCGTAGTACTTGATTTTTGATGACTTCTAAATTTTTGCAATAAGTATATGAGTTCTTTTGACTAATGTTGAGTCCATGGATTATACGCACTTTTACCTTTTCGCCATTGCTAGCCTCTTCAGTACCGTGCATTGCCCTTTCTCACATTGAGAGTTGGTGCAAACTTCGCCGGTGCATCCAAACCCCGTGATATGATACGCTCTATCACACATAAACCTCCTTATATCTTCCTCAAAACAGCCACCATACCTACCTATTATGGCATTTCCATCGCCATTCCGAGATATATTGCCATGCAACTTTCCACCGCTCCGTTCATCATCATGACATACCTTACTTTTGTCATATTGCCATTGCATGATCATGTAGTTGACATCGTATTTGTGGCTAAGCCACCATGCATTATTTTTCATACATGTCACTCTTGATTCATCGCACCATCCCGGTACACCACCGGAGGCATTCATATAGAGTCATATCTTGTTCTAGTTTCGAGTTGTAATCCTTATGTTGTAATCAATAGAAGTGTGATGATCATCATTATTAGAGCATTGCCCAAATAAAAAAAAGAAAGAGAAAGGCCAAAAAAAAGGCCCAAAAAAAGAAAATAAATAAAAAGGGCAATGTTCCTATCTTTTTTTCCACACTTGTGCTTCAAAGTAGCACCTTGTTCTTCATATAGTGAGTCTCATATATTGTGCTTCAAAGTAGCACCATGTTTTTCATATAGTGAGTCTCATAAGTTGTCTTTTTCATACTAGTGGGAATTTTTCATTATAGAACTTGGCTTGTATATTCCTACGATGGGCTTCCTCAAATGCCCTAGGTCTTCATGAGCAAGCAAGTTGGATGCACACCCACTAGTTTTCTTGTGTTGGGCATTCATTTATAGCTCTAGTGCATCCGTTGCATGGCAATCCCTACTCCTCATGTTGACATCAATTGATGGGCATCTCCATAGCCCGTTGATTATCCTCGTCCACGTGAGACTTTCTCCTTTTTTGTCTTCTCCACACAATCCCCATCATCATATTCTATTCCACCCATAGTGCTATATCCATGGCTCACGCTCATGTATTGCGTGAAGGTTGAAAAAGTTTGAGATTATTTAAGTATGAAACAATTTCTTGGCTTGTCATCGGGGTTATAGAAGTTGGGACCATCTTTGTGTGACGAAAATGAAGCATAGCCTAACTATATGATTTTGTAGGGATGAACTTTCTTTTGCCATGCTATTTTGAGAAGACATGATTACTTTGATTAGTATGCTTGAAGTATTACTATTTCTTTTATCAATATGAACTTTTATTTTGTATTCATTCGGATCTAGATATTCATAACACAATTAAGAAGATTTACATTGAAATTATGCCAAAGTATCACTCCGCATCAAAAATTCTCTTTTTATCATTTACCTACTCGAGGACGAGCAGGAATTAAGCTTGGGGATGCCTGATACGTCTCCAACGTACCTATAATTTTTTATTGCTCCATGCTACTTTATCCACTGTTTTAGGCTTTATTGGGCTATATTTTCCACTTTTATATTACTTTTGGGACTAACCTATTAACCGGAGGCCCAGCCTGAATGCTTTTTTTGCCTATTTCATTATTTCAAGAAAAGGAATATCAAACGGAGTCCAAACGGAATGAAACCTTCGAACGTGATTTTCTCACGAACGTGATCCGAGAACTTGGAGTGCAAATCAAGAAGCTTCGAGGAAGCCACGAGATAGGAGGGCGCCCCTATAGGGCGCCCCTATCTCGTGGGCCCTCATGCCACCGACGTACTTCTTCCTCCTATATATACCTCACGCCCGAAAACATCCGGGGCACCACAAAACACAATTTCCACCGCCAGTAACCTTACAGTATCCGAGATCCCATCTTGGAGCCTTCGCCGCACACTACCGGAGGGGAATCAAGCACGGAGGGCCTCTACATCAACATCCTTGCCCCTCCGATGAGTTGTGAGTAGTTTACCATAGACCTACGAGTCCATAGTTATTAGCTAGATGGCTTCTTCTCTCTTTTTGGATCTCAATACAATGTTCTCCCCCTCTCTTGTGGAGATCTATTCGATGTAATCTCTTTTTGCGGTGTGTTTGTCGAGATCCGATGAATTGTGGGTTTATGATTAAGTTTATCTATGAATAATAATTCAATCTTCTCTGAATTCTTTTATGTATGATTGAGTTATCTTTGCAAGTCTCTTCGAATTATCGGTTTAGTTTGGCCTACTAGATTGATCTTTCTTGCCATGGGAGAAGTGCTTAGCTTTGGGTTCAATCTTGCGGTGTCCTTACCCAGTGACAGAAAGGGTTGCAAGGCACGTATTGTGTTGTTGCCATCAAGGATAACAAGATGGGGTTTATATCATATTGCATGAGTTTATCCCTCTACAACATGTCATCTTGCTTAATGCGTTGCTCTGTTCTTATGAACTTAATACTCTAGATGCATGCTGGATAGCGGTCGATGTGTGGAGTAATAGTAGTAGATGCAGGCAGAGTCGGTCTACTTGTTATGGACGTGATGCCTATATACATCATCATGCCTAGATAATCTCATAACTATGCGCTTTTCTATCAGTTGCTCGACAGTAATTTGTTCACCCACCGTAATACTTATGCTATCTCGAGAGAAGCCTCTAGTGAAACCTATGGCCCCCGGGTCTATCTCTTATCATATTTGCTTTCAATCTACTTTTATTTGCATCTTTACTTTTTGCATCTATACCAAAAATACCAAAAATATTATTTACTATCTTTATTAGATCTCACTTTCGCAAGTGGCCGTGAAGGGATTGACAACCCCTTTATTGCGTTGGTTGCGAGTTCTCAGTTTGTTTGTGTAGGTGCGTGGGACTTTTGAGGAGCCTCCTACTGGATTGATACCTTGGTTCTCAAAACAGAGGGAAATACTTACGCTACACTTTGCTGCATCACCCTATCCTCTTCGAGGAAAACCAACGCAAGCTCAAGACTTAGCAAACATCATGCTAGCTATCTTACGATCATGCAAGGCAATATGACAATGAATGCTCAAGTCATGTATATGATGATGATGGAAGTTGCATGGCAATATATCTCGGAATGGCTATGGAAATTCCATGATAGGTAGGTATGGTGGCTGTTTTGAGGAAGATATAAGGAGGCTTATGTGTGATAGAGCATATCGTATCACGGGGTTTGGATGCACCGGATAAGTTTGCACCAACTCTCAAGGTGAGAAAGGGCAATGCACGGCACCGAAGAGGCTAGCAATGATGGAAAGGTAAAAGTGCGTATAATCCATGGACTCACATTAGTCATAAAGAACTCATATACTTATTGCCAAAATTTATTAGCCCTCAAAGCAAAGTACTACTACGCATGCCCCTAGGGGGATAGATTGGTAGGAAAAGACCATTGCTCGTCCCCGACCGCCACTCATAAGGAAGACAATCAAAGAAACACCCCATGCTTCAAATTTGTCACATAACGGTTATCATACGTGCATGCTACAGGACTTGCAAACCTCAACACAAGTGTTTCTACAATCCACAACTACCCACTAGCATGACTCTAATATCACCATCTTTATATCGCAAAACTATTGCAAGGAATCAAACATATCATATTCAGCGATCTACAAGTTTATGTAGGATTTTATTACTAACCATGTGAATGACCAATTCCTGTCATCTCTCTAAATAGATATAAGTGAAGCAAGAGTGTTTAATTCTTTCTACAAAAGATATTCCCACGCTCTAACAAATATAAGTGAAGCAAAAGAGCATTCTACAAATGGCGGTTTTCTATGTGAAGAGAAACAGGCAATCCAGACTTCAAATGATAAAAGTGAAGCACATGAAGCATTCTATAAAGCCATACTCAAAAGATTTAAGTGAAGTGCAATGAGCATTCTATAAATCAACCAAGGACTATATCATACTAGCATGGTGCATAAAATAAAAGTGAAAACTAAATGGAAAAGACGCTCCAAGACTTGCACATATCGCATGAACGAAACGAATCCGAAAACATACCGATACTTGTTGAAGAAAGAGGGGATGCCTTCCAGGGCATCCCCAAGCTTAGACGCTTGAGTCTCCTTGAATATTTACTTGGGGTGCCATGGGCATCCCCAAGCTTGAGCTCTTGTCTCTCTTCCTTTTCCTCATATCGAGACCTCCTCAATCAAACACTTCATCCACACAAAACTTCAACAGAAAACTCGGTAAGATCCGTTAGTATAATAAAGCAAATCACTACTCTAAGTACTGTTACAAACCAATTCATATTTTGTTTTTGCACTGTGTCTACTGTAATATAACTTTTTCATGGCTTAATCCACGGATATAAATAGATAGTTTCATCAAAACAAGCAAACTATGCATCAAAAACAGAATCTGTCAAAAAAACAGAACAGTCTGTATCAATCTGATTATTCACCATACTTCTGTTACCCCAAAAATTCTACCAAAATTAGGAAACATAAACAATTTGCATAGCAAGACAGTGAAAAAAGAATCAGAACCTTTTGGTATTCCCGCAAAAAATGTAAAATCGCGCACTATAGACAAAGTTTCTGTCCTGCACCGTACAAACCAACAAGGATTGTAAACATCCTAAAGGCAAACCTTAGCACATTATTTTTATAATACAATGGAATTGTACAAGGGGATAACTATTTTTGATGAAAAGTTTCTGTAATCAAGATTCACAAAGTTTCCGTGAGCATGAACAAAGTTCAAGGCTAGCTCCCACTTCAACAATGCTTCTCTTTCTCACGTACACTTTCCTTTTTGAAAAGGTTTTGGGTTCCCCTATTTATTTTTTGTTTTTAAACTATATAAAAGCACTCAACAGAAATAAATGAATCTCTAAAACGTCCAGGTTGTCTCCCTGGCAGCGCTTTCTTTAAAGCCATTAAGCTAGGCATATAGTGCTCAAGTAATGAATCCACCCGGATCCCAAGGTATATCAAAGCCAATTTTAATTACAATGATTTGTAATTTAGTAGTGAGCACAAAGTAACATATATCATGCAACAACGAAGTCTAACTCTCTTCCTATGCATCGGCATGTCATAAAAGAACAATTCATGCACACCAAGTAAAGGCCAATGCATAGTATAAGCAGTTTCTTGCAATTTTATCGTATTGGAAACATAGAGAGGTGGAGATATAGTTCCTTTCTCATAATAATTGCAAGTAGGAGCAGAATGCACATGCATATTACATTCATCAAAATTAACATGTGCAACGGTAAAAGGCAACCCATCAATATAATCCTTAATAAGCACAAACTTCTATGACATAGTGTAGTTGGGAGAATTCAAAAAGATAATAGGACTATCATTCGTGGGTGCAATAGCAACAGTTTCATGTTTAACATAAGGAACTATAGCAAGTTCATCTCCATAAGAATAATTCATATTGGCATCTTAGCCACAAGCATAGCAAGCATCATCAAAAAGGGATATTTCAAGAGAATTAATGGGATCATAACAATCATCATAGCAATCATCCTTCGGTAAGCATGAAGGGGAATTAAACAATGTATGAGTTGAAGAGTTACTCTCATTAGAAGGTGGGCACGGGTAGCTAATCCGGTCTTCCTCCTTTTGTTCTTCGCTCTCCTCATCATCTTTTTCATCCAATGAGCTCACAGTTTCATCAATTTCTTCTTCCATAGCTTCCTGCAAAATATTAGTCTCTTCTTGGACAGCGGAGACTTTCTCAATAAATGCATCAATATTGGAATTGTATTCATAATTTTCATAGCAATATCTAAGTATAGCAAAAATTTCAGGTCTATAAACTGAATCATCAAAATCTTCAAACTCTTTAAACATAGATTCAATCTCATAAGCACCCATAAAAGCAACAAATTCCTCTATTTGTTCCACATCATAGTAATCATATATACCATTAGCATAAGAAGCTAAGGTTTTATTATCATTAAATTCGCATGAAAAGGGAAGGTGTGGAGCCTTCATCCTAGAGCAACAAGTATAATAATATCTCAAGCATAGTTGCCTAGCATACCAATATAACATATAAATTTGATCCCATAATAGTTTCCCTTTTTGTGTCAAGCGATAATCCGTAAAGTATTCACGTTGATCCAACGTGTCTCCCATAACATAATTGAATGGGGTTTTCTCAGGATTATCAAAGTAGTACATAATTTCTTTCACATAATGAGCATCGAGGGTTTTAGGAGGTTCCCCATCTCCATGAGTAGCAAGTAAACCTAATTTTTTTGGTATTTCGTGTTCCATATCCATAACTAAAGATAGAGAACAACTAAGAACAGCAAATAAAAATTACTTAGTGATAAAGCAAACAAGCACACACAAGAATATTCACCCCACGCTATGACTCCCCGGCAACGGCGCCAGAAAAAGGTCTTGATAACCC
The DNA here is from genome assembly GCA_021605205.1 of Aegilops longissima. Lineage (NCBI taxonomy): Eukaryota > Viridiplantae > Streptophyta > Magnoliopsida > Poales > Poaceae > Aegilops > Aegilops longissima. The sequence goes on along the minus strand of CM038678.1, from coordinate 572,676,930 downwards.
GCAAGTATAAGGGATCAATTGTAGCCTCTTTTGATAAGTAAGAGTGTCGAACCCAACGAGGAGCTAAAGGTAGAAAAATATTCTCTCAATTCTTATCTGCCACTGATACGACTCTACGCACGCTTAGTGTTCGCTTTACCTAGAACAAGTATGAAACTAGAAGTACTTTGTAGGTGTTGTTGGATAGATTGCAAGATAATAAAGAGCAAGTATAAGGGATCAATTGTAGCCTCTTTTGATAAGTAAGAGTGTCGAACCCAACGAGGAGCTAAAGGTAGAAAAAATATTCTCTCAATTTTATACGCCATCGACACGACTCTACGCACGCTTAGTGTTCGCTTTACCTAGAACAAGTATGAAACTAGAAGTACTTTGTAGGTGTTGTTGGATAGATTGCAAGATAATAAAGAGCACGTAAATATAAACTAGGGGCTATTTAGATAAAGAAGCAATAAAGTAAATATAGTGAGTGTGGAAAAGTGGTGGTAGGAGTTGTGAAATTGTCCCTAAGCATTTGACTACGTTACTAGACCGGTAATCACTATTGCAATTCTATTTGAGGGAGAGGCATAAGCTAACATACTTTCTCTTCTTGGATCATATGCACTTATGATTGGAACTCTAGCAAGCATCCGCAACTACTAAAGATCATTAAGGTAAAACCAACCATAGCATTAAAGTATCAAGTCCCCTTTATCCCATACGCAAACAACCTACTTACTCGGGTATGTGCTTCTGTCACTCACACTACCCACCATAAGCAAATCATGAACATATTGTAAACCCTACAGCGGGAATCCCTCACGCTTGCGTGACATAGAGGGCACAATAGGACAGCATCAATAATAAAACATGCAATTCAAACCAATCATAGCAATTCATCAATCACCGGTAGGACAACAAAAATCTACTCTGACATCATAAGATGGCAACACATCATTGGATAATAATATGAAGCATAAAGCACCATGTTTAAGTAGAGGGTACAGAGGGTTGCGGGAGAGTGGACCGCTGAATATAGATGGGGGAAGGTGATGGAGATGTTGGTGAAGATTATGAAGGTGTTGGTGTAGATCGCGGTGATGATGATGGCCCCTGGCATGTTCGGTGCCACTGAAGCAAGGGGGAGAGAGCCCCCCTTCTTCTTCTTCTTCTTCCTTGACCTTCTCCCTAGATGGGAGAAGGGTTTCCCCTCCGGTCCTTGGCTCCCATAGCTTGGGAGGGGCGAGAGCCCCTCCGAGATTGGATCTATCTCTCTGTCTCTCTCTGTTTCTGCGTTCCCAGATCCTTCCCTTTCACCGTTTCTTTTATATCCGGAGATCCGTAACTCCAATTGGGTTGAATCTTTCGCCCAAATTTTTCTCATAAAAGTAGCTTTCTTGCGGCAAAAGAAGAGTGTAAACCGCCTACACGGGTGCCCACGAGGTCCAGGCGCTTTGTCCCCTAGGGCGCGCCCCCTGCCTCGTGGCCCCCTCGGGCACCGTCTCGCGTTGAATTTTCTTCTCAAAAATCATAAATATTCCAAAAATAATCTCCGTCCGTTTTTATCCCATTTGGACTCCGTTTGATATTGGGTTTATGCGAAACATAAAACATGCAACAAACAGGAACTGGCACTGGGCACTGGATCAATATGTTAGTCCCAAAAATAATATAAAAAGTTGTCAAAAGTATATGAAAGTTGAATAATATTGGCATGTAACAATCAAAAAATTATAGATACGACGGAGACGTATCAGGCAACACCAAAGTATTTGAAGTGGTCAAAAACCCCTATTACATTCGACCAGTCCGACCACCCGCCACGTGTTGCTACCCCTGGTCGGCAAGCGCTGGTGGTCGACCCAGTCGTTGGGGGCACCTGACTGACCAAGGTTTTGATGGATGGTGGCAGTGGTCTGAATTTCCTATATGCTGAGGCCCTCAAAGGAATGGGCATTCCGATGTCCAAGCTTAGCGAGAGCAACATGCGATTCCACGGAGTCATCCCAGGAAAGAAAGCCGACTCACTTGGTCAGATCACCCTTGACGTGGTTTTCGGCGATGAGAAGAATTACCGCAAGGAAAAGTTGACGTTTGAGGTTGTAGATTTCCAGAGTGCCTATCATGCCATTTTGGGCAGACCTGCCTATGCTAGCTTCTTGGCTCGACCGTGTTATGTGTACCTCAAGATGAAGATGCCTGGCGCCAGAGGCATGATAACGGTCTCCGGTAAACGTCAAAGAGCAGAAGACTGTCTTCAGGACGGTGCAAAGATAGCAGATGAGCAGATGGCAGCAATAGAGTTTCAAGAGTACCAGAAAACTGCAGACCCGAGTGATTTGCTGCGTGCCAAGAGGCCTACCTCAGAGTCCGCATTTCAGTCGGCCGGCAAGACCAAGCCAGTCCACATTCACCCGACCGATCCCAATGCTGCTCCGACCCATATCTCAACGACACTCGGTAGCAAATAGGAAGAAGCGCTCATCCAGTTCCTCCGTGAGAACTGGGACATCTTTTCATGGAAGCCATCTGACATGCCAGGTGTACCCAGGGGACTGGCTGAGCACCGTTTGCGAGTCGACCCAAAGGCAAAGCCCGTTAAGGAGCATCTCCGTCGGTCCGACGCAGAGAAGAGAAAGGCAATTGGCGAGGAGGTGAATCGGCTTCTGGCCGCTGAGTTCATCCGCGAGATATACCACTCCAAGTGGCTCGCCAATGTCGTTATGGTTCCCAAGAAAGATAAATCACTTCGAATGTGTATTGACTTCAAGCACATCAATCGGGCCTGCCCGAAAGATCATTTTCCTCTGCCCCGCATCGACCATATAGTCGACTCAACTGCGGGATGTGAACGACTGTCCTTTCTGGACGCTTATTCCGGGTACCATCAGATCCGACTGTATGGACCCGATGAGATAAAGACAACTTTCATCACCCCGTTTGGGTGTTTTTGCTATGTTACTATGCCCTTTGGCCTCAAGAATGCTGGCCACATTCATGCACATGATTCAGAAGTGTCTGGTCACTCAAATCAGTCGGAACGTGGAAGCATACATGGATGACATAGTGGTTAAGTCACGCAAAGGTTCCGACCTGCTGACTGACCTCCCTCAAACCTTTGCCAATTTAAGAATGTATGATATCAAGCTCAATCCATCAAAATGCACATTCGGAGTCCCCGGCGGAAAGTTACTCGGTTTTTGTTTCCGAACGAGGGATCGACACGAATCCAGAGAAGATTGGCACAATCCTCCGAATGAAGCGCCCAGTGCATGTGCATGATGTTCAGAAGCTTACTGGTTGTTTGGCTGCATTGAGCCGATTCATCTCACGCCTCGGTGAAAAGGCACTGCCTCTTTACCGTCTGATGAAGAAGTCTGACAAGTTCTAGTGGAATAACGAAGCTGAAGCAGCATTTGAAGAGCTCAAAGCCCTGCTTTCCACCCAGTCGGTGCTTGCTGCTCCAGTTAGCAAGGAGCCTTTACTGCTTTACACCGCAGCCACGGGACAAGTTGTTAGCATAGTGCTCACAGTCGAGCGGGAAGAATAAGGCAAAGCCTTCAAAGTTCAGCGCCCTGTGTATTACATTTCAGAAGTCTTAACCCCGTCCAAGCAGAGATACCCTCACTATCAGAAGCTTGTTTATGGGATTTACCTGACCACGAAGAAGGTTGCACACTATTTCTCTGATCACTCAGTTTCAGTCGTCAGTGATGCTCCATTCTCAGAAATTCTGAATAACAGAGATGGAACTGGTCGAGTGGCAAAATGGGCGATTGAACTTCTTCCTTTAGATATCAAGTTTGAGGCAAATAAGGCCATCAAGTCTCAAGCAATTGCAGATTTCCTCGCAGAGTGGATAGAACAACAGCAGCCGACTCAGATTCAGTCCGAACATTGGACCATGTTCTTTGATGGATCCAAGATGTTGAATGGCTCTGGTGCAGGAGTGGTTTTAGTGTCCCCACGAGGAGACAAGCTCAGTTATGTCCTCCAGATTCACTTTGATTCTTCAAACAATGAAGCTGAGTATGAGGCACTATTGTATGGGTTGTGTATGGCCATTTCACTCGGTGTCCAACGCTTGATGGTCTATGGCGACTCAGACTTAGTGGTTAATCAAGTAATGAAGGAATGGGATGTCAGGAGTTCCGCAATGACCGGTTACTGCGATGTAGTGAGAAAGCTAGAGAAGAAGTTTGAGGGGTTAGAGATCCACCACATACCACGAACCATGAATCGAGTTGTTGATGATCTGGCGAAGATAGGTTCCACTCGGAAGCCTATCCCCAGCAACGTGTTCTTGGAGCATCTCCATACCCCGTAAGTACAAGAAGATCCCTTCAAGGAAGAGGCCTCGCAACCAATAAGTTCAACTAGCCCGACTGAGATTGAGGTTCCAGCCGTGGTCAACTTGATCATGGAAGTCTTGGTGATCACGCCCGATTGGATGGTACCGTACATCGCGTACATTCTCAGGCAGGAGCTCCCAGAGGATGAGGATGAAGCTCGCCAGATAGTCCGTTGATCCAAAGCCTTCAGAGTGATAAAAGGACAGCTTACAGAGAAAGGGTCACAGGAGTGGCTCGGCGCTGCATCACCACGGAAGAAGGTCGAATGATCCTAAATGATATCCACTCGGGGACCTGTGGTCACCATGCGTCCTCTCAGACCATCGTGGCCAAAGCATACCGAGCGGGATTCTATTGGCCTCGAGCAAATGAGATGGCAAAAGATATAGTTGACAAGTGCGCAGGTTGCCAATTCTACTCCAACATGTCCCACAAGCCTGCATCTGCCTTGAAGACTATTCCACTCGTCTGGCCGTTTGCAGTCTGGGGATTGGATATGGTTGGACCCTTCAAGACCGGTAGAAGTGGTTTCACCCATTTGCTTGTAGCAGTCGACAAGTTCACCAAGTGGATCGAAGCCAAGCCCATCAAAAACCTTGACGCAGGCACTGCCGTCAGTTTCATCAAGGAGTTGATATTCAGATATGGAGTTCCTCACAGCATTATCATAGATAACGGCTCCAACTTTCTGATGAGTCCAAGGCGTTCTGTGCGTCCCAAGGCACTCGGGTCAACTATGCGTCTGTTTCACACCCGCGGTCGAATGGGCAAGTGGAAAGGGCGAATGGTTTGATCCTTCAAGGCATAAAACCCCGATTGATGCACGATCTCAAGCACGCTGCTGGAGCTTGGGTGACTGAATTACCGTCCGTCCTATGGGGGCTGAGAATGACGCTGAACCGGTCGACTGACCGAACCCCTTTCTTCCTGGTGTGCGGCGCCGAGGCTGTGCTTCCGAGTGACTTTCTGCACAATGCCCCCCGAGTGGAACTCTTCTCAGAAGTTGAAGCAGAGCAGGCACGCGAAGACACAGTCGGTATCCTGGAAGAGGAACGCGAGATGGCTTTGATTCGGTCGACCACCTATCAGCAAGATCTGCGTTGATTCCATGCTCGCAATGTCAGAGGTCGAGCATTTCAGGAAGGAGACCTTGTGCTCCGAGTGGATCAGAAACGGCCTCACAAGCTTGCTCCGGCCTGGGAAGGTCCCTTCATCATCACCAAGGTGCTTCACAATGGAGCGTACCACATCTAAAACGTAGCCAAGAACATGGACGAGCCACACGCATGGAATGCAGAGCTGCTTCGTCCTTTCTATACCTAAAATCACTCGACCCGAAGAGTTGTAATAAGAGTACTTCAGTTTTCTTTCTGAAGACAAGATTTTTACAGTATCTTAATGATTGATTCCCCGTAATCTGTCTGAATCCCCCAGTGGGTGGCTTAGCCGCGAACCTGATTCGCCTAAGTTGAAAAAAACACTCCGAGTGAAGAGCAATCCTCCCACTCGGGGGCTTAGCTGCGACCCCATACTCGTCTGATATGTCTCCAACGTATCTATAATTTTTTATTGTTCCATGCTATTATATTACCTGTTTTGGATGTTTATGGGCTTTACTTTACACTTTTATATCATTTTTGGGACTAACCTATTAACCGGAGGCCCAGCCCAAATTGTTGTTTTCTTGCCTATTCAGTGTTTCGAAGAAAAGCAATATCAAACGGAGTCCAAACGGAATGAAACCTTTGGGAGAGTTATTTTTGGAACGGAAGAAATCCAAGAGACTTGGAGTAGATGTCAGGGAAGCTTCGAGGAAGCCACAAGGCAGGGAGGCGCGCCCTACCCCCTGGGCACGCTCCCCCACCCTCGTGGGCCCTCGTGGCTCCCCTGACCGACTTCTTTTGCCTATATATGTCCATATACCCTAAAAACATCGGAGAACACAATAGATCGGGAGTTCAGCCGCCGCAAGCCTCTGTAGCCACCAAAAACAAATCGGGGCCCTGTTCCAGCGCTCTGCCGGAGGGGGGTTCCATCACCGGTGGCCATCTTCATCATCCCGGAGCTCTCCATGACGAGGAAGGAGTAGTTCACCCTCGGGGCTGAGGGTATGTACCAGTAGCTATGTGTTTGATCTCTCTCTCCCATGTTCTTGAGGTGTTACGATCTTGATGTATCACGAGCTTTGCTATTATAGTTGGATGTTATGATGTTTCTCCCCCTCTACTCTCTTGTGACGAATTGAGTTTTCCCCTTGAAGTTGTCTTGTTGGATTGAGTCTTTTAGGATTTGAGAACACTTGATGTATGTCTTGTCGTGCTTATCTGTGGTGACAATGGGATATTCACGTGATCTACTTGATGTATGTTTTGGTGATCAACTTGCGATTTTAGCGAATTATGCATAGGGGGTGGCACACGTTTTCCTCTTGACTCTCCGGGGGCACTCTTTGAAGTTCTTTGTGTTGGTTGAATAGATGAATCTGAGATTGTGTGATGCATATCGTATAATCATACCCACGGATACTTGAGGTGACATTGGAGTATCTAGGTGACATTAGGGTTTTGGTTGATTTGTGTCTTAAGGTGTTATTCTAGTACGAACTCTATGATAGATCGACTGGAAAGAATAGCTTCGTGTTATTTTACTACGGACTCTTGAATAGATCGATCAGAAAGGATAACTTTGAGGTGGTTTCGTACCCTACCATAATCTCTTCGTTTGTTCTCCGCTATTAGTAACTTGGGAGTGACTCTTTGTTGCATGTTGAGGGATAGTTATATGATCCAATTATGTTATTATTGTTGAGAGAACTTGCACTAGTGAAAGTATGAACCCTAGGCCTTGTTTCCTAGCATTGCAATACCGTTTACGCTCACTTTTACCACTTGTTACCTTGCTGTTTTTATATTTTCAGATTACAAATACTCATATCTACCATCCATATTGCACTTGTATCACCATCTCTTCGCCGAACTAGTGCACCTATACAATTTACCATTGTATTGGGTGTGTTGGGGACACAAGAGACTCTTTGTTATCTGGTTGCAGGGTTTCTTGAGAGAGACCATCTTCATCCTACGCCTCCCACGGATTGATAAACCTTAGGTCATCCACTTGAGGGAAATTTGCTACTATCCTACAAACCTCTGCACTTAGAGGCCCAACAACGTCCACTAGAACAAGATTGTGTAGTAGACATCATCGCCTAAGTTAAAAAAAATTCCGAGTGGAGAGCAATCCTCCCACTCGGGGGCTTAGCTGCGACCCTGTACTCGCCTAAGTTAAAAAGCATTCCGAGTGGAGAGAAATCCTCCCACTCGGGGGCTTAGCTGCGACCCCGTACTCTCCTAAGTAAAGAAACATTCTGAGTGGAGAGCAATCCTCCCACTCGGGGGCTTAGCTGCGACCCCGTACTCGCCTAAGTTAAAAAACATTCCGAGCGGAGAGCAATCCTCCCACTCGGGGGCTTAGCTGCGACCCCGTACTCACCTAAGTTAAGAAAACATTCTGAGTGGAGAGCAATCCTCCCACTCGAGGGCTTAGCTGCGACCCCGAACTCGCCTAAGTTAAAAACATTCCGAGTGGAGAGCAATCCTCCCACTTGGGGGATTAGCTGCGACCCCGTACTCGCCTAAGTTAAAAAAAAACATTCCAAGTGAAGAGCAATCCTCCCACTCGGGGGCTTAGCTGCGACCCCAAACTCGCCTAAGTTAAAAACATTCTGAGTGGAGAGCAATCCCCCCACTTGGGGTTTAGCTGCGACCCCGTACTCGCCTAAGTTAAAAAAACATTCCGAGTGGAGAGAAATCCTCCCACTCGGGGGCTTAGCTAAGACCCTGAACTCGCCTAAGTTAAAAACATTCCGAGTGGAGAGCAATCCTCCCACTCGGGGGCTTAGCTGCGACCCCAAACTCGCCTAAGTTAAAAACATTCCGAGTGGAGAGCAATCCTCCCATTCGTTGGCTTAGCCTCGATCCCGTTCTCTCCTAAGTTAAAAACATTCCGAGTGGAGAGCAATCCTCCCACTCGGGGGCTTAGCGGTGACCTCGTACTCGCCTAAGTCACAAAGATCCTATGAGCTACATCACAAATACAACATACGCTCCATCCCGATCCGCAAGGATGATAAGGTGTTGACTGAACACCGCGCCTGAGCTACGTCACAAGTACAACGTACGCTCCATCCCGATCCACAAGGACGACGAGGTGTCGACTGAACACCACATCTGAACTGCGCCACAAGTACAATGTACTCTCCATCCTTATCCGCAAGGACAACGAGGTGTCGACTAAGCACATCGTCAGACCCACTCAACGAAAGGTGAGAAGATCAAGTTCAACCGGAATCGAAAGACATTCGAAAGCGATAAAGGCAAAAGCCATGGTGTCGGTGTCAACACCGGCGGATCTCGGGTAGGGGGTCCCGAACTGTGCGTCTAGGCGGATGGTAACAGGAGACAAGGGACACGATGTTTTTACCCAGGTTCGGGCCCTCTCGATGGAGGTAAAACCCTACTCCTGCTTGATTAATATTGATGATATGGGTAGTACAAGAGTAGATCTACCACGAGATCGAGAGGCTAAACCCTAGAAGCTAGCCTATGGTATGATTGTTGTTCGTCCTATGGACTAAAACCTCCGGTTTATATAGACACCGGAGAGGGCTAGGGTTACAGAGTCGGTTACAATGGGAGGAGATCTACATATCCAGACGCCAAGCTTGCCTTCCACGCCAAGGAAAGTCCCATCCGGACACGGGACGAAGTCTTCAATATTGTATCTTCATAGTCCAGAGTCCAGCCAAAGGTTATAGTCGGCTATCCGGACACCCCTAATCCAGACTCCTCAAGAGTAGCCTGAACCAGGCTTCGATGACGACGAGTCCGCGCGCAGATTGTCTTCGCATTGCAAGGCGGGTTCCTCCTCCAAATACTTCATAGAAGATTTTGAACACAAGGATAGTGTCCGCTCGCAAAATAAGTTCCACATACCACCATAGAGAGAATAATATTTACACAAATCCAATCACGACGTATTCCGCAAAGATGACAACACACCACGCCAAGCCTTTATCCGAATCGTTTTCTTGTCCCACCTCAGCAAGACTTAGCGAGGCGGTTTCCTTGGCACGCCTTGTCAAGCGAGATCGTGTCCCCTTATTCCGGATTCTCATCAATATGGGCGTGGGTAACCCAACCGTGCCATTAATTACGGCGCTTGGGAGATAAGCGAGTTTTACCAGGCTGGTGGGGGCACATAGTTTCGTCCGCCCATATAAGGGGATAAGGATCCACCTTTTTCATCTACGCCTTCTTCCTCCTTCGCTTATTCATTTCCGCGCACTCGAGCTCCAGCGCCCAAGTCCGCACTTCCCACCTCAACCTTCTCCAGCCATGTCCGGAGCGGGAGGCAGGTGGATGGCCTCCTCCGTCACGGAGGGGCACATCAAAAAGTTGAGGAAAGCCGGATACTTGTCCAACGACATTGCGCACCGGCTTCCAGACGAGGGGCAGCTCATCCCCACCCCCAGGCCCCATGAGAGGGTGGTGTTCCTCCCCCATTTCCTCCGCAGACTGGGCTTCCCACTCCACCCATTTGTCCGGGGGCTCATGTTCTACTAGGGCCTGGATTTCCACGATCTGGCCCCGAACTTCATCCTCAACATCTCGGCATTTATCGTCGTGTGCGAGGCCTTCCTCCGCATCAAGCCCCACTTCCGCTTATGGCTGAAGACCTTCAATGTCAAGCCGAAGGTAGTGGGCGGCCAGCAAGCGGAGTGCAGAGGTGCCATGGTGGGAAAGATGCCCAACGTTATATGGCTCGAGGGCTCCTTCGTGGAAACCATCAAAGGGTGGCAATCGGGGTGGTTCTACATCACCGAGCCGCGTGACCCTGAATGGGCAGCGGCCCCCGAATTCCAATCTGGCATTCCCACACGGCTCACCTCCTGGAAAGAGAAGGGCTGACCAGACTCCAAACCTGCGTCCAAAACCTGGTGGACAAGAAGGTTAAACTTGTCAACGTAGTCCAGGTCATGCTCATCCGCCGGATCCTCCCGTGTCAACGACGGGCTATTAACTTGTGGGAGTTCGACCCGGCCCAGCACCAAACTCTGACCAGGCTCTTTGACACAACGCACGAGGATGCCTGGAAGGTGCTATTCAAGGGCGCCGAGGTTCCCCCTCCCATTACCGAGGATCACGGATTCTGCGCGAAGCGCCAAGCCAGCGTGGTAAGCTTGTTTTACCCTTTACGGGATACTTGTTTTTCATAGTTTGACTCTATGCGGATCTAAGCTCCTGCCTTTGACAGATCGGTAGAAGAAGACCGACAGATCGACCGTCCGGCTCTTTGTTCAAGGCCCAGCAGATGCCCGCTTGGCGAAGCTGCTGGTCTCGGCACCTTACGTGGTGCCGGAGAAGAAGGCCAAGAAGAAAGCCACGGGAACTCAAAAGAGTTCCCGGCGCCTGGTGGTGTCGGACTCATCGTCCGATGACTCCGAGGCGGACTCCTCCCACGAAAATGAGGAGGAGGAAAGAGAGGTCTCACCCCCAGCGGGGGAGAGAAGAAAAGGAAGGCCGCCCCAACTGGGGGGCGGAGGGTCCAAGAAGGAAGGACCCTTCCTCCGGTCTATTTCCACCAACGCCGACGACGGCGAAGAGGAGGGCCATCCAGGCCAAGCCCCGCAAAATCGTAAGTATCCGGATACCGTAATAACTCATGACGTTCCTTTATTGCACAAGATCTTCGACGCCGAATATAATCATGCAGTCCGCCCGAGCCCAGGTCGGCGTGTCGCCGAGCGGCTCCTTAAGCTCGTCGGATGTGAATAGCACTTCACTTCGGCCGCCTCCTCCTCGCCCGCAGATGATGCCGAGGTGGAGTCCCAAAGGGTCCAAGCCAAGAGGAGGTGGTCTCGAGGCGCCGCCAGCGACCTCCGGACTCAAAGAAGGGACAAAACACCCAAGGGCTCCAAGTCCGCCCTGGTCGGACACCGCACCGAACCTTCAATAGTTCCGAGTCCGCAGCGGCCCCTAGTAAGAAGGGCAAGTTTACGACGCCGGTGACCTCCGCCCAACCGGAGACACGGATAATTTCTTGGAGGTGCTTAACGGCGCTCCATCGACGAGGAGCACCGCACTATTATGAGTGCGGCGATCCGAAGGTTCATCCGCCAAGAGCGGGCTGGATGAAGCTCGTGCCAGCCTTCTAACAGGCTTTGGGGTACGATTTAAGATATGTAAAAATATTACCGCATAGACAGAGCCCCGATGCTCGGTTTGGTGTTCGGAAAGAAAAGCCGAGTGAGGATCTAAAAGATATACGCAGGAGTCTAATATAAGTATGTCAATATGGGAATGCAGGCTGCGCCATCGACATCGCCAGACCGATCATGGAGGTCGATGCATTGAAACAGAGCCTCGAGCGGTCCGAGAACGAGCTCGGCCTTGCCAAGAAGCAGCTCGAGGACAGGGAAGGTAAGTAATACCTTATGTAAGTATATAAAAAAGATGTGGTTGCAAAAAATGATAGGACCAAGGTGAGTATTACAGGGGCCACAACCCAGGTGGCAACCATGAAGAAAGCGCTGTCCAAGGCCGAGGACAATGCGGCCGTGGAGCGCATCGAGCGAGAAAAGCAGGAGGCGCGGGTGGCTGAGGTGCAGCAAGAGCTCCAGGCTCTCGTGGAAAAACACGAGAGTTTGGAGCTTGACTCAAAGACTCGAGAGTCCAAGCTTGCCTCGGCCCTTGAGAGCGCCAAATCTGCCAAGGCCGAAGCCCAAAAAGCCCTCCAGGAAATTGAGGCGATGAAGAAGATTGCGGCGGGTAAGGCATTCTTTATGCAAAGCAAGCACGTGAAAGTGAATTAATTGTTACTTACCCGAGGCCGGACACCCGGTGCCCTTGAGCGACCAGCTGAAGCAACTGGTCGAGCTCCACAAGGTAGCCGAACAGGCCATGAAGGGCCTTATAGTCCGGCTATGGCCTGGGGAGGTCATGCCTAGGAGCTACTTTGGGCTGGTGAGGCGGCTGGCGGATGCCTGTCCACGGCTTGGAGTCATCAAGTGCTCCGTATGCATCGAAGGTGCACGTAGGGCCCTTGCCCGTGTTAAAGTGCACTGGGGCAAGATGGATGCTGAGAAGCTGGTGACCGATGGGCCACCGCAGGGCAAGGAGCATCGCAAGCCCGAGATGTATTATGAGGGCGTCCTGAAGGGTGCCCGCCTTATGGCGGATGAATGTTCCAAGGATGTAATTTTTGAGTAAACTCGCTCGTGTTATCCTGTGCGCTGAAAACTTGTTCATATGCGCTAAGCAACGCTTTTGAATTTAAAATATTGCCTTCATGCGGCTGTTTATTAAATCGAGAGATGGCGAGTCGTCGCTTCTTACCCCCATGCCACAGAGTTTGGGGTGTTGGGATAAACCTGGCGCTCTTGTTCCCATTCTTGGGTCCTTCGAGGAGGCGCCAAGACAACGAACAAGGCAATTGGACTATAATGCTTTATCACTCTCACTTAGCCATAGAATTCTATAATTTTAAATTTCGGCGAAGCCCCTAGTATTCGGAAGACCGAGTTCGGGGTGCTATCCACGCCTAGGCCGGACAAAGCCGGCTCCTCGCTCTAAGCGGCATAAGTCTTTAGGGACTCGAAACCTCTCGAACAGCGACCAGCTCTCGCCTTATCATGACGGTCAGTTTTAGCTTTCTCTACTGAGGTGCTTAACCCAGCTCAACCGGGGCACAATCGCAGTAGTTCTCCCAGCGCTACCTTAGCTGATATAACGGAACGTAAGGTACCAAAACATGGGAGCCGGGCAAACCCAACTATTGACCCAAGACATGATTCGGAGCCGATGCATATAATGCTATAAGTTCGGGGTGCCGCACTCGTGAGAGTGTTCGGACTTCTCACACCATATTCTGGGGTACTTAAGCCCCTGGTGTATTGGCCGTACCAAAGTGTACGGTTGCATAATGTCATAACTGAACATATTTACATAAAAAAGGAATGCAATAATAGACAAAATCTATGTATTGTTTATTCGAAAAGGCTGCGGTAAAAGCAGAACGATACAAATAGTGCCATAAGCAAGAGATGGGACTATTTGACATGTCCCCCTCCAGGGGTGAGCTGCGGGATGGTATGTAAGAAAGGTATTTAGCTCGTTATAGAGACCACCTGGACATTCAACGTAGCTTTCTGCCTCCCTGGTTGTTGCATCGTGTGTTCGGCGATTGTACTGCCGGACAGGCCTTCCGGAGAGTGGAGTCCTGAAAGTAAGAAAAAAGAATGACCAAATCGGGAGCCCCTAGTGCGGTTGAGCCGCATTTTGGGCATGCCGTGGTCGTGCCCCTCCCCCTATGCCCATGGTATTTCCAGAGCGTAATTATGTATGCATAGTACTGGTTGCGCAATTTCGCGAGGGCTGGGGTTGGGGCCGCATTGCTACACTTGCTCGGAACATGCCAGGCGGTCTTGTTGTAGGTTACTCCGGGCGCGCTTGACGGCGTCCGGACGTTTAATAGCCGGACTGGAGAATTGCCTTGAGAGGCTACTTTGTACTTCCGCAGCGAGGGCCGCCGTATGCTCCTCCGTTTGGAGAGAGCGTTCGGTGTTTCCATTGACCGTAATGACTCCTCGAGGGCCTGGCATCTTGAGCTTGAGATATGCGTAGTGCGGCACCGCATTGAACTTTGCAAATGCGGTTAAATCGAGCAGGCGTGATAGCCATGCGAACGGACTATGTCAAGATTAACTCCTCGCTCGAAATTATCCGGTATCCAAAGACCACCTCAAGTGTGGCGAGCCTGCATAGTTGGCCTCTACACCTGGTATAACGCCTTCAAAGGTCGTCTTTGTGGGTTTAATCCTTGAGGATCTATGCCCATTTTTCACATCTGTATCCCGATAAAGCAGGTTCAGGCTGCTGCCGCCGTCCATAAGGACTCTAGTGAGGTGAAATCCGTCAATGATTGGGTCTAGAACCATCGCGCGAATCCGCCATGGCGGATGCTAGTGGGGTGGTCCTTCGATCAAAAGTGATCGGGCGGGAGGACCACGGGTTGAACTTTAGGGCGCTGGCTCCAACGCATATACGCCCTCGAGTGCTTCCGCTCCCTTTTGGGGATGTGGGTTGCGATATCATGTTCACCGTCCGCACTTGTGGGGGAAGCCCTTCATCACCTATTGTTCGGGCGGTCGGGCTCCTCCTCGTCATCGCTATGCAGCCCCTTGTCGCTGTTTTCGCATTCAACTTGCTCGCTGCTTGAACACCCAACAATCCCTGTTGGTGTGATTGGCTGGTTTTTCAGGGGTGCCGTGTATCTGGCACGAGCGATCGAGTATTCGGTCCAAACTGGATGGGCCCGGAGTATTTCTTTTAAATGGTTTTTCCGCTGACCGGGTTAAGAGCCTCTGAAGCCGGCATTAACTGTCGTATCCTCAGCATTGTCGCCGTTAATGCGGCGCTTGTGCTTGTTGCGACGCGACCTGCCATTGTTGTCCTTGGTATCCGAATTACCAGGGCTCTTGGTCATGTTATTACTACGAGCTAGCCAGTTGTCTTCTCCCGTGCAAAAGCGGGTCATGAGTGTTGTGAGGGCTGCCATGGATTTCGGCTTTTCCTATCCTAGGTGCCGGGCAAGCCACTCGTCACGAATGTTATGTTTGAAGGCTGCAAGGGCCTCTGCATCCGGACAGTCGACTATTTGATTTTTCTTGGTTAGGAACCGTGTCCAGAATTGTCTGGCCGATTCCTCTGGCTGCTGAATTATGTGGCTTAGGTCATCGGCGTCTGGTGGTCGCACATAGGTGCCCTGGAAATTGTCGAGGAATGCGGCTTCCAGGTCCTCCTAACAACCAATTGACTCTGCTGGCAAGCTGTTAAGCCAATGCTGAGCTGGTCCTTTAAGCTTGAGTGGGAGGTATTTGATGGCGTGTAGATCATCACCGCGGGCCATGTGGATATGAAGGAGATAATCCTCGATCCATACCGGAGGATCTGTTGTGCCATCGTATGATTCGATGTTTATGGGTTTGAAACCCTCGGGGATTTGATGATCCATTACTTCATCTGTGAAGCATAGTGAGTGTCTTGGCGCCTCAGATCGGGCTATATCACGACGTAGCTCAAATGAGCTTTGTCTACTGTGTTCGGCCCGGCCGGATTTGCCATATCCAGTGTGACGGTTATCGTCACGTGTCGTGGGGCGCCCACACGATCCGTAAATCGATCTTGTTTGCCTTGCCTTGTCCTCCAATATATCTCGCAGGTCTGGCGCATTTCCCCGTGCCTTGGTATTTTTTGAGCGACGCCGGGGTGCGGCTTGAGTGGAGGGCCGAGAGGCCTCTCTGTCGCGGCCACGAGGTGGCCGGTCGGCCGCGTCATGCGCAGGTGATGTATGTTTAGGTGCTTCCTCCTCTAATCGGGGTAGCAGCCTGCGCTTTGGGTAGCTCTTGGAGGGGCGTTCGAGTCCGTACTCTTCGGCCGCAAGGACTTCAGTCCATCTGTCGGCTAGCGAGTCTTGGTCAGCTCTAAGTTGTTGCTGTTTTTTCTTGAGGCTGCTCACCGTGGCCATAAGCCTGCGTTTGAAACGCTCTTGTTCGACGGGATCCTCAGGCATGAAAAATTCGTCGTCGTCGAGGCTTGCCTCGTCTTCGGAGGGAGGCATGTAATTATCGCCCTCTACCTCTTTGTCTACCGCTCTCTCATGAGGGCTGGCTTCTCCATCCTCCTGTGCTGAATTCTGCTGGAGGGGGTTGTCTTCGGCACTGTCCGGGGTGTTATTATCTCCCGTGCCGGAATCGCCGTTTTTGCTTTGGCGGTATTTAGAGCGGCGCCGCTGACGCCGGCGCTTAGGCTGCTTCTTGGAGGGGTCATCCTCTGTTGTTCCATCGCCGTTCCCTTCTTTTGGGGTGTCCACCATGTATATGTCATACGAGGAGGTGGCCTTCCAGTGCCCTATAGGCGCTGGTTCTTCGTCGTCTCCTGCATCGGCGTCCATACCGTCGATGTCTTCAGAGTCGAAGTCGAGCATGTCGGTTAAATCATCGACAGTGGCTACGAAGTGGGTGGTGGGTGGGTTTTGAATTTCTTCGTCGACCGCATCCCAACCTTGCTGACCATAGTCCGGCCAGGGCTCTCCTGATAAAGAGAGAGACTTTAGTGAATTCATAATGTCAGCGAAGGGCGAGTGCTGAAAGATGTCCGCGGCGGTGAACTCCATGATCGGCGCCCAATCGGATTCGATTGGCAGCGGCACGGAGGGTTCGGAGTCCGGAGAGGAGTCCGGCACCTTGGAGTCATGGGCTTCGCAGAGGACAAGGCTGGTGTTCGGCTTGATCACCGTAGAGATTGGATCCCTCGAGGCGGTGTCCAGCCACCCATCCTCGATCGACGCAGTCAGCTCCGAGCTAAGGGTCAGAGCGGACATGGGTGCGGCCTCGTGGCTTTGCTCGCGGCAGAGCTAGATCATGCCCATCGTAATAATGCGGCGGCGCTGGCTGTGGCTCGAACCCGTCAAGATCAAGTCTCGTGGACGTCGGCCCGTAGTTCAAACTTCCAAATCGACTCGATGGGCGGGCGAAGCTTCGATCTGCTCCAGATGGCTGCTTAATTGGCCCGCGATGCAAAGCCGCCGAATACGAAGATCTGTCCGGGAGAAAAGTCTCACCAGGACCGCATCGTTGTTGATGATCGGAGGAGCCATCGGGCCTAAAGATGACGACATACGAGGAACTCTCAATGAAAGCACCAATGTCGATTGTCAAAACCGCGGATCTCGGTAGGGGGTCCCGAATGTGCGCCTAGGCGGATGGTAACAGGAGACAAGGGACACGATGTTTTTACCTGTGTTCGAGCCCTCTCAATGGAGGTAAAACCCTACTCCTGCTTGATTAATATTGATGATATGGGTAGTACAAGAGTAGATCTACCACGAGATCGGAGAGACTAAACCCTAGAAGCTAGCCTATGGTATGATTGTTGTTCGTCCACGGACTAAAACCCTCCGGTTTATATAGACACCGGAGAGGGCTAGGTTACACAGTAGTCGGTTACAATGGGAGGAGATCTACATATCCAGACGCCAAGCTTGCCTTCCACGCCAAGGAAAGTCCCATCCGGACACGGGACGAAGTCTTCAATCTTGTATCTTCATAGTCCATGAGTCCGGCCAAAGGTTATAGTCCGGCTATCCGGACACCCCCTAATCCAGGACTCCCTCACATGGTATTCAAAGAAAACCAAGTTCAGATAAATCCCGCAAAAGTCCAGAACCACAACGGGCAGAAGTACTCAGGCATCAAGCTTGAAAGAGTTTAACGGTTACATAACCACTCGGCATTCCGAGGCAAATAAAGGTGGGGCATAATGTTTGTTCACTCGGCAGGAGGAGGACTTGCTGGATCGCAAAAGCTGTCAAGGTCGATGATGACTGCAATGCGAGTGGCAGCGTCAAGGAAGGTGTCCATAAAGGACTGGAAGCTGAGCTTCTTGGTGTTGGCAACCTTGAGAGCCGCCAGCTTGTATTCTCTGACATCCTTGCAGTGCACTCGGACCAATGACAGAGCGACATCGGCACCACAACGAGCAGATGACTTCTTCCATTCCTGCACTCGACCAGGGATTTGATTTAGTCGAGTCATCAGAGACTCAAGATACTATGAGAGTTCCGTCTGAGGCCAGAGTTCAGCATCAATCCACGTCATTGCCGCCTTCAGACGAGCGAGATAATCCACAGCACTGTCCAGGCGAGACTCCAACCGCAGCACATTCATCGCAACGTCATCTTTGACAGGAGAGTTTATGGGGTCAAGACCTGTCTCGGCCCGCCCAGTTTCTGCTTCGAAGTCTTGACAAAGTTCTGCACAGTCGGAAAAGCAGTGAGTCGACAATTTAACAAGATGTGTCAATCGACATCAACAAATCAGTTGAATAAGAGGAAATACCTTCAAGCTTCAAGACCAACTTCGCAGCAAGCTGCCCCAGATAAGACTCCAATTCGCCCTTCTTGTCCTTGATACTTCCAACTTCGTCAGTCAAGCTTCCCTTGTCCTTCTTCAGTCGCGCAACCTCCTGGTTGGCTTCAGAAATGGCAGTCTTCAACTTGGAGTTCTCCTCTTCCAACTTGTTGACTGAGGCCAACTTCTTGTCCGCAAGTGCCGTTTTCTATCGCGCCTCCTTCTGGGCTGCGGCAAGATCTTGATCCTTCTTCTCCAGAGCCTGCTTCATTTTCTCTAAATAAATAGCATTCTTCAGACGAGCTTGGGGTTGACGGTTTTCACTACGCACATCTGTTCGAGTGGAGTCACTCGGTTCAAAGAGACTAAAAAAAGAGTCATAAGGTGGACAGTCGATGAATGGTTACCTCCCATGGTAGCTGCTTTGCCTTGGGCCTTCTTGAGGTTCTTCTTGGCCAGTTCCAGATCAAGGTTGAGGTTGATCCGTTTCTTCTCCAGTTCAGAAAATTGGGCTCCAAGATCACAAGACTTCCGCAGTCAGCAAATAAGATATGTCAGTCGACAGAAACAAAACTCAATCACAGCGAAAGTTGCTCTAAGACTACCGTCGAATCAAATATTCAATAGTAGTCTCGGGGACTACACCCAGTGGGTGCACTTGGCGTGCCCCACTGGTCCAGTTTTACACTCGGCATGGTCTGCCCAGCATGAGCAAAAAAAGGGATTCTCAGACCCCCAGCCGACTACCAGCAGTCGACCATGGTCTCGGGGACTACACCCAGTGGGTGCACTCTGCGTGCCCCCACTGGTTCAGAAAAACACTCGACTCAACCTGGTCGATTCAAGTGGAAGAACTATTCAACTCTAAGTCAGAAACACCCCAGTGGGTGATTGGATGCGAAATGCAGACCCATGATAGATGCACATAAAAGGTTCCAAAACGGTCATCCAAGGACATAGTATGGACAATGAAGCAACAGTCGCAACTATCACTACTCAAGAGACCAGCCGGAAACCAACTAACCTTGACGTTGGCTTGTAGGGCGGTGCTGGCGTTGTAGGCAACCTGACTGGCCTCATGCACCACCTTCATCTGCTCCATCACGAGGTTTGCCTAGAGAAGGGCCTCCCTGGCGGCACTCGGCGGGTCGTCTGGAGTCTGGTATGTAGCGAAGAGCGATGATGGCAGTCCAGTCGAAGCAGTCACAGTGTGGGAAGCATGGAGTTGTACTAGGGCGGCAGAGACCTAAGCAATCGACGCCGAAGGACGGTCAGTCGATAGTGGATTGGCAAAGGTACATTGGCCCGAGCCGGATCTCCAGATCGCTGGACCACTGTCTCAGGCGCCAATGTCGACTGAGGCACCTGACCCTCGATCGTCTTCCCGCTTGAGGCCCAGCCCCTCCTTCTCCTCTCTCTCAGAGGCACTTCTTCTTCATCATCCGGAAGCTCAATGACGTCCCGTGGAACTGCAACAAAAAGGCAACCTTAAGAGTTCAACCGACCGACAACCCAGTCGGCAGAATAAATTCAAGTTGGCCAGAGAGTACCAGCGTTGGAAGTGGCCGCGTCATCAGCCTCCTCATCACCTGGGGCCTTGTCAACATCCATGGAAGTCGCGGAAGTTGCAGCGCTGAAAAAGTTGATAATCCACTCGGTCAGAACAGAAGTATGAGTCGGTAGAAGAAAGCGCAGAAAGATAAGAGCACTCACCCAGAGGCAACAGGAACGTCCATCTTGATCTTGGGCAAAGTCTTCCGAGGCTTCGAAGGGACGACCTTGGGTTGCTTGGCGACCTTCTCCGTCGGCTCCGGAGTCGAAGTCCGAGTGCGCTTATGTGCTTGGGTACTAGGAGCCACGGTCTTGCTGCGCCTGCCTGCCGGATCTTGGAGTTGCTTGGATCGACGCTCTGAGCGAGGTGGTGAGTCGACTACCTCTTTGTCGTCTGACTCATCACTATCCTCCTCATCGTCATCTTCTGGAGATTTCCAATCATCGCTCTCTTCTGCGCTGTCATCTCCCTCCTGGTCTTGCTCCAGGGCTTGTTCATGACTGGGCATTGAGTACATCTCAGTATAAACCTACAAGACAAGAAGTCAATCAAATATCAGTGGGATTCAGAAACAGTTGCAAGACAGATTGAAGTACACTCGATAGTGCAGATCAGACCTTGTCTGGCTGGTTGTTGGTGTCGAATGGATCGACTCTCCTGGCTCCCCTGCGGTTATCCTTGTTTCCTGTAATGCCCTTCAGCCACAGGGCCACCATCTCATCCGTAACATCATCTGGGTGAACCCGAGCGGTGTCGTTGGCTCCCGAGTACATCCACATCGAGTGGTCACGAGCTTGGCGCGGCTAGATGCATCGACTGAGAAACACCTCCAACAAATGCATGTCAGTTACTCCCTGACGGACCAACTGGACCACCCTCTCGACCAACATGTTCGTTTCCACCCTCTCTGCAGCGGTCACTTTCAGCGAAGAAGGTTGCTGGCGCGATCTAGGGAAAAAGGGGGAGCTAGTCGACTGACCAATAGTCGCAATATCCTGGCAATAGAACCAGGTCGATTTCCAACCCCTGACTGACTCGAGAAGTGTCATGGGAGGGAAAGCACTCCTCTTCCTCATCTGGATCCCTAGGCCCCCACACATCTAGATCACATGTGTCCTCTCGTCACTCGAATTTTCCTTCTTCACAGCCCGGGAGCGAATTGTGAAGATGTGTTTGAAGAGACCCCAGTGCGGTCGATAGCCTAGAAAGTTCTCACACATGGACACAAACACAGCGAGATACATGATGGTGTTGGGAGAGAAGTGATGAAGCTGGGCACCGAAAAAGTTCAAGAAGCCCCGGAAAAAAGGATGCGGAGGAAGGGAGAAACCACGGTCGACGTGGGTAGGAAGGAGGACGCACTCACCCTACCGTGGCTGAGGCTCTGTCTCCCCCTCCAGCAGCCTCGCGGCCCCGGCAGCGATCAAACTGGAGTCGGCCAGCTCCTCCAAATCCTCTGGCCGGAGCGAAGATCAGATCCAATCACCCTGGATCCAGCCCGGCGGTAGCGCGGACCTCGACGACGACCCCCGATTCGTCTTCTTGCCTTTCGCCACCCCCCTCACCTTCTTCGCGCGCTCCAGCGCTACCGTCTTGTCCTTCACCATGGTGGCGGGGCGGCGGCGTCGAGGGTGGAGGAAAAAGTTGTAGTGGAGAAGCGGAGAAGGAAGAGGGAGAATGAATGCGCATAGTGCAGACGCCTCGGCCCCGACGCCTTTTAAGGACCCACTTCTGAGTGGCTGGCGCGTGGGCCCGAGCGATCCTGTCAAATCCCGCAACAGTCGCGCGCCGGATACGTGGCGAAAAAGGTGGCACAGAAATCAAGGCACCCTTGTCTATCCGTCCCGCTTACTGCAGTGCGCTCTGCCTCGCGCGCTTCCCAAAATTTCAAATCCCGTGAGATCCGGGATACGCAGCAACCAATCGCGCCCAAGATTTCGCACCAAAGTAGCACTCGACGAGTGCCAGTATAAATCCACTCGTCAACTTCTGAATCGATGAAGGCGACTGAAACAAAGCCGAAGTTCCAGCACGGGCCTCCAATCCAGCATGGGTACTTGTGAAGCAGAAGAGTCAAGGCAAGACTAACTTCAACCTTCTTTTCACATGGACCTCAATCCATTCGGGGGCTAATGATGATGCCATAGACCTAGGGTAGGGTCATAGGCCTGACCTATACGCCCTACCCAAGGTCACTACCCTAGAAGCAAAGATATTCAAAGGACAACAAAGAGTACCAATTGAAGTCGTCGAGTGCAGTCCACTCGACGAGTCATCTCACTCGGGGACCCCTCTATCCTGGTATCACTCAATCAAGATGAAGCCATTCAACTATATAAGAAATCACTCGACCTACAGAAGACCAGGAGTCACTCAGGACGGCAACGGTCAGGCGTTCACTCCGTAGTCTTAAAGATCATTAAATACACTTTATAGCGGGCGTTACCAGTAACGCCCTGTCTTAATATACATTGAATCCCTGTAACAGAGGTGGGCTGGGGTCCTGGCGCACTCTATATAAGCCACCCCCCTCCTCTGGGACAAGGGTTCGCACCCCCTGTAACACACACTCCCATATTCTAGCCGACCGCCTCAGGGCACCGAGACGTAGGGCTTTTACCTCCTCCGAGAGGGGCCTGAACTCGTAAACTCTTGCGTACAATCTCACCATAGCTAGGACCTTGCCTGCTCATACGTACCCCCTATTCTTACTGTCAAACTTAGTATCACGACAACCATTTTTTAACATTTATTTTGTAAATTTGGCATGTAACTGGTACAAAAAATGTTTTTTTACATGGCAATTATTTTTGTAAATTTCCATGTGATAACTTCAAACTTTTATTAATTTGCCATCCAAAGTTTAGAAATTCTGCAACGACTTTCCATGCCTTTTTCGATAATACATTTCCCCCTAAATTTTCCATGTCTCTTTCTTTTGATTTTACTTTTGAATGTCACATTGATTCGGACAAATAAAAACACCATGGTATTTTATGTACCCATGCCAATCTTGTCGTTTGCCTATGGAAAATATATTATATATACTATGGCAATTTTATTTAAAATATGCCCAAAAAAGTCTTCATATACCATGGCAAAATTCATATCACATACTTCGACCTTGGCTTTTATAGATAATAATTCTGTTCTTGACACATGGCAAGTGTAGGACAAAAATCCTCTATTTTGCCATGTTCAAAGGGTTACTTTTAGTTTTTTTTGGAATTGGCACATAGAAAACTATACACCATTTTTTTCTAATGAACACATGGCAACTTTTTATGTATGTTTTTGTGTGTTCTGCTCTATGTATGAGTATGTTAGATTGGTGGCAATTTTAGTTTGCATAAGATGGTAAATTTATCATCAAAAGAATATCACTTATTTTCTGATAGTGCTAACCTTTGTTGAAGGAGGTGTTTTGACCACAGAATGATGGCAACTTTTGAAATCATGCTAACATACATTTTTTTACTTTGTATGGCAAATTTTACTTTGCATGTTCTTTTTTGGTAACACACTAAAATCTACACCATGGCAAATATTTTGTATTTTAATACACACCATTGCATTTCATATAGCATGCCAAATATTATTGTCTATATTTATTTATTTATTTTACAGCTTCAAACATGTCATGGCAATTTATTTTTCGCACTGCACCTATATACATGCCATGGCAACTTTTTTTCATGCCAAAACTTAAGGTGTTTTACCATGGAAACTTAAAGTGTACTACATCTATATACATGCCATGGCAAACTTAAGATGCTTTTTTTCTATGGCAAACTTAAGTAGCACTACATCTATACACATTAATTTCAAATCTTGTGGCAGTCTCATTGACTAGAGCATGGCAACTTCCACCCCCTTCCCCATGGAAAAATCCACATGTTTTGCCTTTCGCAGTTTCACCCATTATAGGGGTACTCCATTGGTAGCATAACAATTGAATCTCTCAGCAAGTGAATGTGAACTATTAGTAGTTTGTTTTCACATAGTGTCATGGCATCTTCTCAACCGGACAACTAGTTCATTGATGTGAAATTATATTATTTCTACCACTACTAACATCCCTAGGCAAATCCCCTTTATTTCCCATGGAAATGGATATTTTTTAGGAGATATTCCATCATTGCATCCTTTTTTTATTGTCCTCACAGCTGCAAACCGGATGTTCTTGCCCATGCAAATCACCCTAATTTTTGTGTGAATATCAAGTGGCTTCCACACGACAATTTCCCCCAAAAATTGTTTTGTGATTTTCCCTGAAGAAATCAATTAGATTGTAGGTAATCTACAAATATTTTTGTAGTGGCTAGAAGGAGAAGGGGAGTGAAATTCATATAGGTGGATTAGTGAAGCTTTTCTACTACTGTTTTACCATTTGATTCATGGAAGTGGCAATGCATAGAGGAACGATCTCGTTTTGCCGGTATCAGGACCTTCTTGCCGATGCAGAAGGTCAGGAGTGGGGTGTTTGTGACTCGGGGGGTTTTGGAACTCGTCATGCAAAAGGGCTTCCTAGAGCGAACAATTTCATTTTCCAGTTGTCCTTCTAGCGTGTACGAATGCAAGGAACACCCCTGGAGCAAATGTGAGCTCCCTATTGATATCTTAAATCTATATCTCTAGTTTTCTTATTGAAACGAAGGCCTCGGTACTGCTATGACTGCACTAAACCCTAAGGGTGTTATTGGAGCTGCCCTACAGACAAGTTTCATGTCACTTGGAGCATCTCTCGCAGATTCCCTATCCTAAGAGTCCAAAATTCATCCTCTTCTGTCCTAGAAAGATAAAAAAACAGGTCGTTAAACTTTTGCCCAACTAGCAGATCCACTAAAACTTAATCCCTTAAAAAATTATTTTCTAATTCATCCAACCCTTTTAAAAATTATCACAACATATTAGTTCAATACTTAAGAATTCAAGTACACACAATTCAAATCACATAACAAAGTTTTTGTTCTCAAACATAATCATGCAAATACGAACACAATAAATGGTTGAAATGAACTAATAAGAATCCGAAAGATTCATCACAAGAATCAAGTGTTATGAGGTGCCAATGGTGCTCAATAAGATTCTCTTGAAGTCGGTTATAATCTTGACTATTCTCGATCAGTTTGTGTGATTGGAGGAATGCTTAAATCCTGTTTGGGTTATGTTCCAGCTCCATGAGTTTCCATTTAAAATATACCAAAAGTCATGTGGGTCCTATATCTCATCGTCGATGATCTTATTGTGCAAGATAACACATATTGTCATGATCTTCCACAAGGTTTCAGACTTCCAATACTCAGTAGACCCACTGAAAATCACAAAGCGTCATCCAAACACACCAAAAGCTCTCTATCAAATTCTTGCATAGTTGCAAAGTGAGATTTTTTGTTGCCTTTAGGATGGTGGATTGTATTCAGAAAATGTGGCCCATGGATGATGGATGTCATCGGCTAGGTAGTATACCTTGTTGTACTCATTGTCATTGACAACATAGTTGCAAGGTGGATATGTCACCAGTAACAAGCCTTGCAAAAAGAGGAAATCACCAGAGGACATTGAGATCATTGTGAGAGCTAGGTATCCAAATTATGTGTACTAAATCCAGAGATCATGTGATGCAAATGACTTAAGAATGCTAGTTGGATCATGAAAATGCACCCTGTACTGACCTTGCCATGCCACAGGACAAATCGTCCATGTCCAACGCATACAGTTAATTGATTCAAGCATCCAGGGGGCAACTCATATCTTTATTTTCTGCCATGGGCCTCTCAGTATCTTCATCATTGGGGGCCCTCAAGTACCACACTCCATAGATTACGATCTCAGCATCACAGAATCGTCTCAAACACTCCAGGACGAGATCTTCCCCCATGCAAACATAGTCATCAATGGCATTGGCGGGGCATTCATAAAGCAAAGACTCGCACGGCTGGGTAATCTTCAATAATGGACTTATACTTGCTTTCCCCTTGTATTTATTCTCGATTGAAACAAAGGATCATGCTTCTCCATAGCTTTTGCAATGGCGTTGAAAAGATCTCGGTGCATCCAGAATTTGCGCCTATAATAGGAAGCATGATATAATGCATTCGACGCAAAGTGATCCCTCACTAGATCATCATGACCCATAATACATTATCATCATCTAGAAGATACATGTGGAAATAAATAAATATGTTATCCATTGTGCGCCACATAATTAGCCTCACAATTGCAATGTTGCAAGGAAATTCTTCCAATCATGTGTGCTATCTAAAAACAATCCGCGAGAATTATTGAGTATAGGCTCCAAACCTAAATTGTTGAGTATTGACAAATTTCATACGGACCGGCCCGACTATATAAGACCTAGTGCGACACGTCTTGTGTCGGCCTTTTTATAAAAGAGTTGTGTTGTGCCCAGGGCCGGACCTGGGGCAGGGCGAGCGGGGCGGCCGCCCCGGGCCCCCAAAAGTCAGGGGCCCCCTCCCAGGTCTTCCGTCTTCGAGCGAAAAAGAAAATTTAAGCCAATCTCAGAGTCAGCGGCAGCGCCTCAGCGCTCAGCAGGCAGCAGCTCAGCCTCTTGCGTGCTATGCCTAGGAAGTAAAAATAGATACGATGGGCCTAGCCCATGTTTGCACGTAAGTACGTGAAGACTGGGTAGGAATCAAATCGTTCTCTCCTCAGAAGAAAGGAATCGAATCGTTCGATTCACTAATCACGATTTCCTTTCTCTGAAAAAAAAATAATCATGATTTCCTTTGTCTAAAAGAAACTAATCACGATTTCCTTTGTCTAAAAGAAACTAATCACGATTTCCTCTTGTAACTTCGGATTGTTCGGTCCTTCCCTGACCTTTTGCCTGTTCCGCTTCAACTCTGCATCCCTCACTGCGGCGGCAGGTACTTCTCGTCGCACCCTCTTCCCTCACCTGTTCTTCTCCCTGTTTTTTTCTTTCTAATCTTGATTTGCAAATTCTCGATCGATCAAACAGGTTAACAGGGAATTGTTGATAGGACGCTCGAATCATTGCACACACATAGGCAGATTAGATTATAGAGAGAAGATAGTATACTAATTACTATGCCCTAGCAGATTTTGTCATCATATTAGATGATCTTCCGTACTTAAATCTAATATTTTAATTAGCTTTGGGTTAATTCCAGTAACTATTTGTTCCTTTCAATTTCATCAGGGTCATCTCGAGTTCGGGTAGAAAGTATCCATTCGGAAGTGATGATAAAGGAAAAAGGAAGAATGAGGCAGATGAGAAGAAAGAAGCATTGAGAGGATCCCTTTTTAAATATTATAAGAGCAACATTTACACTTCAAGAAATCCAGACGAGTTGGTGATAGTTCTGGCCGATGACCAGACTAATGCCAATCAGAAAGATGATGGTCATACTCTTACAGAAGAAAATGTTAACATCAACATGGATGATAACAATGTGAGTGATCATGAGCCCATATTTAACTCATCTACGACAATCTGCTAGTGTTGATGAGGAACCGGTTATTACTATTGATATTTATGATCCAAGCAATTGGGGTAGTCTTGATAACAAACACAGGGACATATTAGTGGAAAAGGGGCCTAAAAGGGAAGAAGAAAACACTAAATATCCGTTGGATGAAAATTCACGATATTTTTTAAAAACGCTAAAACACTCAATAAAAATGAGCAATGGAGAGGTGTGTGATAGGAGATGGTTAGTTTTTTCAAAACACGCAAAAAGTTGTTCTGTTTTTGCTTTAAGCTTTTCAACTCCGATAAATGCAAGAGTGCATTTGGGGCCTGAAATGTCAATCAGGTAGTGGACAACACATCTGATTTTGGATGATATGCACACCGATTTTGGATGCACTTAATTGTTTTCTTTGATAAAATTATATCTAAAAATGATGATTAATAGTTAGACATTTATACTAAGGGCCCCGAAGGGCCCCAGATTGTAGTTTCGTCCCGGGCCCCTAAAATCTCAGGACCGGCCCTGGTTGTGCCAACCCAAAAGCCTGGCTTTGAAGAACAGCCTGACACGCAAGTTAAAATGACCGGCCCGACACTTCGTAGTTGTCGGCTGGCTTGCATTAAGAAGCTAAAACAAACCTAAAAAATCCAAAACACCATGGCCGTCAAAAGAGCAACACAAACAGGCCTAAAAAGGCCCCACAATTAAAAGGGTCGTGTTGTGTCGGTTCTTAAGGCCTGGCCTTGGGGATCCGCCTTGTTCCGGGACCCGACCCTTTTACCATGTGCCTTGCCAAGCCCATGTTGGGCCAAAATTACGTGCATGTAGGGCAGCCTGCAAGAGACGACCCATATGGCAATTTTAGTAATACCCCCTCTACGAAGCCTTGAGGGATATCTCTCTTAGTGAGAGTGCTCCATCTGTCTCGCCTCAAGCTTTGTCTGCAATGTAGCTACTGGGCCGGCCCATTTCCTCTATTTTTTCCATTCGTTGTGCTTTGTTCGGGTTCGTTGAGTTTCATTCGTTGGGTTTAGTTCTTGGTTTTCTTCTATTTTTGCTGTGTGGATTTTTCTCTGGTTTTGGCTTCGCTTTTGTATATATTGTTTGCATTTTTGGGGGTTTTTTATTTTTCATCATTTTTTCTTGTTATATTTTTCTTTCTTTTTTTGGTTTTCTTATGTGTTTTCCTTGGTGTTAATTTATTTGCACAACTTTCTCCATTTTTCTTGTTTCCTTTTTCTCTTCGGTTTTTTTGTTTCTTTCTTTTGATTTTTTACTTACTATTTTCTTTGGACTGTGCTAACGATCAGTCGACTGGTCGTTAGCGACACATCCGCACGACTAGTTCCTACGTGATCGTCATCATCCCACGCTCGCTTCCACTAATTTTTTCCTTCTCTAAAAAACTGTAGATGGAAATAATAAATCGCTAGTGGTTTTTTTGGGTTTTTTGTTGCATAATATGAGAAGAAAATAAAAGTGCTTGAAAGAGGATTCGAACCCAGGTCAATGCAATAGCTATTGAGTCGAATAGCCAACTTAGCCACCTTTAGTTGTTGTCTTTTGTAGATAAACAACGTTATTTGAACCTTTGTTATTTCTGCCATATCAGAAAAATAATAGATTTTGGCTTGGTAACTTTGGCATGACCAGCGTGATAACTATGGTATGAGCAACATGATAACTATATCATGATAGGGCTGCGTAACTACAGTACGAGAAGGTTACAACATGATAACTTTAGCATGGGGAAGTATGATAATTTAACACAGAAATTACCGGTGAATGTTTCAAAAACTATTTCCCTTGGATGAAAGATACCATGATGTTTACACGTAAGATAGCAGGTCTGTCATGCATAAAATTTTCATAAATTTACATGAAAGTTATCGGAGGAGTTATGTTTCAACGTTTTTTCCTCAAAGTCAAAGTTAACATGGTGGTTGAACGTAAGTTATAATGTCTTCGATAACATGGTGGTTGAACGTAAGTTATGAGGTCCGCGGTGCATAAATATCATGCCAAAGTACCATGATCCTAGAAAGTTACCATGGGTTGTACATAAGTTATCATGTCTTCGATATGTAAAATATCATGTCATTTGCACAGAAGTTACCGTGATATGTTTCAACAACTCCCCACCCCCACCTCGGTCGCCAAAGTTTCTTGGACCGGGGTACATACGTTATCAAGTCTGCGGTGTGCAAGTTACCATGCTATTCACACAAAAGTTACCGAGAGGATATTTCATCAACTCACCCCCCCCCCCCCCCACCACCACCACCAATGTCGCCAAAGTTATCAGGACCGGGGTACATAAGTTATCAGTTCTACGATGTGTGAGTTACCATGCTATTGACACAAAACCTATGAAGGGGATATTTTATCAACTCTCACCCCCACCCCCGTCGCCAAAGTTACCAGGACTGGGATACATAAGTTATCAGGTCTATGATGTGTGAGTTACCATGCTATTGACACAAAAAGCTATGGAGGGGATATTTCATCAACTCCCACCAACCCCGCACCCTCGTTGCCAAAGTTACCAAGACGGGGTGCATAAGTTAAGGCGATATGTGAGATACCATGCTATTCGCACAAGAGTTCATCAACTCCCCCCACCCCCTTTCGTCGCGAAGGTTTACCAGGACTGAGTACATAAGTTATCAAGTCTGCAATGTGTGAGTTATCATGCTATTCACACGAAAAATTTACTGGGGTATATTTCATCACCCCCCCCCCCCTCTGATCGCTAAAGTTACCAGGACCTCGGTGCATGCATACGTTATCAGGTATGCGATGTGTGAGTTACCATGTTATTCATACAAAAAGGCATCGAGGGTACGTTTACACTAGTTTTGTTTAGGGTCAAAAACGCTACCACAATATTTGTACATAAGCTATCAGATTTGTTGTGCGTATAATTATCAGGCTCATTAAAGAGAATTTGCCGAGGGATGAGACACGAGAAAAAGACTGATGTCCGAATTCTACAGGAGCAAAACATTTATTTCTCTAGAAAATATTCATCGCTACAAAAAAGAGACATGCGGAGTACAAAACACGTTGCATCAGTCCTTTAAGACACATTTCATCGTGTTTTAACAAGTTTTTTAGGGTCAAAGTTACCACATGTGAGGACTTAGGTTTGATTCTCACTCACCGCAGCAATTTCTGTTCAATTAAAAATGTGTGGAAAATATAGAACGTATGAGATGCAGGCCTTAATTTTTCTCAGAGAAATCATTCGAGGGCAACTCGATCCATATTGAATGGGAGTAGAATCTGCTTTTAGAAATGTACGAAATTGACTTAACTACTAATCAACCACAGGAACTACTCAGAGCAGATGGTTACTACTACATTTCCACTCGTGAGGTCGAGGGATCGAATCCTAGTTCCTTCATTTTCTGGCTTAGCGAGTGCCCAGAATAAAAATGACAGGAGCGGTAGTGGGCCGTGAATCTCGCCAGGTGAACTGGGCTGGGCCGTGGAATGAAACATGAGCGTGCGGGAAGGGAAAGGAGCTAGAGATCCCAATCAAACGGTAGACCAGTCATGCGGATCTATCGCAAACAGACAGCCGGCAGGAGAATAGCTTTCTTGTTTTCTTTATTTTTCTTTGTTTTTTGTTCTTTCTTAGTTTCATTAGATTTCATCATTTGTCTTCGGTTTTGTTTTTCTTCATTTTCTCATGGGTTTCACAATTTGCTTTTGGTTTAAAAAAATTCTTCGTTTCTGAGGGGATTCTTTTGTTTTTTTCTTTCGTTTCTTTAGTTTTCACTGTTTGTCAGTGTTTTTTCTTCAACACAAGTCTAAATTTTTATATACATTTGTAAACTTTACGTATAGACTAGGAACATTTTTTGCGCGTGTTTAACATTTTTAATACATAACTAACATTTTACAAAATTTAATGTTTGATGACTAGTATTTTCATATACATTGTACATTTTCGGTATAAGGAACAGTTTTAATACATGTTTAGCATTTTCTAATTATATGATTAACATTTTTATACATGATTAACTTTTAAAAAAATCATGTTCAAAAATTTTAAAACACGCTCTACATTTTTTCAGTATACATCAGAAACATGTTTTCTACATGTTGAACATTTTGGAAAAATAGAGGAGTAAGATTCTTATCAAATATTTGAGTTTGATGACTACTTTTTTGTACACATTGTACTTTTTGGTATACATCAGGAACAATTTTTTATGCATGTTTAACATTTTCTAAATACATGATTAACATTTTCTTGTACACGGTCAATATTTTTAGAAATTTATGGTTTTATGTTCAATTATTTTAATACACGTTCTACATTTGTTTATACATCAGGGAAAAAATAAAACAGATGATTAACATTTTTAAAACATATATTTATGTCTACTCTTTTCACATTATAATTTTTTGTATACATTAGGAAAAATTATATATAAGTTTAAAAAATTCAATAAATTTTTAAAATTTTAGAAAACTTATATTTTTATGTATATTTTTTTTCATACTCATTGGATATTTTTATGGGAAATGATTAGCATCCACCGGCGGGTTGCTCCCAGACATCAACCGCCTCTATCGTCTACCACGTGTCCATGTGGCCCCACCCGTTGTCCATGTTTCCTTCCCCAGAAACATCATGATCTATCGCTCTCGTCTCACCCAGGAACAGTTGCAGTGCCTCGGTTCGCATGGGTCTCGATTGTGAAAAGACAATAAATTTCTGCAACAAGACCTCCGTTACGGAATAATTCTGAACAAGACCTTTGTTGCGAAAAAATTCTGCAAATTTCCTGACTTCTGTCACGAATTTTTTTTTACGACAAGACCTCTGTTGCAAGGAAAAGAAACTATAACAAGGCCTTTGTTGCAAAAAAAAAATTGTAACTTGACCTATGTTGTAAAATTTTCTGCAACATGGCCTGTGTTGCAGAAAATTTCTAGAACACGACATATGTTGCGATGCTACAGGGTGACGCTTAACCACTCAAGCATAGCAGCGTTGGTAATCATCAACACAATAAAGAAAAAAACAATGAGAAACATTTACCATTGTCCCGCGGATTGCAACAGACGCCTCCACGTGTCCAAGTGAAGGCTTGCATGCCGTCCTTAGTCGGACGTGCTTTCTGCAGCAAGGACTATGTCTTTGAAATATATGTGGTGTTGCAATGGTCTACAACGGGATCTATATTTTGCAACAAAACCTTTGTTACAGAATTTTTTTGCTACAAGACTCAGTTGCAAAAAAATGCAGTTCCTTTCAACAAAAACGCCGTTGCAAAAAAACAAATCTGCAACAAGAACTATGTTGCAGAATTAGTTATGCAACAAGACATCTGTTACAATGGTGAAGGCGCACTCAGACCGCTCCATGCACCAAATCCAACGGGTCGTGACCGGGCCGATCTATTAAAAAGATCGGCCGGCGGACGCATAGCACGCCCCTATTTTTATACATTGGAAACTTTTTTCTATACATATTTAAAATTTTCAAAAATATATATAATTTGAATAACATTTTCAAAAATATTTAAAATTTTCAAAAATATAAGTAAAGGTTATGTTTGTAATATATATAATTAGAATATTTGAAAGTATAAACAAAAGTAAAAAAAGAACGAGGCGGGGCCTGCGGCGGAGATGGTGGGGTTGTGCTTCCGCTGCTTCCAGGATGGGCACTTCAGGAAGGACTGCACCAACGACATAGTGTGCTTCAGATGTGGCCTGTCTGGCCATGGTTCCCGGGACTGCAAGCGCCCCCGTAGTCCGGCGTCGCCGGAGGAGTTGAGGCGGCGGGTGTTGGTTCAATATCCGGCGTATCTCGTAGTAGGGGTCCTAAGCTAGGCGTCTTGGAGCGATGGTAACATGGACACGGGGTTTTATCCAGCTTCGGGCTCTCTTGATGAGATAATACCCTACATGCTGCTTTTTATTGTATTCATATGGGTGTAGTACAGAGTACATGTATCTACCATGAGATTGTAGTAATGAATATGAGATTGTCTATTGACTAGCCTGGCCTCGGTATATATAAGACACCGGAGGCCTAGGGTTTAGGAGAGTCCTTGTCTTGGGCGCCAAGTCTTGTGGGGTCTTCCTTGTATGCGGCACGGGTTGTCCGAACTGGCCCATGAGTATGCGGCCATGGGGGGTCCTCGGCCCAATCCAACTGATCGGAAGACGACATGGTGACTACCCCCTAGTCCAGGACACCGTCAGTAGCCCCCTGAACCGGTCTTCAAGTTGGGGACGCTCCTCGATTCTTCCGAACTGTTCTTCATCTTCGGTCTTCGGTCTTGAAAACTGGTTCAACAAATCTTTCCATCTTTGATCTTGAGGATCGCCAAAGTGAATCCGAAGAGTTTATACGTCGGGTATCCGAGGAGCCCCTTTAAGTTTCTGGCCTTTATCAATGCCTTGTTATTTTTATGCCAGACCTCGGGTTTGAAGTTGTTCCCGAGCGGCAACGTCCTCTTGCGTCCGAGCTCCAACGCCGGACTGCATTCGAGGTATCTTTAGCAGCCGAGCATCAACGCCGGACCGCTTCCGAGCTCCAACGCCGGACTATGTCCAAGCTCCAACGCCGGACTATGTCCAAGCTCCAACGCCGGAATGTATCCGAGCTCGAACGCCGGACTGTGTCCAAGCTCCAACGCCAGATTGTGTCCAAGCTCCAACGCCGGACTGTATCCGAGCTCCAACGCCGGACTGTATCCGAGGTGGTGCACCACCTCGGCCATGGGCTGATTTTTATGACTTTAATTCCGAATTATGCAATGTAATCTCTACCGAGATGTATAGCCAGTAGACCTCAAGGTGCGTGTTGGCCTAATGTCCGGAATGCACCTGAAGGAAAAAATCAAAACCGCTGACCCTAGTAGCCCCTGAGACTCAGCTCGATTCATAAAATCAGCCTGAGGATCAATTCCCAGCTCGGCAGCATACTTAGGAATAGAAACGCGGTGTGCAAAGTCCTCGAGACTCAGGTTGGGTGCGGCCGACCAACCTGAGGATAATAATCTCCTCGAAAACTATAGTGCACTTTAAATTTTCCGCATTGGATTGTCAATGCAGTAGCTCCCGAGACACTGGTCGGTGGCAACACCAGATCGGGGGATCGATGTGCCCTTTTAATATTTGTAAATAATAAGCCCGAAGCCTAGTAGCCCCGAGCCTTAATACGGGCACGGGAGGCCGAATTAAGGATCGATATCCATAATAAAATCACAAATTATGTGTAATGACTCTATATATCCAAGTACTTTACATCATTAATGCTCGGATCCGCATTGTACAATACTTTGTTGACCGACCATCAATCCGGCCATACGGTTTTATAAACAAAGGTACGCAGAGAGACATGTTATATTATTGTTTAACATAAGAAACATCGTCCAAAGAAAATAGTCCCGCTATCGGTTCCTTTATTTGGGTTGTCATGCTAAGCATGATCATGAAACCTCAGCTCCGATCAATGTGGGAGGAAAATACTGAGGATTTAGTTCGGGGAAAGCTTCCGAACTGTATGGTCTAAATGAACCCAAATTTTCAGTTCTGTTGCGACCGTTTATAATTTGAAAGTGGCCCATCGTCGGCTTCTACCCCCTTGTAGATGCTACGCAGGGTGTTTCCTAAATAACAAAACAACCCTTAGCCGACGTCTCGGTGCCCGAAGGCGGCTGTGTTGGCGGAAACGAGGCAATCAGATATGCGGGCTTTTATAACTTTCACTTAGTCATAGGAGCTTAAAGTTGGGAGGCCAACAAGTAGCCCCCCGGTTAGTGTTCGGCGACAGCCGAGGTCAAGCCGTAAACACTTCGGCCAATGTTATGAACGGCCCATCATTTAATACAGTCATCAGACCGCTGACCAGTTTACGCTTTATTGTGACAGTCAGTTTTTGGCTTTCTCCACTGAGGTGCTTAACCATGCGAGCTGGAAGCACAATCGCAGTGGTTCTCTTTTTGCACACCTAGCCGAACAAAGCGGAACGTAGGAGGCAAGCACAGGAGCCGTGCAACCCAATTATCGACCGAAGACACAATTCGAAACTGATGCATATATAGCAAGATCCGAGAATTTTTGCCGAATCCCTAAAGATGTCCGGCGCTGCACTGCGAGACTTGTGCGAAAAACAAACAAATAGTTGAAAAGTGCCATAGGATTGGAAATCCAAAAAACGTCAGGAAAAACTCGACGTCTGAACTAGATCGATTGTTCGGTGCCAATCAGAAAATTGGTCTTAGAGAAAGAAAAAAAGGAATTGTGCTTCTGTCGTGCTTTAAACATGACACATCCCATCTCAAGACTTCAAGTGGGTCAGCCTACGGCTTCTCCCCGGCTATTGACCACACACTCGCGTCGAAAAAAGGAGTGACAGAAAAAAGACTTTGCAACGACTAAGAAGAAAAACACTTATTATAAAACAGCTCACACAAATTTAAGAGCCCCCGAGTGACTTGGGTAAAAGAATGATTGTATGGACCGAAGTACTTATATCATATATATGTTCACCCGAACTTTAAACGCGTCTTAACCGACCGTCGGCTTCTCCCTCTTCGGTCAAAGACCGAAAAGTGTTATGTATTCCACCTGTCGAGAACATCGACGGTGTTTCCGATAACCGTGCAATCAGGTCATAAGGTCAGTAACAGATAAAGCGCTCGGGGAACTTATGTTATATTATCGATAAAGTGTAAGAAGCATCTTGAAGAAAATAGTACCCCACCGATACCTTTCTTGGTGCTCATTGTTAATATGAGACTTGTGCAATAGATTTTTGTACTCATGAGTTCCGTTGTGTGCCGCCCATTATGGAAAACAAGAAGAGCGCTAGCTTCGGCTTCACCAATCGAGGTCCGCTCGGGTGACCCGATCGTGACAATCGCAGAGGTGCTCCCTTTACTCCCTAGTCGAACAATCGGGAACGTAGGGGTAAACACAGGAGTAAGGCAACCCAGCTTGCAAATCACTTAGGTCAATATGGTGCATATTGTGGCGTAATACACAAATAAGGAACGAAGCCGTACAATTATAATCATATGCAAGAGGAAAAGCTCCAGCAAGGGAGCCCCCAAGTAAACGGGGTATTTGAATTTGTGCGTCACAGACAAAAAGGTATAAAGCTTGGTCGAACCGAACAAAATTTAAAACTGAAATTTTTTGAGCATGAAAGCGACTTAGCTGGTTAATGTGCTCGGCGTTGATGACGCGGTCCGAGCTTGGTGCGGGATGAGGTCTCAGCCCCCAAGCCCGATGTGGCCGAGCGAAGAGCTCGGCACTCCGAAGAGGTGAAGCCCCCAGTCTAGCCGAGGTGATGGAGCAGGTCGCCGGGTGACACTGGAGTCTCCGGCCGAGTAGGTTGATGAAGCGATGATGCGGGGCTGCCAACATAGGGCAGCGCTCCAAGGTGACGACGCAATTCGGTCGATGGAGGTGGGCGACGAGGACACCATGTCGAGGGGATAGTGCGGCCCGATCTGAGTCAATTGCCTGCACAGGTAAAATAGTGCAAGCCAGAGATAATAATATAGAAAAAAATATCCTTTACTTAATGAATTTCAGTAAAGTAAATAATTAAAGAAATATGGCCTGAATCGCCTAAGGTCGTCCCGACAGAGTTGAGGTCTGTTTGGGGATGTGATGTTCGTAGGACTACGGTCGAAGACGCACAGACAAAACGCCAGTTAATGCAAAGTTAGTTTGCACTGCTCATCAGTTAGACTTAACAAGTCGTGCTGTAAAAACTAGCACTTGACTGAGTTACTTATGCAAAGAAAAATACTTCGTTGCCATGTACTAGTGCACGACAGCGACTTTTATGTGCCGAATTAAAATAGAGAATAAGAAAACGTAAAGGAAAATTATAAAACTCCCTGATGGCCGCGGCCCGTGCGGGAGTGTCTTCGGCCTGTAATTGCATGGTACAGTACGCGCTTCCTCAGACCCGGTGATGCGTGACACGCGAGGCCAGTACCCAATTGATTGCGATGGGGCGCGGTCGCTATGATTAGACGTCGCAGTCTGCCGATCTTCCTGCCGCAGTAGAACGCAGAATGTTGCGTATGTGGCGATTTTTCTTCGGACCTTAATCACAAATAAATCTGATTTTGTGAGGTAACAGCGGATGATGCAGCAATTAGTCATGGGACTCAAATCAATATGGCACGGGAGACCTAGCCTCTCACGCCTATGCTAGCTAGTAGTCCAAGTAGTAGCACTACTACTCTCACGTTAAGGTTAAACCAATCAATCTAGTACATGTAACATGCATGGAAGACAAACCACTAGACAAAATCTGACGCCATGCTTTAATTAAATACAATAAAGAGAAAAGGGAGGATGGAGAGGGTGTTTGGATCACTAGAGACTAGAGACTAGAGACTAGTAGTAGTCACCTTTAGTCAGTAAACCTCCAAACATCCCTGACTAGTGGGTGACTAAAACTAGTTTAGTCCCTAGTCACCCCACCCCCAACTTTTACTTGACTAGAGACTAGTAGTAGTCACCTTTAGTCAATAAACCTCCAAACACCCCCGACTTTTACCGACTAAAGTCCCCTCTCTCCTCTAATTGGTGTTGCTTGAGGACATTTAATATTGAGACATTTAATCTTTGTTAGTAGTAGTCACCTTCCAAACAGGGCCTGACTAAAAACTTCTAGTCTGACTACTACTAGTCACATGACTAGAGAGTATCCAAACACCCTCGGAGTATCTCCCTGAGCATCGCGCCGATCTGTACTGACAGTATTCGTTAGAAACGCGCAGTAGTACTACTAGTTAAATAGCAGTATTTGTCAACTAATGCTTGCTGCAAAACTGATCATCGACAGAAGCAGCAAAAGGGAAATACTACCATAAGTAGACGACGGTGACCGTCCATGCGCAGAAAAGGAAAAAGGCATATAGAAAGGAAAAGGACAAAAGAGGGGAAATCTCCCTGGATGGCCGGCCGCTTCCGTGGAGCATCCTCGGTTGTGAACGGCACTGGCCTGTCCTTGGCACTCCTCGCGATCGGGGCTATATAGGAGCCAGCGCATGGTTGATCTTGGATGCGCCCATCGATTCGTTCGGACACCGCCGTTTGCCGATCTCTGGACTGCAATAAGATCTCGATGAAAAACTTGTGCAGATCTGCTCTAATTGAAAAAATATCACCTGATTATCTCATCGATCCGTGACGATCACCCAGCAGGCTCTCAATGAAAGCACCAACGTCGGTTCAATATCCGGCGTATCTCGTAGTAGGGGTCCTAAGCTAGGCGTTTTGGAGCGATGGTAACATGGACACGGGGTTTTACCCAGCTTCGGGCTCTCTTGATGAGATAATACCCTACATGCTGCTTTTGATTGTATTCATATGGGTGTAGTACAGAGTACATGTATCTACAACAAGATTGTAGTAATGAATATGAGATTGTCTATTGACTAGCCTGGCCTCGGTATATATAAGACACCGGAGGCCTAGGGTTTAGGAGAGTCCTTGTCTTGGGCGCCAAGTCTTGTGGAGTCTTCCTTCTATGCGCCAGGGGTTTTCCGAACTGGCCGATGAGTATGCGTCCATGGGGGGTCCTCGGCCCAATCCAACTGATCGGAAGACGACATGGTGAGTACCCCCTAGTCTAGGACACCGTCAGCGGGTCGTGGCAAGGGTGTCGCGCCAGGGCGGCAGTGCTGCGCCTGCCAGCAGGGGCTCCGGTGGGCAGTCCGGAGGCCTTCCCACGGGGCTTAGCGCGGGGTTCCCCGCTCAGCCGCCGCCGCCGCCGCTCTCCCTGCCATCCTCTGCCCCGCCGGCCTGGCCTCGCCTCCTGGCGCCGCGGCTGGTCCTTCCCCTGGATTCGGAGTTCGATCATGCCGATCTGTGCATGGTGCGCCACTCCCAGTCCATGGAGGAGTTGGAGCGGCGTCTGCAGCTGTCCATGGTGGCGTACGCGGCCGGCGCGCGGCAGGATATCTCGCCGGAGTTTGTGCTGGAGGTCCTGCAGGCCAAGGCTGGCATTGAGCCACAATGGGTGTCGGTGCATCGCTTCCGGCCAGAGGATTTCCTCATCGTCTTCGCACGGCCCGAGCACAGGAACCGGGTGTGCGCCATGCCGACAATGGATCATCGTGGAGTCAGGATGTTCTTCCGTCAGTGGAACCGACAGGCTCAGGCAATTCACGCGGTGCTCAGGAACAAGGTGTGGCTCGAGATCGAGGGCATTCCACCGCACGCATGGGAGCGGGAGGTGGTGGAGCGCCTGCTGGGATCGTCGTGTGTGGTGGATGCGGTGGCGCCGGAGACGAGCTCTCGGGCTAACCTCTCGTCCTTCAAGCTTACGACATGGACGGCGGACCCGGAGGCAATCCCTACGCTACGATGGTCGGCGGTGCCGGAGCCCGGACTGGGTCTGCAGCCCTCCCAGCCGGCGATGCTGCAATACAGGGTCCTCATCCATCTTGCGCAAGTTCAAGATTTCTCGAAAGCAGAGGAGCCATGGTTCCTAGGAGGGTCCTCAAGTAGTGGGCAGAGTGGGATGCCGGACTCGGATGGCAGCATGGACGGGGATGGCGGCGCTCCGGCTTGCCGGCGGACCTGGTAGTTCGGTGCTCGGGACGTCAAAGGTGGAGCGCAGGCTGGGCATGGTGGCACTTCCTTGAGGGCTGGTGGCGGTCGCGACGGCGAGCCTGGCCGGAATTTGGCCAGCATGGCATGGCGGCTGCCGGCCATGGAGGAGGTGCCGGTGGTGGCCCCGGTGTGCCAGTCGGCGCACGTCAGGGATCGGATTGCGGCCAGGCCCTCTGCTTTTGACCGGCTGACCAGACTGGAGACCCCGAGGCAGGATCAGGTGGGACCTGCGGAACTTTCGACAGAAGATAGAGCAGTGGTGGGGGCAGATGACCAACGGTCTTCTCTGGCTGGCGATGCGATGGAGACAGGGATCAGGGGCCTACGGTCACAGCAGGGCCTGCACCAATCTGCTGGCCTGGAAACGGCTACTCCAAGGTCGCAACTGGCTTCCGTGGTGGTGGGGCCTGCCGCACAGAGTTCAGTGGCAAGGTCGGGTGGCGTTTGGATAGCGTGGGCCAACAGCATGATGCCCAGGTCGGGGAGATCCCGAGGTCGGACAGCGCTCTGGGCGGGCCAGAGCCAGAAAGCGACGGCCAACTGCATGCCGCCCAGAACGGGGGGATTCCGAGGCCGATCAGTGCGCTGGTAGGGCCAGTGCTGGAGGGGGACAGGCCTGCTGTCTTGACTGGCAGGGGCGAGGAGGTGGTGGCCGCTACGTGCCATGCACGCCCGGAGGAGGCGGTTGCGAGGGACCCGGAACAGGACAAAGGAAGTGGGGCTCTTCCAACGAGGCTGGAGGAGGAATATTCTACCCCTCCAATGGATCTTGCGATCGTGGCAAGGACTGATGGTAACCATGCATGCATGGACACTGTTCACGTGGCATCGGGGGACTCCTCTCCGTGCATGGGCGTGAACCACCAGGAAACTGAGGGCATGACGGCCCAGGAAGTGGTGGCTTACGACAAACTAAAGAGCTTTTGCTCGAATATTATCAAGAAACTGGCACCGCTGCTGCTCCGTGAAGTCCAAGCCTTGCATCTCCGGCCGGAGGCTGAGCCGTTCACGCCAAAACGCACGACGCGTGCGTCCAAGAAGATGGCAACAGCGGGCCGCTCCAAGGATAGTCCAGTTGAGAATGTGCTGTTGCATGCTTTGGGTCTGGTTCCGGATGATCTTGTGGTGGATGATGGGGTGGTGAAGGAGCTTAAGGCTCTGTTCGATTCCCCCCTCCGTGAGCAGCATGTTAGGGTCATTGCGGCACTCTTCGGGAAGACGGTGCCCAGTGAAGAGGAGATGAACATGGAGAACGCGGTGGTTGTATGTGCGCGCTAAGCGGTCCGTAGTGGTGTTGGGGGTTGATCCTTCCATGGATTCACACCCACAGGTGTTGTGCTGGAATGTACGCGGCCTTAACAATCCAGCCAAGAGGAAGGCCGTTAGGGAGTTCATTAGCTCAGTTAAGGTGAATTTGGTGTGTCCCCATGAGACCAAAATGGATGTAATTGACCAATTTATAGTGATGCAATGCTTGGGGCCATCGTTTGATGGTTTCTCCTACCTGCCGGCTGAGGAGACTAGAGGGGGGATCCTAATTGCTTGGAACACCTCGGCGCTATGGGTGGATAACATAGTTCCTAATGCCAATTTTATTTCGGGGCTGGTGCACACCAGGGTGGGCCAACCTTGGTGGATCTCGGTGGTGTATGGACCGCAGAGTGATGAATTGAAGACGCAATTTCTGGAGGATTTGAGGGCTAGGAGGCTTGTGTGCCAAGGATCGTGGATGATTTTGGGGGATTTTAACATGATCCTTCGCGCCTCTGAGAAGAACAATTTGAACATCAACCGGACCATGATGGGGAAGTTCAGGGACTTTGTTGACGATCATGAGCTCAAGGAGATGTACATGCATGGCAGGAGGTTCACGTGGTCGAACGAGCGCGACACGCCCACGTTTACCAAGATTGACAGGATCCTTATATTCGTTGATTGGGAGTTGGACAATGCAGAATACCTCCTCCAAGCGCTTTCCACGGGAGTGTCCGATCACGTGCCGCTGCTGCTTACTACGAGTGTGGGTTTCTGCCCAAAACGTAAGTTCCGGTTTGAGCTCTTTTGGACCAGGATGGATGGGTTTGAGGAGGCGGTGCAGGAGGCTTGGGTGTGCGACCCTGCGATCGTGGATCCGTACGCCAGACTAGATGCATTGATGAGGAATGCGGCTGCATCGCTTCAGGCTTGGGGTCAGCGCAAGATTGGTAGCGTCAAACTCCTTATGCGGGTGGCCACTTGGGTGATTCACAAACTGGATTTTGCACAAGAACAAAGGAGGCTGGAGCTGAGAGAGATTTGGCTGCGACGTACGCTTAAGCGAGCCCTGCTGGGCATGGCAGCCCTGGAACGCACTATCGATAGGCAGCGCTCGAGAATGAGATGGCTTAAGGAGGGTGATGCAAACTCTAAATTATTCCAGGCGGTGGCCAATGGACGCAGTTCCAAGAACTATATTGCACATATTAAAGTTGGAGAGCAGATTATTGCGGAGCAGGAGAATATGGAAGATGCATTCTTCCATGCATACAAGCAGTTGCTTGGTACGGATCAAGCTAGGGAGCACACACTGGATCTTCAATTCATGGGGATAGCGCCACACGATCTTCAAGAGCTGGAAGCCATGATTGCGGAGCAGGAGGTCTGGGAGACTATCAAGGAGATGCCACCAGACCGAGCGCCTGGGCCGGATGGGTTCATCGCCGCTTTCTATCAGCGGGCCTGGCCTATCATCAAGCACGATGTTATGGCGGTTACGATGAAACTATACGTTGCAGATGGCAAAGGCTTTGCTAAGCTGAACAAGGCGCATATCATTCTGATTCCTAAGAAGCCAGAGGCAGAGGAAATTGGAGACTTCCGGCCCATTAGCCTTACCCACAGCGCCCCAAAGCTCTTTGCAAAAGTGCTCGCTAACAGGCTCAGGAAACGCATGCCGGAGATCGTGGGCATGAACCAGTTGGCCTTCATCAAGGGAAGGTGTCGGTGTCAAACCGGCGGATCTCGGGTAGGGGGTCCCGAACTATGCGTCTAGGCGGATGGTAACAGGAGACAAGGGACACAATGTTTTTACCCAGGTTTGGGCCCTCTCGATGGAGGTAATACCCTACTCCTGCTTGATTAATATTGATGATATGGGTAGTACAAGAGTAGATCTACCACGAGATCAAGGAGGCTAAACCCTAGAAGCTAGCCTATGGTATGATTGTTGTTCTGTCCTACGGACTAAAACCCTCCGGTTTATATAGACACCGGATAGGTTAGGGTTACACAGAGTCGGTTACAATGGTAGGAGATCTACATATCCAGACGCCAAGCTTGCCTTCCACGCCAAGGAAAGTCCCATCCGGACACGGACGAAGTCTTCAATCTTGTATCTTCATAGTCTTGGAGTCCGCCGTGGCGATAGTCCGGCTATCCGGACACCCCTAGTCCGGACTCCTCGGTAGCCCCGAACCAGGCTTCAATGACGACGAGTCCGCGCGCATATTGTTTTCGGCATTGCAAGGCGGGTTCCTCCTCCGAATACTTCATAGAAGGTTTTGAACACAAGGATAGTGTCCGCTCGCAAAACAAGTTCCACATAACACCGTAGAGAATAATTTTTGCACAGATCTGCTGACGTATTCCGCGGCGTGACATCACACCACGGCCAGGCCTTTATATGAATCGTTTTTTACTGTTCCACCTCAGCGTGTTTAGCGAGGCGGTTTCCTTGGCACGTCTTATCAAAGCATAGATCGTGCCCCCCTTATTCCGGATTCTCATCAATACGGACGTGGGTAACCCATCCGCGCCATTGATTACGGCGCTTGGGAAATAAGCGAGTTTTACCAGGTGGTGGGGACGATAGCCGTCCGTCCATATAAGGGATAAGGATCCACCTTTTCACCCACGCCTTCTTCCTCCTTTGCTTATCCATTTCACCTTTTCGAGCTCCAGCGCCCAAGTCCGCACATCCCACCTCGACCTTTCTCCAACCATGTCGGGAGCGGGAGGCGGTGGATGGCCTCCTCCCAAGGAGGGCACATCACAAAAGCTGCGGGAGGCGGATACTTGTCCGCAACATCACAGTCTGTTGCCGATGCGGGCAGCTTATTCCAACCAGGCGCCATGAGAGGGTAGTGTTTCTCCCCACTTCCTCCATGGACTAGGTTTTCCACTTCACCCATTTGTCCGGGGCTCATGTTCTACTACGGCTGGACTTCCACG
This sequence comes from Aegilops longissima, assembly GCA_021605205.1. NCBI lineage: Eukaryota > Viridiplantae > Streptophyta > Magnoliopsida > Poales > Poaceae > Aegilops > Aegilops longissima. The sequence continues at coordinate 572,632,791 of CM038678.1, read as the reverse complement.
ACTGGCCCCAAATTTCATCCTCAACATCTCGGCGTTTATCGTCGTGTGTGAGGCCTTCCTCTGCATCCAGCCCCACTTCGGCTTGTGGCTGAAGATCTTCAACGTCCGGCCGAAGGTAGTGGGTGAAGGAAATATGCCCTAGAGGCAATAATAAAGTTATTATTTATTTCCTTATTTCATGATAAATGTTTATTATTCATGCTAGAATTGTATTAACCGGAAACATGATACATGTGTGAATACATAGACAAACATATAGTCACTAGTATGCCTCTACTTGACTAGCTCATTAATCAAAGATGGTTATGTTTCCTAACCATAGACATGTGTTGTTATTTGATTAATGGGATCACATCATTAGGAGAATAATGTGATTGACATGACCCATTCCGTTAGCTTAGCACTTGATCGTTTAGTATATTGCTATTGCTTTCTTCATGACCTATACATGTTCCTGTAACTATGAGATTATGCAACTCCGTTTACGGAGGAACACTTTGGTACTACCAAACGTCACAACGAATCGGGTGATTATAAAGGAGTACTACAGGTGTCTCCAAAGGTACTTGTTGGGTTGGCGTATTTCGAGATTAGGTTTTGTCACTCCGATTGTCGGAGAGGTATCTCTGGGCCTTCTCGGTAATACACATCACATAAGCCTTGCAAGCATTACAACTAATGAGTTAGTTGTGAGATGATGTATTACGGAACGAGTAAAGAGACTTACCGGTAACAAGATTGAACTAGGTATTGGATACCGACGATCGAATCTCGGGTAAGTAACATACCGATGACAAAAGGAACAACGTATGTCGTTATGCGGTTTGACCGATAAAGATCTTCGTAGAATATGTAGGAACCAATATGGGCATCCAGGTTCCGCTATTGGTTATTGACCGAGAATAGTTCTAGGTCATGTCTACATAGTTCTCGAACCCGTAGGGTCCGCACGCTTAAGGTTTCGATGGCGGTTATATTATGAGTTTGCATGTTTTGATGTACCGAAGGAGTTGAGTCCGGATGAGATCGGGGACATGACGAGGAGTCTCGAAATGGTCGAGACGTAAAGATTCATATATTGGATGATATGTTTAGGCTAAGGGTCAAGCCCATGAGGCTTTAGGTCGGTGCAAAAGGAGTTTTGCGGAGGTTGGGGCCAAACGCCGGAGACCTGGCGTGCGGCCTGGGCGACGCCGAGGCCCATGGCGTCTGGGCAGACGCCAAGGATTGTGGCGTTTGGTCCTGGAGTCCGAGTGGGACTCTTGCCTTTCGGGCAAAACCGACTTTGAGGAGGTTTTGCTCCAAGTTTCGACCGGGGCTCAACATATAAATAGAGGGGCAGGGCTAGCACCAAAGACACAACAATTGATCCCTTGGATCTCTTAGCGTGTCAGCGGTGCCCCTTCCACCATATTCCACCTCGGTCATATCGTCGCAGAGTTTAGGCGAAGCCCTGCGCCGATGAGAGCATCATCATCGTCACCACGCCGTCGTCGACGGAACTCATCCCCAACACTTTCTTTGGATCGAGTCCGGGATCGTCATCGAGCTGAGCGTGTCTGAACTCGGAGGTGCCGTGACGTTCGGTGCTTGGATCGGTCGGATCGTGAAGACGTCGACTACATCAACAGCGTTGTTATAACGCTTCGCTTCGGTCTCACGAGGGTGCGTGGACGACACTCTCCCTCTCGTTGCTATGCCATCACCATGGTCTTGTGTGTGCGAGGAAATTTTTGAAATTACTCGTTCCCCAACAGTGGCATCCGAGCCTGGTTTTATGCGTTGATGTCATATGCACGAGTAGAACACAAGTGAGTTGTGGGCGATATAAGTCATACTTGCTTACCAAACATGTCATACTTTGGTTGGCGGTATTGTGAGATGAAGCGGCCGGACCGACATTACGCAGACGCTTCGCGAGACTGGTTTCACCGCTTGAGCACTCGTTGCTGCTTAAAGGTGACCGGCGGGTGTCTGTCTCTCTCACTTTAGTTGAACTGAGTGTGGCTACGCCCGTCCTTGCGAAGGTTAAAACAGCACCAACTTGACAAACTATCGTTGTGGTTTTGATGCGTAGGTAAGAAAGGTTCTTGCTCAGCCCGTAGCAGCCACGTAAAACTTGCAACAACAAAGTAGAGGACGTCTAACTTGTTTTTGCAGGGCATGTTGTGATGTGATGTGGTCAAGGCGTGATGCTATATTTTATTGTATGAGATGATCATGTTTTGTAACCGAGTTATCGGCAATGGCGGGAGAGCCATATGGTTGTCGCTTTATTGTATGAAATGCAAAAGCCATGTAATTGCTTTACTTTATCACTAAGCGGTAGCGATAGTCGAGAAGTAATAGTTGGCGAGACGACAACGATGCTACGATGGAGATCAAAGTGTCGCTACCGGTGACGATGGTGATCATGACGGTGCTTCGAGATGGAGATCACAAGCACAAGATGATGATGACCATATCATATCACTTATATTGATTGCATGTGATGTTTATCCTTTATGCATCTTATCTTGCTTTGATTGACGGTAGCATTATAAGATGATCTCTCACTAAAATTATGAAGAAGTGTTCTCCCGAGTATGCACCGTTGCGAAAGTTCTTCGTCTTTGAGACACCACGTGATGATCGGGTGTGATAGGCTCTACGCTCAAATACAACGGGTGCAAAACAGTTGCGCACGCCGAATACTCAGGTTAAACTTGACGAGCCTAGCATATAACAGATATGGCCTCGAACACGGAGACCGAAAGGTCGAACGTGAATCATATAGTAGATATGATCAACATAGTGATGTTCACCATTGAAACTACTCCTTCTCACGTGATGATCGGACATGGTTTAGTTGATTTGGATCACGTAATCACTTAGATAACTGGAGAGATGTCTATCTAAGTGGGAGTTCTTTAATAATATGATTAATTGAACTTTAATTTATCATGAACTTAGTCTGGTAGTATTTTGCAAATTATGTTGTAGATCAATGGCTCGCGTTGTTGCTTCCCTATGTTTTCATATGTTTGTTTTGATATGTTCCTAGAGAAATTATGTTGAAAGATGTTAGTAGCAATGATGCGGATTGGATCCGTGATCTGAGGTTTATCCTCATTGCTGCACGTGAAGAATTATGTCCTTAATGCACCGCTAGGTAGCGGACCTATTGCAGGAGCAAATGCGGGCGTTATGAGCGTTTGGCTAGCTCAATATGATGAATACTTGATAGTTTAGTGCACCATACTTAACGGCTTAGAATCGGGACTTCAAAGGCGTTTTGAGCGTCATGGACCATATGAGATGTTCCAGAATTGAAGTTAATATTTCAAGGAAATACCGAGTTGAGAGATATGAAGTCTCCAACAAGTTCTATAGCTAAAAGATGGAGGAGAATCGCTCAACTAGTGAGCATGTGCTCAGATTGTGCAGGTACTTCAATCGCTTGAATCAAGTGGGAGTTAATCTTCCGAGATAAGATAGTGATTGACAGAATTCTCTAGTCACTATCACTAAGTTACTAGAACTTCGTGATGAACTATAGTATGCAAGGGATGGCGAAAACAATTCCCAAGCTCTTCGCGATGCTAAAATCGTGAAGGTAGAAATCAAGAAAAACATCAAGTGTTGATGGTTAACAAGACCACTAGTCTCAAGGAAAAGGGCAAAGGGAAGAAGGGAACTTCAAAAGGAGCGGCAAGCAAGTTGTTGCTCGAGTGAAGAAGCCCAAGTCCGGACCTAAGCACGAGGCCGAGTACTTTTGCTGCAATGGAACTGGTCTTTGGAAGTGGAACTACCCCTGAATATTTGGTGGATAAGAAGGATGGCAAAGTGAACAAGGTTATATTTGATATACAGATTATTGATGTGTATTTTACTAGTGTTCGTAGCAACCCCTCGGTATTTGATACTGGTTCAGTTGCTAAGAGTAGTAACTCGAAACCGGAGTTGCAGAATGAACAGAAACTAATTGAAGGGGAAGTGACGATGAGTGTTGGAAGTAGTTCCAAGATTGATATGATCATCATCTCACACTCCCTATACTATCGAGATTAGTGTTTATAGTAGCCCCTGAGTATTTGATACTTGTTCGGTTGCTAAGATTAGTAACTTGAAACAGGAGTTACAGAATAAACATAAACTAGTTGAAGGGGAAGTAACGATGAGTGTTGGAAGTAGTTCCAAGATTGATATGATCATCATCGCACACTCCCTATACTATCGGGATTAGTGTTGAACCTAAATAAATGTTATTTGGCGTTTGCGTTGAGCATGGATATGATTTGATCATGTTTATTGCAATACGGTTATTCATGTAAGTTAGAGAATAATTATTGTTCTGTTTACATGAATAAAACCTTCTATGGTCATACACCCAATGAAAATGGTTCATTGGATCTCAATCGTAGTGATACACATATTCATAATATTAATGCCAAAAGATGCAAAAGTTAATAATGATAGTGCAACTTATTTGTGGCACTGCCGTTTAGGTCATATTGGTGTAAAGCGCATGAAGAAACTCCATGCTGATGGACTTTCGGAATCACTTGGTTATGAATCATTTGATGCTTGCGAACCGTGCCGTTTGGGCAAGATGACTAAAACTCCGTTCTCGGAACAATGGAACAAGCTACTAACTTATTGGAAATAATACATACCGATGTATGCGATCCAATGAGTGTTGATGCTCGTGGCAAGTATCGTTATTTTCTGACCTTCACAAGATGATTTGAGCAGATATGGGTATATCTACTTGATGAAACATAAGTCTGAAATAGTTGAAAGGTTCAAAGAATTTCAGAGTGAAGTGGAAAATCATCGTAACAAGAAAATAAAGTTTCTGCAATCTGATCGTGGAGATGAATATTTGAGTTACGAGTTTGGTCTTCAATTAAAATAATGTGGAATAGTTTCACAGCTCACGCCACCGGAACACCACAATGTTATGGTGTGTCCGAACGTCAGAAACCGCACTTTATTGGATATGATGCGATCTATGATGTCTCTTATCGGTTTACCACTATCATTTTGGGGTTATGCATTAGAGACAGCTGCATTCACGTTTAAAAGGGCACCATCTAAATACGTTGAGGCGACACCGTATGAACTATGGTTTAGCGAGAAACCTAAGTCTGTCGTTTCTTAAAGTTTGGAGTTGTGATGCTTATGTGAAAAAATTTCACCGACAAGCTCGAACCCAAATCGGAGAAGTGCGTCTTCATAGAATACCCAAAGGTAACTATTGGGTACACCTTCTATCACAGATCCGAAGGCAAGTTTTTCGTTGCTAAGATGGATCCTTTCTAGAGAAGAAGTTTCTCTCGAAAGAAGTGAGTGGGAGGAAAGTAGAACTTGATGAGGTAATTGTACCTTCTCCCTTATTGGAAAGTAGTTTATCACGAAATCAGTTCCAAGTGATTCCTACACCAATTAGTGAGGAAGTTAATGATGATGATCATGAAACTTCAGATCAAGTTGCTACCAAACCTCGTAGGTCTTCCAGAGTAAGATCCGCACCAGAGTGGTACGGTAATCATGTTCTGGAAGTCATGTTACTAGACCATGATGAACCTACGAACTATGAGGAAGCGATGATGAGCCCAGATTCCGCGAAATGGCTTGAGGCCATGAAATCTGAGAAAGGATCCATGTATAAGAACAAAGTATGGACTTTGATTGACTTGCTCGATGATCAGCAAGCCATGTTAAATAAATGGATATTCAAGAGGAAGACGGACACTGATAGTAGTGTTACTATCTACAAAGCTCGACTTGTCACAAAAAGGTTTTCGACAAGTTCAAGGTGTTGACTACAATGAGATTTTCTCAACTGTAGCGATGCTTAAGTCTGTCCGAATCAGTTAGCAATTGGCACATTTTATGATTCGGCAAATGGATGTCAAAACTACATTCTTTCATGGATTTATTAAGAAGAGTTGTATATGATGCAACCAGAAGGTTTTGTCAATCCTAAAGGAGCTAACAAAATGTGCAAGCTCCAGCGATCCATCTATGGACTGGTGCAAGCATCTCGAGTTGGAATATATGCTTGATGATTTGATCAAAGCATATGGTTTTATCTGAACTTTTGGAGAAGCCTGTATTTACAAGAAAGTGAGTGGGAGCACTACAAGCATTTCGATAAGTATATGTGAATGACATATTGTTGATCGGAAATAATGTAGAATTATTCGCAAAGAATAAAGGAGTATTTGAAAGGAGTTTTTCAAAGAAGGACCTCGGTGAAGCTGCTTACATATTGAGCATCAAGATCTATAGAGATAGATCAAGACGCTTGATAAGTTTTTCAATGAGTACATACCTTGACAAGATTTTGAAGTAGTTCAAAATGGAGCAGTCAAAGAAAGAGTTTCTTGCCTGTATTACAAGGTGTGAAATTGAGTAAGACTCAAATCCCGACCACGACAGAAAATAGAAAAGAGAATGAAAGTCATTCCCTATGCCTCACCATAGGTTCTATAAAGTATGCTATGCTATGTACTAGACCTATTGTATACCTTGCTCTGAATTTCGCAAGGGAGTACAATAGTGATCTAGGAGTAGATCACTGGACATTGGTCAAGAACATCCTTAGTGAGTACTAAGGAAATATTTCTCGATTATGGAGGTGATAAAAGAGCCCGACGTAAAGAGTTACAACAGTGCAAGCTTTTACACCGATCCGGATGACTCTAAGTCTTAATCTGGATACATATTGAAAGTGGGAGCATTAGCTAGAGTAGCCCCGTGCAGAGCATTGTAGACATAGAATATTTGCAAAATACATACGGCTCAATGTGACATGACCGTTAACTAAGCTTCTCTCACGAGCAAAACATGATCATACCTTAGTACTCTTTGGGTGTTAATCACATAGCGATGTGAACTAGATTAATGACTCTAGTAAACCCTTTGGGTGTTGGTCACATGACGATGTGAACTATGGGTGTTAATCACATACAGATGTGAATATTGGTGTTAAATCACATGATGATGTGAACTAGATTATTGACTCTAGTGCAAGTGGGAGACTGAAGGAAATATGCCCTAGAGGCAATAATAAAGTTATTATTTATTTCCTTATTTCATGATAAATGTTTATTATTCATGCTAGAATTGTATTAACCGGAAACATGATACATGTGTGAATACATAGACAAACATATAGTCACTAGTATGCCTCTACTTGACTAGCTCATTAATCAAAGATGGTTATGTTTCCTAACCATAGACATGTGTTGTTATTTGATTAATGGGATCACATCATTAGGAGAATGATGTGATTGACATGACCCATTCCGTTAGCTTAGCACTTGATCGCTTAGTATATTGCTATTGCTTTCTTCATGACCTATACATGTTCCTCGTAACTATGAGATTATGCAACTCCGTTTACGGAGGAACACTTTGGTACTACCAAACGCCACAACGAATCGGGTGATTATAAAGGAGTACTACAGGTGTCTCCAAAGGTACTTGTTGGGTTGGCGTATTTCGAGATTAGGTTTTGTCACTCCGATTGTCGGAGAGGTATCTCTGGGCCTTCTCGGTAATACACATCACATAAGCCTTGCAAGCATTACAACTAATGAGTTAGTTGTGAGATGATGTATTACGGAACGAGTAAAGAGACTTACCAGTAACAAGATTGAACTAGGTATTGGATACCGACGATCGAATCTCGGGTAAGTAACATACCGATGACAAAAGGAACAACGTATGTCGTTATGCGGTTTGACCGATAAAGATCTTCAGTTAAATATGTGGGACCCATTTGGGGCATCAAGGTTCCGCATTTGTTTATTGACCAAGAATATTCCAAGGTAATGTCTACATAGTTCTCGAACCCGTAGGGTCCGCACGCTAAGGTTTCGATGATGCTTATATTATGAGTTTGCATGTTTTGATGTACCGAAGGAGTTCGAGTCCGGATGAGATCGGCGACATGACGAGGAGTCTCGAAATGGTCGAGACGTAAAGATTCATATATTGGATGATATGTTTAGGCTAAGGGTCAAGCCCATGAGGCTTTAGGTCGGTGCAAAAGGAGTTTTGCGGAGGTGGGGCCAAACGTCGGAGACCTGGCGTCGCCTGGGCGACGCCGAGGCCCATGGCGTCTCGGGCCGACGCCAAGGATTGTGGCGTTTGGTCCTGGAGTCCGAGTGGGACTCTTGCCTTTCGGGCAAAACCGACTTTGAGGAGGTTTTGCTCCAAGTTTTGACCGGGGCTCAACATATAAATAGAGGGGCAGGGCTAGCACCAAAGACACAACAATTGATCCCTTGATCTCTTAGCCGTGCGGTGCCCCTTCCACCATATTCCACCTCGGTCATATCGTCGCATAGTTTAGGCGAAGCCTCGCGCCGTAGAGCATCATCATCGTCACCACGCCGTCGTCTTGACGGAACTCATCCCCAACACTTTGCTGGATCGAGTCCGGGATCGCCATCGAGCTGAACGTGTCTGAACTCGGAGGTGCCGACGCTCGGTGCTTGGATCGGTCGGATCGTGAAGACGACGACTACATCAACCGCGTTGTTATAACGCTTCGCTTTCGGTCTCACGAGGGTACGGGACGACACTCTCCCCTCTCGTTGCTATGCCATCACCATGGTCTTGTGTGTGCGTAGGAAATTTTTTGAAATTACTACGTTCCCCAACAGTGGGCGGCCGTCAAGCGGACTGCGGAGGTGCCATGGTTGGCAAGATGGCCAAGGTCCTATGGCTCGAGGGCGCCTTTGTGGAGACAATAAAGGGGTGGCAATCGGGGTGGTTCTATATTACCGAGCCACGCGACCCCAAATGGGTGGCGGCCCCCGAATTCAGATATGGCTTCCCCACACGGCTCTCGTCATGGAAAGAGACGGGCCTGGCATGGGGGGATTCGGAAGAGCTATCTGGACTCCAGTCATGCGTCCAAAACATGGTGGACAAGAACCTCAGGCTTGTCGACGTAATCTAGGTGATGCTCATCCGCCGGATTCTCCCATGCCAACAACGGGCGTTCAATTTGTGGGAGTTCGATCCGGCACAGCACCGAACCTTGAGCCGGCTCTTTGACACTACGTACGAAGATGCCTGGAAGGTGCTGTTCAAGGGTGCTGAAGTACCAAAGATCGCGGGTACAGCTCGCGGCGTCCAGCCGGCGAGGTAAGTTATTTTACCCTTTACGGGACTCTTTTTTCATAGATTGACTCTACGCGGGATCTAAAACTCCCTAATTTTTGACAGGACTGGCTGAAGACGTCCGGACAGATTAACTGTCCGGCTCCTTTGCCGGAAGACCCGGAGGACGCCCGATTGACGGGGCTGCTGGCTCCGGCGCCCCATGTGGTGCCGGAGAAGAAGGCCAAGAAGGAGGCCACGGGAACTCGAAGGAGCTCCTAACGCCAGTCTTTGTCGGATTCGAGGCGAATCTTCTCCTGAGGACGAGGAGGAAGAAGAAGAAGCTCCTCCCCCAGCGGGGGAGGAGAAGAAAAGGAAGGCCGCCCCAACTGGGGAGGCCGGAGGGTCCAAGAAGGGAAGAACCCTTCCTCCGGACTTCTCCACCAACGTCGACGACGACGAGGAGGACTGGCCAACAAGGGCCAAGCCCCTGGCGAGATCGTAAGTGTCCGGATACCCATAGCTTTTTCATAATAGCATAGTGTTCTTTAATGCCGAACAATCATGCAGCCCGCCCAAGGGCGAGCTCGCCGATTCATCGAAAGCGGGTCCCAGGCTCATCGGAAATGGAGAGTACTCGCTCCGCCGCCTCCGCTTTCACGCCGCGGACGACGCCGCGGTGGGGCCCCAAGGGGGCTTGGTCAAGAGGAGGTAGCGCAGGAGGTGCCACAAGGCGACCTCCCGGACTCAGCCTGTGGCGGCAAGACCCCAGGGCTCTAAGCCCTACCCTCGTCCGGACTCCATGCACGAACCATCGCGGTTCCAAAGTCCGGACAGCGGATCCTTCGCAAGAAGGGTAAGACGCCTGTGTCCTCCGCCCAACCGAGGCACCAGATAGCATCGAGGCGCCAACGCGCCCCAACAGGAGGAGCACCGCCTTTGTTATGAGTGCGGTGATCCGGACATTCGATCTGCCAAGAGCGGATCGACCAAGCCTGTACCACCTTCTAACAAAGCTTTGAGGTAAGTTTAAAACATATAAAATATTACCGCATAGACAGTAGCCCTCGATGCTTAGTTCAGCGTTAGGAAAGAAAAGCCGGACTAAGGATCTAAAAAGATATACGAGGAGTCTAACATAAGTATGTCAATATGGGAATGCAGGCGCTGTTGCTTGACCTCTGCCAGACCGATCATGGAGGTCAATACATTGAAGCAGAACCTCGAGCGGTCCGAGAACGAGCTCGGACAAGCCAAGAAGCAGCTCGAGGACAAGGAAGGTAAGTAATACCTTAGTAAAGAAATACCTTATAGAAAAGGTTTTGGTTGCAAAAAAAAACAGGAATAACATGGGTACTGCAGGGGCCACGAACGAGGTGGAGACCCTGAAGGAAGCGGTGTCCGTGGCCGAAAGCAAAGCGGCTACGGAACGCACCGAGCGAGAGAAGGGAGAGGGGCAGCTGGCCAAGGTACGGCAAGAGCTCCAAGCTCTCGTGGAAAAACACAAGGGTTTGGAGCGTGACTCGAGGACTCGAGAGTCCGAGCTCGCCTCGGCTCTTGAGAGTGCCAAAGCTGCTAAGGCCGAGGCCCAAAAAGCTCTCCAAGAAATTGAGTCTTTAAAGAAGATAGCGGCGGGTAAGGCATTCTTTATGCAAAGCAAGAACGTAAAAGTCAATTACCTATTACTTACCCGGATTCGGAGCTCTCCAGGAGCATTCGCAGATTTGCCCAGAAAAGGCGCCCGATTTGCCGCATTCTACCGCGCCAGAGGGGAGCTCCACGGAGAAGGTGTTTCGTCTCAATATGCCGAGGCGGACATCCGGTGCCCCTAAGCGACCAGCTGAAGCAGCTGGTCGAGCTCCACAAGGTCGCCGAACAGGCCATGAAGGGCCTTCTAAAGGCGGGTGTGGCCATTGGAGGCCATGCCCGGAGCTACTTCGCTTGGTACAGTGGGTGGTGGATGCTCGTCCGCGCTTGAAGTCATCAAGCGCTCCGTCTGTATTGAAGGGGTCCGTCGGGCCCTTGCCCGTGCTAAAGTGCACGGGGCAAGCTGGATGCGGAGAAGCTCGTGGACGGACGGGCCATCAAGGGCCATGAGCATCATGACGCCCAAATGTACTATGAGGGCCTCTCAAGGGTGCTCACCGAATAGCGGATGAGTGCTCCAAGGATGTAATTTTGAATAGGCTCGCATTTGTTATCCCTGACGCTCAAAACTTGTTCATATGCGCTAAGCAACGCTTATTAATTTAAAATATTACCTTCTCAGGCGGCCGCTTATCAAATTTGAGAGATGGCAAGTCGTTATTTCAGCCCCCATGCCACGAAAGTGCCGGGTGTTGGGATAAACTTGATCACTCTTGTTCCCATTCTTGGGTCCATCTAGGAGGCGCCAACACAAGAACAAGGCAACCGGACTTATAATGCTTGAACACTCTCACTTAGCCATAGAATTCTATAATTTTAAATTTCGTGAAGCCCCTAATATTTGAAGACCGAGTTCGGGCGCTATCCACGCCTTTTGGCGGACAATTCGGTTCCTCACTCTAAGCGGCATAAGTCTTTAGGGACCCGAAAAACCTCTCGAACAGCGATCGCTCTCGCCTTTATCATGACGGTCAGTTTTAGCTTTTCCATCGAGGTGCTCGACCCGAATAAGCTGGGGCACAATCGCAGTGGTTCTCCGTGCTACCTTAGCCGATAGAGCGGAACGTAAGGTACCAAAACACGGAGCCGGGCAAACCCAACTATTGACCCAAGACATAATTCGAGCCAATTCATATAATGCTATAAGTTCGGGTGCGCGACTTGTGAAAGTGTTAGGACTTTATCACACCATAATTTTGGGATACTTAAGCCCTCGGTGTATTGGCCGTACTAAAGTGTACGGTTGCAACATGTCGTGAAATGAACATATGTATATATAAAGGAAGTAGAGCAATAATAAGCAAAAGCTATGTATTGTTTATTCAAAAGGAACTGCAATGAAAGCGAACGATACAAATAGTGCGATAAGCAAGGGATGGGACTATCTAACATGTCCCCTCCGTGGGTAAGCTGCAGGATGGTATGTAAAACAGGTATAATGCTCGTAATAGAGACCACCAACACTTGATGTGGCTTTCGCTTCCCCGGCTGTTGCATCGTGAGTTTGGCGATTCTAGTGCGGACAGACTTCTCAAGACGGAGTCCGAAAGTAAAAAAGGAAGAAAAAAGGAAAAAGAAAAAAAAGAAATGACACAAACGGGAGCCCCTGGTGCGGTTGAGCCGCATTCTTGGCGTGTCGTTGCCTTGCCCCTCCCCGTATGCCCATGGTATCTCCAGAGCGTAATTATGTACGCGTAATACTAGCTTCGCAATTTCGCGAGGGCTGGGGTTGGGGCCGGATTGCTACTCGTGCTTGAATCGTGCCAGGTGGTCTTGTTGCAGGTTACTCCGGGCGCGCTTGGCGGTGTCCGGACGCTTAGTGGCCGGACTCGAGAATTGCCGTGAGAGGCTGCTTTTCACCTCCGCCGTGAGGGCCGCCGTATGCTCCTCCGTTCGGAGAGAGCGCTCGTGTTTCCATTGACCGTGATTACTCCTCGAGGGCCCGACATCTTGAGCTTGAGGTATGCGTGAAAGCGGCACCGCATTGAACTTGGCAATGCGGTTCGTCCGAGCAAAGGCATGATAGCCGCTGCGGAATGGGACGATGTCGAAGATAAACTCTTCGCTCGAAGTTATCCGGGATCCGAAGACCACTTCGAGTGTAATCGAGCCCGCATAACCTGGCCTTTACACCCGTATGACGCCTTTAAAGGTCGTCTTTGTAGGTTTAATCCTTGAGGGTCAATGCCCATTTTGCGACTGTATCCCGATAAAGCAGGTTCAGGCTGCCGCCGCCCATCGTGACTCGGTGAGGTGAAATCCACGATAATTGGGTCAAGAACCAATGCGCGAAGCCGCCGTGACGGATGCTAGTGGGGTGGTCCTTCGATCAAAGGTGATCGGGCAGAAGACCATGGGTTGAACTTGGGCGATCGCTCCATCGCATATACGCCCCTTAGTGCACGCTTCCGCTCCCTTTGGGAATGTGGGTTGCGGATATCATGTTCACCGTCGCACTTGTGTAGGAAAACCCTTCATCCTTTATTGTTCGGGCGGCCGGGCTCTTCCTCGCCATCGCTATGCAGCCCTTGTCATTGAGTTCGCACTTAACTTGCTCGCTTGCTTGAACACCCAACAGTCCTCGTTGGTGTGATTGGCTGTTTTTCGGGGTGCCATGTATCCGCACAAGCGATCGAGTATTCGGTCCAAGTTGGATGGGCCCTGGGTATTTCTTTTGAATGGCTTCTTCCGCGACCGGTTTAGAGCCTCGAATCCGCATTGACGGTCGATCTTCAGATATCGCCGCACGCGGCGCTTGTTCTTGTTCCGACGCGACCTGCCATTGCTGTCCTTGGTATCTGGACTATCAGGATGTTTGGCCAAGTTGTTGCTTCGAGCTAACCAGCTGTCCTCTCCCACACAAAAGCGAGTCATGAGGGTTGTGAGGGCTGCCATAGATTTCGGCTTTTCCTGTCCTAGGTGCCGGGCCAGCCACTCGTCACGGATGTTATGTTTGAAGGCTGCAAGGGCCTCTGCATCCGGACAGTCAACGATTTGATTTTTCTTTGCTAGGAACCGAGTACAGAACTGTCTGGCCGATTCTTATGGCTGCTGAATTATGTGGCTAAGGTCATCGGCGTCTGGTGGTCGCACATATGTGCCCTGGAAGTTATCAAGGAATGCGGCTTCCGTGTCCTCCCAACAACCAATCGATTCTGCTGGTAAGCTATTGAGCCAATGTCGAGCTGGTCATTTAAGCTTGAGTGGGAGGTATTTGATGACATGTAGATCATCACCGCGGGCCATGTGGATATGGAGGAGATAATCCTCGATCCAGACCGCAGGATCTGTGGTACCATCGTATGATTCGATGTTTACGGGCTTGAAGCCCTCGGGGATTTGATGATCCATTATTTCATCATGCAGCATAGTGGGTGTCTTGGCGCCTCAGATTGGGCTATATCACGACGTAGCTCATATGAGCTTTGTCTCATCGTGTTCGCCCGCCGGTTTTTGTCAGATCCGCGCGACGGTAATCATCCCGTGTTGTCACGCCCACGCGATCCGTAGATCGATCTTGTATGCTTTGCCTTATCCTCCAATATATCTCGCAAGTCCGGCACGTTTCCCTTGCCTTGGTACTTTTTGAGCGGCGTCGGGGTGTGGCTTGAGCGGAGGGCGAGAGGCTTCTTCGTCATGCCACGGGTGGCGGTCTGCCATGTCGTCTTGTTGGCGACTTGGGTGCTTCCTCCTCTAGTTGCGGCAACGGCCTGCGTTTGGGGTAGCTTTTGGAGGCGTTCGAGTTCATACTCTTGCCGCAAGGACTTGATTCATCCGTCACCTAGCGTGTCTTGATCAGCTCTAAGCTGTTGCTGCTTTTCTTGAGGCTGCTTGCCATGGCTATAAGCTGCGCTTGAAACGCTCCTGTTCGGCGGGATCCTCGGGCATGACAAATTGCCGTCGCCGAGGCTTGCCTCATCTTCGGAGGGAGGCGCATAATTAGCATCCTCGACCTCTCTTTCTCCCGCACTGTCGTGCGGACTTGCTTCTCCCTCCTCCTGTGGTGAGTCCTGCTGGAGGGTTCTCTTCGCACTGCTCGGGTGTTATTATCTCCGTGCGGAATCACCGTTTTATTGTGGCGGGATTTAGAGCGGCGCCACGACGCCGGCGCTTGGCTGTTTCTTGAGGGTCATCCTCCGTTGTTCCATCGCCGTTCCCATCTTTTGGGATGTCCACCATGCATATGTCATATGACGGTGGCCTTCCAGCGCCTCGTAGGCACTGGTCTTGGTCGTCTCCGGCGTCGCCGCCCATTCCGTCGATGTCTTGAGTCGAGTCGAGCATGTCGGTTAAATCATCGGAGTGGCTACAAAGTGGGTGGTGGGTGGGCGTTGAATTTCTTCGTCGTCCGCATCCCAACCTTCCGCCCGTAGTCCGCCAGGCTCTCCGGATAAGAGAGAGACTTTAGTGAATTCAGGATGTCGCCAAAGGGCGTCTTTGAAAGATGTCATGGCGATGAACTCCATGACCGGCGCCCAATCGGATTCGATTGGCGGGGCGCGGAGGGTTTGGAGTCCGGAGAGAGTCCGGCACCGAGTCGAGGTCTTCACGGCGGCGTGGATGGAGTTCGCTCGATCGCCGAGAGATTTTAGCCCTCGAGGCGGTGTCCAACCACTCATCCTCGATCGGGAATCCGGCCCGGATTAAGGGTTGAGCGATATCGGTGCGGCCTCCGTGGCACCGCTCGATCGCAGAGCTAGATCATGCCCATCGAGACAAGGCGCACGTTATTGCGGCTCGAATCCGTCGAAGATCAAGTCTCCGCGGATATCGGCCGATAGTTCAAACTTCCAAATCTGACACGATGGCGGGCGTAGCTTCGATCTGCTCTAGATGGCTGCTTAATTGGCCCGCAATGCAAAGCCGCCGAACACGAAGATCTGTCCGGGAGAAAAGTCTCACCTGGACGCGTCGTTGTTGATGATCGAAGGAGCCATCGGGCCTATCGGTGACGCATACGAGGAACTCTCAATGAAAGCACCAATGTCGGTGTCAAACCGCGGATCTCGGTAGGGGGTCCCGAACGTGCGTCTAGGCGGATGGTAACAGGAGAAAAGGGACACAATCTTTTTACCCAGGTTGGGCCCTCTCGATGGAGGTAATACCCTACCCCGCTTGATTAATATTGATGATATGGGTAGTACAAGAGTAGATCTACCACGAGATCAAGGAGGCTAAACCCTAGAAGCTAGCCTATGGTATGATTGTTGTTCGTCCCACGGACTAAAACCCTCCGTTTATATAGACACCGGATAGGTTAGGGTTACACAGAGTCGGTTACAATGGTAGGAGATCTACATATCCAGACGCCAAGCTTGCCTTCCACGCCAAGGAAAGTCCCATCCGGACACGGACGAAGTCTTCAATCTTGTATCTTCATAGTCTTGGAGTCCGGCCGTGACGATAGTCCGGCTATCCGGACATCCCCTAGTCCGGGACTCCCTCAGAAGGCATCTGCACGATAACTTCCTCCTTGTGAGGCAAGTGGCCAGGAGAATTCATGATCGCAGGGCGCCAGGGGTGTTCCTCAAGCTGGATATTTCAAGGACCTTCGACTCCTTATCGTGGCCCTTTCTTTTCGAGATCCTGGAAGCTAAAGGGTTTGGGCGAAGATGGTTGCAATGGTTGGCGATTCTGGTGCACTCTGCGAGCACCAAAGTTATTGTCAATGGCGTGCCAGGTCGGAGGTTTCACCATGCTAAGGGCTTGCGCCAGGGCGACTCGATCTCCCCGCTTTTGTTCGTCATCGCCATGGACGTGCTGAGATCTCTGGTTCATAAGGCAATGGAGCTTGGAGTGGTGAGTTCTTATCATGGGATCTCGGCAATGCAACGGATCTCCATATACGCGGACGACGTGGCCATTTTCATTAAGCCTACCACCCCGGACCTGGAGTTCATCACCGCGGTGCTGGAGATCTTTGGACAGGCCCTGGGATTGCGTGTTAACTATCGCAAGTCCTCGACTATTCTGATCCGTGGAGATGCTGAGGATAGTGCTAGAGTGGCCGGAGTTCTACAATGTGGCATTGCGGAGTTCCCTTGCAGGTACTTGGGGTTGCAGCTCGCCATCAGATGCCTTACTAGAAACGACTGGCAACCCATGCTCGACAAGGTCAAGCATTTCGTGCCGGGTTGGCAGAGAGGGCTCATTCAGCGACCAGGACGGCTTATTCTTGTGTAATCGGTGATCTCTGCCAAGCCAATTCACCATCTTATGATCACGGATGCACCGGACTGGGTCTTTGAGGAGATGGACAAGTGGATGCGATCCCCGGGAAGGACAAGGTGAACGGTGGCCAGTGCCTCATTGCTTGGAGCAGCGTGTGTCGACCTAAATGCTATGGTGGCCTTGTTGTGAAGAATCTCAAGCTACAAGGGCTAGCTATGAGGGTTAGATGGGAATGGTTAAGACGGACAGAGCCCAACAGGCCTTGGCAGGGGCTGTCTATGACCACGGACCTGGAGGCACGTGAGGTCTTTGACAGTCTAGTGGGCATAAAAGTGGGGAGAGGCGATCGGGTGCTCTTTTGGAGGGATCGTTGGATCCACGGTTTTGCAGTTAAGCACATTGCCCCACTTGTGTTCGCCATGGTGCAGACTCGAGCTATCAACAAACGCACGGTTGAGCAGGCTCTCTCCGACAGTAGCTGGTTGGAGGATTGCCAGTTGGGATTCTCTTTCATGGCCCAGCTACAGCTGATGCATCTCATCCAGGCTATCGGTACGGTACCTCGGGACGCAGAGGCGCGGACGAGTTCACTGGCCATGCTCCACTGGCTCCTACTCTGCCAGATCGACATATGACCGACTTTGCGTGGGATACACCAGGTCGCCCATGGCGACCTCAATTTGGAGGAGCTGGGCACCCCTAAAGTGCAAACTATTTGCGTGGCTAGCTATGCAACACCGCATCTGGACCTCTCGATCAAGGGCACGCCACGGACTACTGTGATCTAAACATGCGCTTGCTACACTGCGCCCAAGATGAAGACAATGTCGAGCATATCCTAGGCGCTTGCACCTATGCGCGAGAGGTCTAGCATAGGCTCTGGGACCTCCTCAGGATTAACGTACCAAGACACGTGGCCGGCGACACAATTCTTGACTGGTGGCTTCGGGCAAGGACGGTATTTCACTCTGCAGACCGGAGGGGGTTTGACTCCATGTTCATCGCGATGATCTGGGCGCTTTGGAAACAATGGAATGCACGGGTTTTCAATAGGCTAGAGCAACAACGTACCCCAACGGAGCTTGTGATGATTTTGCTAGATGAGGTTGCCGAGTGGAAGGCAGCCGGGTTGGGTGTAGGAGGACTCCAACAATTCGTGAGGAGTTAGCCTAGGATTCTAGTCTGGTGTGGGTGTCGGTTTGTACCTGTGCTACACGTTTGTTCGCATTCGTGGCGCACGTCTTGTAAATATTTCTCTCCTTTTGTAAAAATATGGTACATCATTGGCGTACTTTTGAAAAAAAAATCTAGAAATGCCGGACTACTGATAAAAAAATGCACGACAGGGGCAGATATCTCTACTAGCTACTGATATTTCCCCTAGATCCAAGCATGTGTGGTGCCGACTGCCGACGCCCGATCTACCGAGCATCCACCGCAGCTGAGTTCTCTGACCCCGGACGCACTCTGCTGCGTCGTTGACCACCATAGCCCAATCACATACCTCCGCACGCAAGATGTTCAGCCTCCGCACGCGCATCGCGCCCACTCTGCCGGACACATTGCGCACTCGTCCACGCACCATGCCTGCGCTGCGCGCGCGACACCTCGCACTCCGGCGCAGGTCACTGTCAACCAGCTCGGACGGATGACAGCACTACGCGGACGCGGACGGATCCAGCCGGAAAAATCCAGAGAAGCGAGAAGGCCCAGCACAGCATCACAAGCACTGTAGTGCGCACGCAGAGCCAAACGCTCACCATGGCGCGTGAAGTTGACTTTTGAGCGAGAGGGAGGGACAAAGGAGGAGGCCCTCCCCACCGTATAAAATCCCCCGGCACACCCACCACCCAAGGCACCATTGTCGCGCGCAGCAGCTCGATCGTAGCCAAGTGCAGTGTATACTTTTGTGTGGTAGGCGGCGAGCGACAGAAGGGAGGCGGAGCTTGGAGGTGGATCATAGGCTGATAGCACGCACGGTGCTCCCCTCCCCTCCCTCTTCGTTCTCGTTGTGGCCTTGTGGGGAAGAGGGCGATGGAGTGCAGGAAGATGAAGCCCGTCCTTGCTCTCGTGCTGCTGCTGTCGTGCCATCTTCTTCTTCCGCTGGTCTCCTCCGTGCCCGTGTCGAGTAAGTGTTTGACCCCCAACCCCATGCATTCATGCACGCATGCATGGACCTTAATATCAGTTCATCTTCTTTCTTGGCATGTGTCTGTGCATGCATGTTACTACTTTCGTGCATGTATTTATGTATCCTTGTTCTTGGATGTAGGAAGCGTGTCCTTGGCAAATCATCAAGCCTCAGCTTCTACTAGTCTGGCTCCGGAGGCGGCGCCTGTTCAGGTCAATCTCTCCCTCTACCTGATGCCTTTGCCGTTCTTGTAGATGTATATTTCTGTTCCTTAAGCGGATTAAATTAGTTGTGCCTTGATGACATATGCCGAATGTTACTTGTACAGAGTCATACGTACGTACCTGGCTCTGGCTGCTTCCTGCTTGCCAGTGGCCGGAGCCGTCACCATGGTCCATGGATGGCTTGCCCGTTCGCTTGTCCGTTCAGCCGTTCAGAGGCTCGAAGCTATCGCATAAGGCATAACATTGTGCCGTGACGGCACTAGCTAGCAGGAAACATATTTCTGTTAACCATTTGACTAGGGAGGGAGGTAGCGCACTCACACTGAGAGTTTAAGTCAAGTGCTCTCTGTAGCTGGTGTCCACCATAGACCACTCATCAGTCAGCCACTCACTGACGCGGCACCCACAGTTTGACAAAATCACAAAATCGCATGTGACCTTTGGACGCTCGGAAGAGCATTCACGAAGCTGTGTCGGCCGGTTGCCAGTGCACTGATCCCATGTCCAGTCACATGCAAGCAAGCACGGCTAGATAAGCCGGGCCGGCCGGCCGCAGTGCAGCCCACATGCGTGGCCACTCCGGTACTCCCCACAAACCATTTGCTGTACTATATACTTGTATAGTTGTATTGCACCCAGCCACACCATCGAAAGGTCCACCTCGCTCGTGCAACAAGAACATTCCCGGTGCGGCGTGGTGTTCGCCTGCAAGTTGCAAACTGAGTACATGCATCTATATGTATATTCAGCTTGAAGTGTGTGACACTGACGCGGCTTTTGTTGTTCATACAGGGCGTGGTGACCGCGGCCGCGGCCGCTGAGGAGCGAAGCGTCGTCGGCGAAGTGGTGGCGCGGATGGACATCGAGGTCAACGACTACCCTGGATCCAGCGCCAACGGCCGCCATGAGCCGCCCAGGGGCCCCGGGAGGGGGTGAAGTCCATCTGCGGAGCCTCCGTGTATAGGGAGATTAGTAATGGGTCTAGTCTAGTCTAGATAGCACTGTTGATGGTGAGTCCATGTTTTTCTTTTCTTATTTTGATTGAGTATGGCCACGTGTGTCTGTTAATTTGCACTCAGTGACACGAAATGAACAGGACCGAGCGGGCAGAATTCTACCTTTGCTTCTTTGGCTACCTATTTCAGTTCGGGAGAATTCTATGCTCCTCTATATGTAAGTTGACTGAATTTGCATTTGGATAAGTTGATTTTATGGGAAGAGAAAGGAGCTGCAGGAAGAAGAAAGAAGATAATCTAATGGCCTGGAAAATTGACTTATTTAAAATAAAATTGCAGGCGCCGGTCTCCATTTCTCATGCAGCCGACGTCTGACTTCCGCAGTTAATTCCGTTGCGTGCTTGAAGCACCTTCTCAACTGTGACAGTGATCAACAGTTCAACAAGGGCTGCAAACTGTGCAACCACGGGTGTAGAGTTCAACATGGCACAAGTCGGCCGATAGCTAATGAAGTTAAGAATGAACAGTAGTGCGGTATCAACATATATCAACAGATCTGAAAGGGATGTACGGATTGATATGGGAGCAAAGGGATCGGACGATTAGAAGCTAAATAAATCTGGATCGCTGCGGGCGTTCCTTTCAATGGAGATAAGCAGCGTGATAAGCATGGACGTGAAAACCTATATGCCGCTAACTGTGGCAAATTGCCCCTGCTTCGCACAGGCGAGCAGCGAGCAAACCGGGGATGGGTCAGCCCAAGCAAAAATGCTACACGTACAGGCTCATTCTACAGGTTTTTACAGGTTGAGGACCATTCGCTCTTCTAATTGCCCCCCCCCCCCTGATTTTCACTGGTGGGCCCGTGCGTCTTAATCAATCCTCGGCCAATCACTATTAAGCAACCTGTAAACCTCCTGTAAAACTCCGTACGTCTAGCAAAGCTCCAGCCCAAGTACCTAGGATCTGTTTTTTCTTTCCACAGGGTTTCCATTTTTTTATTTTTCTTTTTTATTCTTCACTGGATTCCTTTTCCTTTTCTTTTTTTTAGTTTCTATGAAAATCGATTTTTCTCGTTTTTATTTTTGTTTCTCCTGTTTTTTCCTTTTAAAAGTAAATCACAATTTTCGAAAAAAGTTTGAATTTATCAAAAATAAGGATTTTAAAGAAAAACAAATTTTATTCCTGTCTTTTAAAAATTTTACCATTTTAAAAACGTGTTTTTAATAAAATTTGAAAAAAAATCAAGTTGTCAAAATTTATTCGGAGTTTCAAAAAATGTTCACATTTTCGAAAATTGTGAACAGATCCAGAAAACTGTTCAATTTTTAAAAATATGTTTGGAGTCTCAAAAAATGTTCACATTTTCAAATTTTGTTCAAAATTTGAAAATAATCTCATTAGAAAAAGTATTCATAGGTTAAGAAAAGTACGAGATTTCCAAAAAATGATCAAGTTTTTTTCAAATGTTCACAAATTTGGCACGTTCGAATTTCAAAAAATATTTCTGTTAGCAAAATATTCGAATTTTCAAAAAATATGTGTAGCTATGTTGCTGCTGATAGTTCTTATATCTCTATGATACCTGAAGACTATCAACTCATATGCTTCTCCCCCTTTTGTCAGTAATGACCAAAAATGTTTGAAGGCATAGAGCGTCTACTTGTTCCCAGAAGGAGCGGGGTCGACGTTGGAGTTTGGTGGTGCAGAGGGGCCTGGTGCAGTGTCGATACGCGCTGAAATGGTTGTTGGTGATGTAGCATCATCTTCATCATCGATGACTCTGGCATTTACAGTTGCTGCCGAAGAGGAGTACTCAAGGTCTTCGAGTGAAGGAGTCCGACGTAAGACATCATTCCTGGGAGGAGTGGAATCAAATTTGAATCTCTCTGTGAAGCCATCTTGCTGAAGATCATCTTCAGAACTGAGTAATGTCAGACTCTTCCACGAACGCCGACAGGTTTCATGAGTGACAAATGCATTCTTGGTGGCTAGATTGTGAATTCGATTAACATCCATCAAGAGACTCTGCATTTGACGCTGGCGAGTCCGACGTAAGACAGCATTCCTGGGAGGAGTGGAATCAAATTTGAATCTCTCTGTGAAGCCATCTTGCTGAAGATCATCTTGTAATCGAGTAACGCCGACTTTTCCACTTAACGCCGACAGTTTTCATGAGTGACAAATGCATTCCTGGTGGCTAGATTGCGAATTCGATTAACATCCATCAAGAGACTCTGCATTTGACGCTTGAGCCAGTAATGATGCTTATCCTGTTTCTGATGCAAGGCCACGAGAAGCTCTCGGTCATTGAGCACACGAGATCTCTTCAGAGGCCTTTGAGCAATAGTGCTTTCAGTGGCTTCAGTATGGGCACGATGAGGTGCACGTGTATTTCCAGCCAAAGGATAAACACGAGTGGCAGCATGAACTCCTTCAACATGTTGAGAGAAACTTTGACAATCGATATTGTGAAGATAAATTGGCTCCTTGGCAGGCTCTGGGTATGTGGCTTCGACAGACATATCAACCTCTGGCAGGAATATGAGATGGTTGCGTGCAGAGGGCTGATAGTTGACAGCAGCGTGAAGCTTGATAAGGCGCATTACCCATGGAGCATAAAATTTCAGACCAAATATATCTGAGCCAGATGCAGCAAATTGGCGAATGAAGAAACCCTGAGCATTGAAGCTGATGCCATTGAGAATATAGAAGACCAATGTCTTCATTGAGCCTTCAAGCTTTGCTGCAGCAGAATGTCCTTTGATGGGCCATAGAGTTCGCCTGATAATGTGATAGATGGTGCGGGGCAGATACTCTAGGTCGTCAACAAAGAATTCCTTAGGATATTCAGCATCTTGTGACAGAGGCTTCATCATACTCAGCATTTGGCTCATGTTGGGCTCAGGCTTCTGGAATATGCTTTCTAAGGTATTGCGGTGAAGCTGACAACCAGGTTCATAGAGTTCACCTAGAGTGGGCAGGCCAGTAAGCTCAATGAGATCAAGAGCTTTGGCTTCATGATGCACATTGCCTGTCATCCACTCAAGGACCCAAGTTTTGATGTCCCTGTTGTGGCAGTGAATGTGAAGTGTCACATAGAATTGTAGCATAAGTTCTTCATTCCAATTTTCCTTGTCAGTCACAAACTGCAGAAGGCCAGCATCTCTGAAGCAGTCTAGGGCTTCTTCCAAGCAGGGCAGACCAGCAATGACTTTGCAGTCTAGACGCATATGAGGAAAAATGCGCCCTTGATTGTATTAGACATGTGAATAATAATCATATTGCCGATAGCTCCGTAACCGATCGATGAAATTCTTGGCATTGAATATGGGTTCTTGGCACTATCAAAGAAGGTGTTGTGTTCAATGAAGCCATTTGCATTGAAAGATCCTGGCGCGGATGCAGTACCTGGAAACCTTGGCAGGCTTGGTTTTGACTTCTGGACCTGGGGCCTGCGCTCCACATGATAATCAAACTGAGGTCCGGGAGCAGGCGGAGGAACCAGAATAGGCCATCTAACAGTGACAAGCTTGCCTTGATAAAATGCTTGCTCAATGGTGTGAGGCCTTAGAGGCGGTACAGGAGCAATGGCATTGACAGGGGCTTCAGGCTGCACATTGGTGGCAGGTGCATCATTGGCTTCAGACACCACATTTGTTGTAGGCACCACATTAGCTTCAGCCATGACAACGTCATTGGCTTCAGTAGTGTTGTTGGTGGCCGCCTCAGTATTTTCAATCTCCACTTGAGTAGCTAGAGGGTCGGGCACAGACACGTTCTCCTCGAGAACATTTTCTTGATTGGTGGGGGTGTGACAACACGCTCTTCTTCTTCACTGGGTTCTTGATTTTCATCGGCTGATGCAGCCGGTATGTCTTCAGCAGCTTTGGCTTCAGACTCAGAGACGTTCACAGTAGGAGTGGCTTCAGAAAACACTTGACGTGCTACTGAGTTGGGTTGCACTTCTCCTGCTGGGACGCTCGACATAGCAACTTGTGGTCTTGGTCCTTTGCGAAGCCTACCGAATGCAGGCGTCGCTCTTGGAGTGGGAGTTGGATGGACCACATAGTCGTCATCATCAAGCACCGGAGTGGTGACTTGAGGTGGAGGAGTACTTGGAGAGCTTCGACTTGGAGTTTCTGGTTGGGGGCGATCAGCCCACGATGCATCCTGAGCAATTGGTGTCAAGGGACGACCAATGCTGATGATTTCGCTGTTCGTGAGAACAGGCGATGATACCATATGGTGCTCGATCTGAGGAAGAACTTCATCATCTTCTACATTGTCTTGGGGACCAATGTCTTCAACTGCGGTGGGGTCAACAGCTGGATCTTCTTCAGCTTCAGGAGCCTTTGTGAAAGCAGGCTCGTGAAGTACTAGCTGACGCTCTTGGTGGGGGGATGCTGGACGAGCAACAGAGAGGGGCTCGACAAGAAGGGGCTCTGAAGGAGCAGCCCGATTCTTCTTCGAACACTTTGTCTTCCGCTTCCTGGACAGTGGAGCATCATCAGAAGCATTCTTGTTCTTGCGTTTTTTGTCTTCGGCCTCGGCTGCCCTTGTCTTTTTCAGTTCTGAAGCCACTGTGGGGACCTTAGGCTTCGTGCCTGTCATGCTGGCAGGGAAGACAATGCGAGGTGCTTCCTGTCTTGACGCTTCATCTTGGGTCACAACGGGCTTCTTCTTTTTGGCAGCCATCTTCGGGTCGATGCCTGGATGCCCAAGAGCCTTGCGCTTTTCAGCTTCATTGTGAGCCTGAACACATTTGGCAGCAAGGTGTTTCATTCGCTCTCTTGAACCTTTTGCCTCTACACTTTTCTTGTGAAACGTTTCCTTGAGATCATGCAGCAGCTTCTTGAAGTTCTGAACATGAGTGACATTGAGCTTGGCCATGTGCTTCTTGAACTGAGCCTTTTCATAGTCAATCTTGTTCTTGAGCTCGACTATCTTCTGAGCCAGAGCAAGCTCATTTGCAATGGCACTGTGGAAAGCAACATTGATGCCAATGGGAAGTTGAAGATCATCAATGCTGAGATCCGTATTGGCAAACCACTCATCAATGAAGTTATTGAGGATGTCCACATCAAAGAGGGGCAAATTGTTGAAGATTTCCGCCTCTTGTTTGCTCTTTATAAGCAGCTCAAGAGCATCTTCACCAAGATCATCGTCACTGGACAGATCAATGGCTTCATTCTCGTTCCTCAGAACGACAGCTGGGGTTGGTGCTTGACCAGAACTCAGGATGGGCTTCTTCTTTTGCATAGACTTCTCGGTCTTCTTGGAGACACGAGAGAGGTCTTCATATTGCACACTTGATGCAGGAGGGGAAGTTGCCAATGGCTTCACACGTGAAGCTTTTGGTACAGCAGAGTGTTTTGAAGCCTTAGTTTTCTTCTGCTTTTGTGGCTTCATTGGAGCTGGCGCTTCATCAGAATCTGCGTCATCAGCTGAGTGGTCCACAGCAGCCCCTTGAACTGCAATGTGAGTGATGAGGCCTTCGAGGTTGTAGAAGGGGCCGATTCTGTTTTCATTGGCTTCACGGGTGCCATCATCCCGAGGAGCAGATGGACCGGGGTTGAAGTCAAGTCCAAATGCCTTCTTGTTCTTCACAGCAGAATCTTTGGCAAACTTGAAGTTGCGCTTGAATAGATTGTCTTCACAACACCATAGCAGAGAAGATGGGTCAGCATTCTCTGGCTGTGGTCCACGAACCATGGACGGGTAGAAGCCTTGATCAATAGCTTCAGACAGGGACTGGGTTGAAGATTTTTGTATAATATATCTCCCCATGGCTGCTTGATGGCATTCTTCTCAGCATATTCATCAGTGAAAAATCTGTACTTAAACCATTCTTCAGCCCAATATCTTCGAATCCATTGGATTCGAGTTTTGCGTTCACCATAAGTCTCTTCAGGGTCTGTCTTGTACATTTCATGCAGATCTGGTGGAAAATCTTTGGATGTATTCCCACGGCGCTGTCTGCCGCCCTTTCTAGCTAACTTCTCTGTTGCCATGAAGCTTAACCTGAATGGCTTCAGAACTTGCAAAGGCTTCCGACGTCTGGTCAGACGGGAACCGGCTTCAGGAGAATTGATGTGACTCTGTAACAAATCCAAGAATAGGTACCAGTGAGGAATCTAACTTGTAGTGAAGCATAAGTGAATATAGTAGGCATAATATGAGATGCAGAACAGGATAGATTCAACTTTGTAACCAGAGAAACCACTTTTGGTAGAGAAGGATGAATCTATCAGATCAAAAAGGCAGTAAAAAGTGAGTTTTAATTACCACACGAAGAACTGCTAGACAGAACGGAGTAGGAGGCCGAGCAGTTCAATCTCTCGTACCCTAACTTGGCGACGGAAGACACCTACTGCGGCGGCGGAGAAGACGAGGTCCGCGGCGGGCGTGAGGATGGCGTCGGTGAGGTCGCGGCAGCGAAGCGCTTCGTCACCGGCGTCGTCACGAGCTAGCGGTGGCGCTAGGGTTTTGAGCGAGGTGTGGAGGTGGAAGAAAGATTTTTGACCGCGATGTGATGTGTATTTATAAGGAAAGGGACAGCATAGCACAATTACTTAAGTGCCCCTGGCGGTTCACATCTAAGGGACACGTGGCAAACATGCAACACATTGGAAGTTGTTCCATGTTCCCACACATGCCTGGATTGTCGGGTGGTCGTTCCGGCTTCACCGGTTTACAAGCAATATGGATGCAGCATTAAAAACAGATTAAATGTTTGTCAGATTGACATGAGCTGACAAGGACTCAGTAAAGACAATCGACAGGTTTCAATAGAATGCATATGATTTGGACAGATAGAGTTGAGGTAGAAGCAAGGAATAGGTTAGAGTCTGATCACATTCACTTAGATCAAAAGATTCAAGAGTGAAGTCATAGCTATAAGTGAATGCTGTAGAGGACAAAACACAAATATATATATATAATATATATATATATATATATATATATATATATATATATATATATGTATGTATGTATGTATGTATGTATGTATGTATGTATGTATGTATGTATATGAACCAAAACAACATTGTGAAGATAAATCATGAGGATAGATTAATGTTGAAGACAATCCAAATGCGAAGACCTTGCAATTGTAATGCCAAGAGAAACACTTCAAATAAGAAATTGGTGGTATGCTACCCATCAGATAGGAAGTATTAGACCTGCATAAAGCACAATTATTGTGGTGCTCCGAAGTCAAATTCCACATTAATGTATTCACACTCAGAAGGTAAGTCTTCATTAATTGAAGATATACGTTACTTCGTGTGTTGCACATCTAAGTCATCAACATGCATAAGCGTTAGGATGTGTGTCCATTCACAGGATATTCGAGGATTCTAAGATATTTAGCTCACACCGCAACTTGCAACACCTTTTCTCATCCAAGGGCTTAGTGAAGATATCAGCCAATTGCTCTTCAGTGTTGACGTGAATGATATCAATGTCTTCCTTGTTGACATGATCTCTGAGAAAGTGATGATGGATCTGAATGTGCTTTGCCTTCGAGTGCTAAACTGGATTTTTGGAAAGCTTGATGGCGCTTTCATTGGCACAGAAGAGTGGCATGTTCTTCGTGTTGATGCCATAATCCTTGAGAGTTTGCTTCATCCATAGAAGCTGAGCACAAGATGATCCAAAGAAGAACGTATTCAGATTCAAGAAGGAGAGTGACACACGCTCGCTTCTTTGAAGACCAACAGACAAGTGATCGACCGAGAAAGTGACATGTTCCTGAAGTGGACTTGCGATCAACCTTGTCACCAGCATAATCAGCATCAGAATACCCAATCAGATCAAATGTTAAGCCCTTTGGATACCATAATCCTATCGTTGGGGTGTAAGCAAAATATCGAAGAATTCGCTTCACCGCAAGGTGATGCGAATCCTTTGGTGCCTCTTGGAATCGGGCACACATGCAAACGCTAAGCATTATATCTGGCCTAGATGCACATAAGTAAAGTAAGGAACCAATCATGGAGCGATATACCTTTTGATCGAACTCTTTACCATTGTCGTCAGGACCCATATGACTTTTGGTTGGCATTGGCATCGTGTAACCTTTGCAGTCTTGCATTCCAAACTTCTTCAGGCATTCTTTGAGGTATTTCTCTTGAGATATGAAGATGTCGTTTCTTTGCTGGCGGATTTGAAGATCAAGGAAGAACTTCAGCTTGCCCATCAGGGACATCTGATATTGCTCTTGCATCATGTGACCAAACTCACCGCTGTATCTTTTGTCAGTGCAGCCAAAGATAATGTCATCCACATAGATTTGGCACACAAACAGTTCACTGTCGTATGACTTCATGAAGAGTGTTGGATCTAGTGAACCAGGTTTGAAGCCTTTGCTCTTCAAGAAGTCTTTGAGCGTGTCATACCAAGCGCGAGGAGCTTGTTTGAGGCCATACAGTGCCTTGTTGAGCCTATACACCATATCAGGATGTTTTGGATCTTCAAAGCCAGGTGGTTGTGCAACATACACTTCTTCTTCAATCTTGCCATTGAGAAAGGCACTCTTCACATCCATTTGGTACAGAAGAATATTGTGATGGTTGGCATATGCAAGAGTATGCGAATGGCTTCAAGTCTTGCCACAGGAGCAAATGTTTCATCAAAGTCAATCTCTTCAACTTGAGTTTAGCCTTGAGCAACCAGACGATCCTTGTTTCTGACAACTTGACCATGTTCATCTTGTTTGTTGTGATAGATCCATTTGATGCCAATGATATTATGCTTGCGAGGATCAGGATGCTTGACCAGTTCCCAGACATTGTTCAGCTCAAACTGATGAAGCTCTTCTTGCATGGCTTGAATCCATTCAGGTTCCATGAAGGCTTCATCAACCTTTTTGGGTTCAGATATTGAGACAAATGCAAAGTGCCCACAGAAATTTGCCAGTTGGGTTGCTCTTGAACGAGTGAGTGGACCAGGTGCATTGATGCTATCAATGATCTTCTCAATCTGTATTTCATTTGCAACACGGGGATGTACTGGACGAAGATTTTGCCCTTGCAGATCATTGTCTTCAGCTTCAGCATTGACTTTAGACTGAGCATTGTCATCAGGTTGACTTGGTGCAATAATGAGTTCATCTTCAGCCTGAGGTTCGGACGGTATGATCTCTCCAGTACCCATGAGCTTGATAGATTCGCTGGGAGGAACTTCATCTAGCACATTTGGCAGGTGCTCTCTTTGCGAGCCGTTAGTCTCATCGAACCGCACATCCACAGTTTCAACCAGTTTATAGTGAAATAGGTTGAAGACCCAGTAGGAGTGCGAGTCCTTTCCGTAACCAAGCATAAAACCTCCATGTGCTTCTGGTGCAAATTTTGAAGTGTGATGTGGATCCTTGATCCAGCACCTAGCACCAAATACTCTAAAGTAACTGATGTTTGGCTTCTTACCAGTCAGCAGCTCATATGACGTCTTGTTCAGAAGCTTGTGAAGATAAACTCGGTTGATGATGTGGCATGCAGTGTCAATGGCTTCAGGCCAGAACTTTCTTGGAGTCTTGTACTCATCTAACATCGTACGAGCCATCTCGATGAGGGTTCTGTTCTTGCGATCCACGATGTCATTCTGCCGAGGTGTGTATGGAGCAGAAAACTCATGAGTGATGCCAAGCGTATCAACGTAAGTGTTGAGGCTGGTGTTCTTGAATTTTGTGCCATTGTCACTTATGATGTGCTTGATCTTGACACCGTAGTTCGTCATGGAACGATTGGTGAAGCGTCTGAAGACATCCTGCACTTCATTCTTATAGAGAATTATATGCACCCAGGTATTGTCGGCGTTCTGGAATGGGGGTCCCCAGACTTGCCTGCCTGCGGCCTGCTGCGTGGCTCAACCAATGGCCCAGTACAACCCGTCTTCGTCGACCAACACTCAAGACCCTCGCGAGGGGCCAAGCCTCACGGGGCGGACGACACAAGGCCTCCTCAGGAGTGGCCTCACCAGGCAGGCTCGCGAGGAGGCGGAGAGATCAAGGCAATGGGTACCTCGTGAGGTGCCCATGACGTAAGCCATGACGATCACGACCAGGCGGGCGCCAGCCTGCGCAGTGTCCTCGCTTCCTCTTTGGTGCAAAGGGGCAAGCGCAGGTGCGGAGTACCGAGGCATCAAGCAAACGTTTCCATATCGGTGCAACGAGACCAAGACCAGCAGGACGGAGGTCACCATGGAGCCCAAGACGGCGTCATCACCAGCACCTTTGGCAGGCGAAGACCACCTTTAGTCAGGATAGCTTGTACTAGTTGTCCCCCTTCAAAATGGCCGTTGTTGGATCCCTTCCCGCTCAATATTTGGGAAGAGGACCAGTACCTCTATAAATAGGGCTAGCCACCACAGTAGGAGGGGGCATCTCATCCAGAGACGGATCAAATCCTTCCGAAGCATAACATCACACCACCACAAGAACACCTCTCCTCGCGAGGCTGTTCTTCCCCTGTACAGTTCATCATCAGCCCAAGAGGCAATCCACCACCACACACGGGAGTTGGGTATTACACCACAACGATGGCCCGAACCTGTATAAATCTTGTGTCTCCTGTTGTGTTCATCGATCTAGCTTAGAAATCGCGGCGAGGCTGAGGGCGTGTTTCGGTAGGGAGAAGATCTTCGTGTGCACCCCAGTGTTCGAACCATAAGGGTTTTGTCGGAACCCGACATCCGACATTTGGCGCGCCAGGTAGGGGTGCGCCGGAGTCTTCCGACCGCCGATCTGTGTTCCGCTGCTTTGTCGCATACATGTCCAGCGACCCGACGACCAACGCCGACCACTGGGCGGCATGGCCAGCCCGTGCCACGCCGCCTGCCCAAGGTGACCTCAACCCCGCACCCCAGGCAGCTTGCGCACCGCAGAACGCTGCGGGGCGCGGGCGACGCAGTCAAGCACTGCCTGCCCTTACTCCATGGTAGGTGCGATCAGCTGCAAGGGCCTCAAGCCGCACCGCGGCCACGGCGCCGCACACCCGACGGGAAAAAGCGAACATGAGGGCTGCGCTCACCGTGGCCCGGGAGCTGCTGTGGTGCAGGTTGCAGGAGAGCGGCCGAGACGTGTTGCTGGAGCGCGTTGCAGAGCTCCTGGATGCCGCGGCCTCGGGGGCACCGCCTTTCTGTTTCCAGCTTCCACCCCAGGCCTCGGTCGGATCACGCGGTGGACCTCTCCGCGCCCGCGTACCCTCAGGCGCACCCCAAGGCTTCATCGACACCAGCTCAACCATCGGCGCCGGGCGTCAGGCTACACCAGCACCACCTCCGATGAGCGAGGGCATGCGCATCGCCGCCTACGGCTCGGGCGGGCCGCTGCCTTACCATCCTCAAACGGCGCGCTAGGCCAGGCCACATGGAGCATGGGGCACTACGGCGAAGTCTTCGAGGCGGCGGCCTTGGAGGCTTACATGCCCCGCATGGTGGATCGGGAGTACGCTACTGAAGACGACCTGGCTGCTCTCGATCAGCCGGGAGGAAGAGATGCCAGAGGCCGAGCCTTTTCAGGAGCCTCAAGGAAGCCTCACCAACTGCGCTGGCAGCAGCAGCTACCGGGTACCGCTAATTCTTCAAGAGCAAGCTTATGGTAACCATGGGTCGCAGGAGGTTCAGATCGCTGAAGCGGACGGCTGCCCCAGCTCAGCAGCCACCCTTCCGCCAGGAGGGGCGCACTGGGGGCTGCAGGAGAGGGGCCGGGAGCCAGGTCCCTCCCCACGGCGCACGGAGAAAGGCATCCCCCGGAGGTAGGCCGTCTGCCAGGGAGGTGCTGAAAAGCCTACCCCCGGCAGAGGACCCGTGGTCGCCGAGGGTGTCGCTGGCGTCCCCTTTGACCCATTGGTATCGTCCTTGGTCTCCGGCCGCCGTCAATGGTGGTCGAGGGTGGCGCAAGGCGGGGCCCTCGTCTGGCGATATGAAGCAAGGCCCGGTGCCTGTGAAGAAGGCCCAGTGCCTGTGAAGCTCTCCACCCGTGACACTCTCACGTAATAATGAGTTGGGGCTGTACACGCCCCAGAGTCTCCGGAGAGCCGCCCTCGGGCCTTGGGGGCTCCCTCCCACGCCCAGTGGCAGCACTTAGCTCCGCGCTGGTGAGAAGAGGTCGAAGACTAGACTAGGTGCCGGACGTGGCCTTTTGCTTTTTGCCTCCCTTTCTGTGGTCAAGCTTCCTTGCTTCGGATTTAAGTTGAAATTGAATTTGCATTTATGTATGCTGGGGGGTCTTTTATCGCCGGCCATTTCTGTGTGTTCGTTTCGCCTGGTTTGGAATTCGCACTAATTGCCTCCCCCTCGCGAGCCTCCCGCGGGCAGGGCTGGGTGAAGCACACGTGCGTTGCGCGCATGCCGTACCACGGCCGGTACTCGCTCTCGCGAGGCCTTCACGACCTGGACAACAGGCCCCTTAGGGGACCCTCGGAGGCTCACGGCCTCGCGAGCCTATTAAGGACTTGTCCTGGCTAAAGGTAAACTACAACAACAAGCTCGCCGCAGGGCCCGTAGGACCATGGAGGCACATGTTCAGCATCATTCCTAAAAGCATACGGATGACAATCTTTTTACATGAAGGGCTTCCCCTCCCAAATTGCTCTTATAACCTTTGGGGCCACGCCCGAGATTTTGTGTGCAGGATAAACAACAGAGAAACACGGGTCAATCAGACATGTCGCTCACCGCATCCTCCTGGTCGCCTCCCGATGCATCATTGGTGCCGCTGTCACTGTCGCTGGCATCACCATCACCGGCGCCATCGTCACCACCATTGACCACGTCGCCACCATCCGCCACGACTATCACCCTGTCGTTGTCGGAAGCGAAGGCCCTAACAAGCGCATCCACGTTGTCCTCCACCCACCGCACTAGGTCGCCCCGGATGGCCTCGGGCACAGGGGCGATGACAGTGTCGAAGTCGAAGTGGGGATCAGTGTTCTGAAGATGGCTGAAGACGTGGGAAAATGCACGCCCAAGCAAGCTGCGGCTCCTCTCCTCGACAAGTTCGCGAGCTCTCTCGGAGCGGTTCTCCAGGCGCGTCACCACATCAGTGAAGAAGCGGAGATGACTGGCATAGTTGGTCACATGAGGATGCGGAGCGTCAGACAGAGATATTGCCTGTACGTGTTGGCCCTGCTCTCGAAGTTCCTGGAGCATGGGGTCGTGCATGTGCTCCAGCGTTTGCCGCTCAAGCACTTCCTCTTTGTTCCGCTGCGTGATGGACTCGGCGTCATCAACCCGTTGTTGAAGAAGAAGAAGCTCTGCACGGGGGGAGACCAACTCAGTCTGCGCCGAGCCTAGGGCAGCTGCGGCGGCCTCTGCGTGCCGCTCCGCTTCAGTTAGCTTGGACCTAAGGGCAGCAGTCCTGCCCGCAGCTTCGGCGTCAACCATCTTCAGCTTCAAGTCGTACCTGCTCACAAGATCTGTGCAAGCCTCTGCCACGCGGCGGTCGACCTCCTCCTGGGTTCGAGCTCGCGCACGCCAACGTCGTCCTCCGCCTGGGCAACCTGGTGCTCCTCGCTCCAACCGCCAAGATCAAGATTGCGCCAGCCGCCTCCAGCTGGCCGCTTCTCATGCCTCCGGAGCTCCTCCTCCTCGACAGGCGTCCCCTTCAGCGACGCTAGGGCGGCCTAACGTAGCTCCACCTGCTGCTCCAGGGAGGCGCTCCAGGCTTGGAGCTCCCACGCACGCTTCTCTGCGATCTCGCGACGATAACCCGCTTCCCCAGGCTCCCCCAGAGCCCGGGAGGAGGCCTCTCGCGAGGCCACAACGGATTCCTCGGCCTTCGCGTTGTCAAGCTCACGCTGGTGGCGCGCGAGGTTGATGGCCACCTTCAGCTTGCATCGCTCCTCAGTCAGCCGCAAGCCCTCAGCTTCAAGGCTCGCGTCCATGTCTGCAAGCTCTCCGCCAAGCTGGCCCATCGCATCCATTGCCTTCCGGAGGAACTCGTGGCGAACGACGCTTTGTTTGCGCGCAAGCTTGAGCATGTTGTCGATGTTTTCCTCCGCCGCCGGCACTATCGGCGGGCCCTGAAGCGGGTCGTTCCCTCTCGGCAGGGGGCTGGGGGCTGGCGCCCCCACGATCGCTGGCCGGGCCCCGCAAAGGACCTGGACCGGCGCGGGCTCATCCCCTGAAGAGGAGCCAAGGACTAATGCCAACCAACTACCATCCAAGGTCAGGGGAGGAGCCCTGGGCAGCCTGGCAACGCTCCAGGCGGGGTCGCGAAGGAAAGGCTACAAGGGCACGGGCTCAAGACACCTTGCGGGCAGGCTTGCTTCTCCGGCCGACCCCACGTCGGAGGCAGCATGCAGGCTCGGGACGCTCAAGGCCAGTGTTGAAGGCATGGCCGGAGGAGGTTGCTTCTCGGGAGACCCCGCAGGCTTGACAGGAGGGATCCTAGAGAATCACAGTTAGGAAAGGGCGCAGCGATTGAAGAATTACAAGAATGAGGTACTTACTCATCTATGGCGAAGTACTTCCTATGCTTCAATGGTCGGAAGGTGCAACCACTACAACTCGAAGACTCCTTCCTCTTGCGGAGTGGGGCGAAGTCCACGCGGAACTGACCCAGGCGCTCCACGTGAGGACCAGCGCGTGGCGCGGACGGAGAAGCACCCAGGCAGCCAACCTCAGGGGCACCAAGCTGGGAGGAGCAATCAGGCGCCACCTCCCGATGGCCTGCCGAGGCCTCAGGAGCTCCGGCCTCGGGAGCCGCGGGCTGCGTCCCCCCATCGGCGACCGCCTCAGGGCAGGCTTCACAAGCTCTGGAGGATGACGCTTCGGGAACCCCGTGCGGCGTCGGCGCCACGACACCCGAGCCTCCAGCCTCAAGCGATGCTTGCCTCCCTGGGCCCACTCTTGGGGCAAGATCGGTGCTGGCGGCGAGGAAAGGAGCCACGGCGACAGGATTATCGCGAGGCCCCGCAAGGCCGACCGGACACAACCCCCATTCGTCGAAGAGAGGCATCTATCCCGCGAACTCAGCCATGTTCGAGCAGAGATACATGAGGCTACCCCCAGGCCGCACATCGCCTGGAGAGGGGTCGCCGGTCAAGACCTCAAGCACCATCCTCAGCGTTTCGGGCGCAAGATCCGTCTCCTGAGGCCTCATGCGATCCTGATCACCGGTCAGGGTCCACATCGGCCGGGAATGGCACTGGAGTGGAGCAATGCGGCACTGGAAGAACTCCTTGACCACCCGGGGCGCAGTCACACCGAGATCTCTCAACCTCTTCAATCGAAACCAGACGAAGGAGAGCCGGGGGCTCACGAGTCTCTCGTGGCCCCAGCCAGGATTGGGGACAGCAGGCAATGACAGAGGCGAGAGCAGAGGGCTGAGCGCTCCGACATCCACATACAGCCACCGCGTCCAGAACCCGCTCGTGGACGGCGGGAGGTCAAAATCAATCCCCGAGGCGGCCGACTCTGCCACGGCCTGGAAGCTCATGCACCCCAAGCACTGCGAGGGGTCAGTCAGGCACAGCGAGAAGAAGTGGCGTAATAGGGCAATGGAAGGAGCAATGCCCACCATGGCTTCGCAAACAAAGGCGAAGACGGCAAGAAGGGTAACGGTTGGGGATCGAGATGCATCATATGGATCTGATAATGGGAAAGCACTGCATTGAAGAAGGCGGAGAAAGGGGGAAGCAGGCCAGCCCACAGGGCGTCGACGAAGAACCGCACCTCAGTGACTGTCATGTCAATGGAGGCGTAGGATGCAGGCCAGGCCATCGTCTTTCCACACTCATTGAAGCTGGAAGCGAGCGCAGGGCAGACCTTGCCCAGGGCCTCCAGGTTGAGCACCAACGACCGGCAGATGGCGGGCTCGATTGTTGGGGACGAACTGGTTGAGGATAGAGGCTTCTTCCCCTTCTCCTTTCTAGTTGGCGCCATGGCAATGGTAGGAGCAGAGCTCAAGTTAGATTGGGAGCGGAAGCAGAGGTTCAGGGAAGAAGGGGGAATAGGAAGCACGCTGCCAGCAAGGAGGAAATAACTGTGTAAGGCGCCATGGCCGCCTAGCCAGGCGGATATTAGGGCAGCGTGGAGAAGCGAAGACGCCCACGTCCAATCAATCTCCACGCATCGACCAAGGCCGCAGGCTGTGGGGGCCCGCGGCACTCCGCACTTGCCCTTTGGCTTCGCTGCTAAGCCAAGTCCGAGCGCGCCTTTGGGCCTGGGCTATTGTCGGCGCTCGGGAACGGGGTCCTCAGACTTGCTCGCTCATGGCCTGCTGGTATAAACCAAAGGGCCTAGTACGACCCATCTTCATCGAC